>CM053617.1:39996988-40025395 GCA_028646535.1 Procyon lotor | reverse complement strand
TGAGATGGCCAAAACTGGTCATCCAGGTCAAGCCTTATTTGATGTTTTGTCTGTCCATTCCAGGAGAAGCCTTCAGACTAACAATGGTAAGTTCTTTTTCTCGAGTCATGAATCTTCCTCTAGAAAGAGGCTATTAGCCATCAATAAATTGAGCCCAATGACAAACGGTATTAAAATAGGTCAAGTCCAGTACTTTCCAGCTGTTATTTCTGGCAGTGGATGGATGATAGGCATTTTAATTTTAAGAGAATGGGGTGCCTGTCAGCAGTGATGCCCGCTGCTTTGCTCTTCCAGTCATCCCCTTTTGGAATGGTTTTGATGGGCCGGCCTCCCTCTGGCTAAGTGAGGTCTAGTCCTTAGTCTAACCCCCAGGTCCTTTCTGATCTGGCTTTTCCCTTGTCAGTCTCCTGTTTTGCAACTCCTCGTCTTCACTCTTAGAGACCTGACAAGGCCAAAAGGCTCAATAGTTTCCAAATCTTTACTCAGGCATTCCCTCTGCTTAGGAGGCCTGCCCCGATTCATTCCTGAAAATTGCAGCCCAGACAATGCCTCCCTCCTAACACCACCCTTACCCACCCTTAACATTGTTGTTAACCTCTCTGTGCTGTGTGCCGGCTCTGTACATTCATGCTTCCGTTGTCACAGGTACCATACTGCCTTGTGATTTATGGTTTAATCACTGTCTCCCCATTACTCTGGGGCATCCTTATGAGCCAAATCCATATCTTTTTTATTTTAAATAAATTTTAGTTTTTTAAAAGATTTTATTTATTTTTGCGAGAGTGAGTAATGGGGCAGGGGGGGCAGGGAAAAGGGGGAAGTAGACTCCCCGCTGAGCAGGGAGAGCCTGATCCAGGACTTGATTCCAGGACCCAGAGATCATAACCTGAGCCGAAGGCAGATGCTTAACATACTGAGCCACCCAGGTGCCCTAAACCTTAATTTTTAGGACAGTTTTGGATCTATAGAAAAATTGCAGAGACAGAATTCCCATATGCCCTAATAGCCAGTTTCTTCTTTGACTAACATCTTACATTAGGTAAAGTACATTTATCGTAATGGATGAAGCGCTATACACATTATTGACTAGATCCATACTTTATTTAGATTTCTTTGGTTTTTACCTAATGTCCTTTTTTAGTTCCAGGACCAACCACACTACATGTAGTTGTTCATATCTCCTTAGACTCCTCCTGGCCGTGACAGCTTCTCAGACGTCCCCTGTTTCTGATGACCTTGGCGGTTTTGAGAACTGGCCAGGTATCAAATGTCCCTGTGATTTGTCTCAGGTGTTTCCCTAGTTGACTGGTGCCGGAGTGCATATAATTAACATGATTTATCCTTGTTAATGACCTTGAATGTTTGGCTGAGTTCGTGTTTGTCAGGCTTCTTCGCTCTAAAGTTGTTGGCCTCCCGCTCCTTTCCATTCAGTTTATGGCTCTTTGGAAGGAGTCACTGTGTGCGGCCCACACTCAAGGCATGGTTTCTGCTGAGTATCCGTATATTATTTGAAGTACTTCTCTACACGGTAGATTTGTCTCTTCTCCCCCACTTACTCGTCTGTTTCCATATCCTTGAAGAAAGAGTGCTCAGCTGAGGACCGAGTGAATGGTAGGTGCTTAATACATGTGATTGCTTCTGGTTTTCTAAGCAGCCGTTGTAAATCTCTCTCACTCTGGACATAACAACGCTCATAACTTCAGTGATAAGAACACTAACATAGGAAATGTTGTCGTAGGAGCACTAGTTTATGTTTTATCTCAATTACTCCTCACAACAGTGCTGTCAGGATGACAGTGTCATCACCAAAGAGAACTTGGTTAGCTTATCTAAGGTCACAGAGCTATTAAGTGCTAGAGACAAGATCCCGATCCATGCTGATTCCAGGGCGCACACTTTTTTAAAAAAAGGTTTTATTTATTTGGCAGAGCGAGAGATCCTAAGTAGGCAGAGCAGGGGGAAGCAGGCACCCCGCTGAGGGGCTCCATCCCAGGACTCCCAGGATCATGGCCTGAGCTGACGCAGAGGCTTTAACCCACTGAGCCACCCAGGCGCCCCTGCAGAGTGCACACTCTTAAAGCAACAGAAGCTGGAGTGCCTCTTAGGGTTCTGTTCCAATTACCTTGGCCATGCTCTGTTGAGCTTTTCTCCTTTGAGAACAGGGTTCAATATGCAAATAGCCCCCAGTTGGAAATCCTCTAGCGGAGTCCTCTTGTTTTTGCCACATTCTCCTTTAAATCTGTGTGGCTCTGTTGCTTAAGTGATTGCCTTTGACTCGGGTCATGACTCCAGGGTCCTGGAGTGGAGTCTCTTGTAGGGCTCTGCTCAGTGGGGAGCTTGCCTCATCCTCTCCCTCTACTCCCCACCAACCCCAGTGCTCACTCTCTTTCAAATAAATACATAAAATCTTAAAAAAAAAATCTGTGAGGCCTCCAAAACACACTGGAGCAGCTGGGTGATGGACACTGGGGAATTATGTGCTATGGGGAGCGCTGTGAACTGTGGAAGCCTGACGATTCACAGACCTGCAGCCCTGAGACAATTAATGCATTATACGTTAATTTAAAATTTTTTAAAAATTAAAAAAAGAAATTGTAAGAGGCTTTCCTTTTGAAGCTTTCTTTGGAACACTGGTTGAATGCTCCAACTCATGGTTGAATGCTCCAACTCATGGAGTCCAGACTCCAAGGTTGTACCCTGGAAATGGGCAGACCATACTCAGCAGTTATGAGTAGGAGGAACTGCCTGCGCGCATGGTCCTCAAATGTTTCATACTTTAAAAATAGGACACATGCCTCCTCAGGGTTATAGAGGAGGTGTAACAAGAGTGCTTAGCTATTGGGATTTCAGGATAATTTGATAACTTGTGCTAAGAATAGGCCAGAATATTTCACATCAGAACTGTGATAGGAAATCAGGATCTGAGGTCAACATTCTAGTGAGGTACGAGCTGGGGACGTATCTATCAGCCTCAAACATCTCCCTTTTCTATGATGCATGAAATCTGAGAGCGATTCCTTTGGGTCTTGAATATCCTGATGCAAACTCGAATGCAATGGATGGATTAATGCTTTCGTAGTCTATCCCTTGACTGGATTCCAGAGTAAAACCAGACACTCAAAATGAGGAGAGGAGAAAGGAAAGATAGGAAGCTGATATTTTGGCAGAAACCAACTGCTGTTCTTTGGTAGAAAGGAATTATGGAATTTCATGCAATTTATCTCTGTAGAGTCTGTTTATGTACTGAGTAAAAATACCTCAGAATGGAATCTGCTCTAAGCCCAGAGTTGAAGAGGGAATCTTAACAGTTTATTTTTAACTCCATTTAAAAACACAATGAACAACATCTCCCAAAGCATGATCTTATACTTTGATTTATAGCCATAAGAAGTCTAAGAATATTCCCTTTGAGTCACGGAGTTCCTGGACACCAAGAATTGCAAAGATCTCAAACCACACTGAGCCTTGCAGATCCCCCGATGGGACAGGCCAATCTGTCATCCAGTAAATGTGCTAAGAACCCACATGTGCTGGCAACTGGAGTCAGCTCAGATGAAAAAAATGCTTTATGAAAATTACTTGTTTCCCTCCTTCAGGGAGGATCTCTTGTGGAGGTGATGTTCAGTAGGCTATCCTAGTGGGGCCACGTACCCAGGAGCCCCATCACGACCCTCCTGGCAGCCAACAGTGTCCAATAATGAGAACCACCATTTCACTCAGAGGGTCATGGTCAGTTTCTTACCTGCCTGCTTGCAGGATGGACTTGGGCCATCAGGAAGGCCTCTTTGCTTAACTTTTCTATTTGGTCTAATGGCAGGCACTACTCCGAGCACTTCTGGTGTATTAACTCTTTTCATCCTCATAACATCTCTGGGATACTATTATTTCCCCCTTTTTATAGGTAAAAAAAAAACATAGATGCACAGACAGGTTAAGCAATGTGCTCAAGGTCGCACAGCGAATGAATGGTAGAGCTGGAATGTGAGCTGAGGTTATCAGAGCCCAAGCTCTTAACCAAGACATTAGGCTGCTTTAGTGAAATCATAAGTGTAAAGTCATAAGCTAACAGGGTTTCCTTACATCATCTGCCACAAAGACCTCCGCTCTCTATTTTGCATGCTGGCAAGAACAATTTGGTGAAAACTGAGGCTGCTCTAGTTATTCAAGTTCTTCTAGAAGTCTGTGAAGTTTATCCTGCCAGGAAAAAGGAGTGGGACTATACATGAACATCAGAACATTTCAGAGGATTCCAGTACCCTAAAAATAGTCAGAAGTATGGAATAAGACTAAAGAATGAGGATGTTTTTCACAGTGTTAATTTATGAGGTTCAGGGCGCCTGGGTGGCTCTTGATTTTGGCTCAGGTCATGATCTCATGCAGCTGGCCCAGTGCTCAGCATAAAGTCTGCTGGAGATTCTCTCTCTCCCTCCCCCTCTGCTCCTCACCCCCTACCCCGCTCCCCTACTCTTGGGCTCTCTCTCTCAAATAAATAAATAAATAAATAAATAAATAAATAAATAAACAAACCTTTATAAAAAATTTGTGAATTTATAAATCTCGAAAAATTTTCTGAGAATAAAATTGCATGTTGGGAAATCAATTTAATTTATTGGAATCAATTTAATTTATTTAATTGGAACATAGAGTTATCATATTTACCATTCATCAGGCATTGTTATAAGTAAATATTAGTCTGTCTAAACCTCAACAAAATCCTGTGAAGTGGATATCATTATCTCCAGTTTGCAGATTTAGTACCTGAGGCACAGGTAGATTAGGAAATTTGTCCAATGGGACGGAGCCAGGAATTGGCTCCGGAGGCTGGTTCCGGAGGACCGGCTTTAACCACTTTGCACCTGAATACTTGGAAACCCTATAATTATGTTTACTCATTTTTTTTTTTTTAAGAATTTTGCGTTCTGGTTTCTTTTTCATTTTTCTGTTTCCTTTTTTCTTGACTTCTTATGAATTACTTAAATCCAGTTTTGATTTATCAATAGTATTTTTGAGTGTTTCTTTTCATATGGTCTTTACAGTGACCGCTGTGGATATTACAGTAGATACACACCCACTTACCACAGGCTATGGGCGTCCGCATTTACCAGTTTGACTGAAGTATAGAAACCTTACCTCCCTTTTCTCTCTGCCACTACACTTGTCTTAAATATTTCATTTATATCCATCGAGAACCATAGCACACACATTGTTACAATTTTTCCTTCCACCATCAAACAGAATTTAGAAAACTTAAGAAGGAAATATTACTGTATTTACCCACGCTTTTTATTTTCCTCTGTTCTTTCTTCCATCCTGATTTTCAAAGACTCCTTCCCTTATCATCTTCTCCCTGGTTAGAGAGCTTCCTTTAGTCATTCTTATATAGTTGCTCTGACGGCAACCAAGTCTAACTACTCTTCATCTGAAAATATCTTCATTTCTCCTTCATTCGTGAAAGATGTTTTTTGCTAATTATAAAATTCGGGATTGATGCTTGTCATTCATAGTCTGAAAAACGTGGTGCCAATTCCTTCTGGCTTTCGTGGATTCTGAGGAGAAGTCCCACTCTAATTGTTTTTCCCTACAGGTATGCATCATTTCTCTCAGGAGACTTTCAAGGTTGGTTTTTTTTTTTTCCCCGTTGTCTTTTTTTGTCTTTTTGTCTTTTTTTTTTTTTTCCTTTTTCCTTTTTTCCTTTTTCCTTTTTTTCCTTTTAGTTTTCAGAAGTTTAGCCATGACATATCTTGACATAGATTTCTTTGGGTTTATAATGTCTGGATTTCATTCAGTTTCTTGTATCTGTAGGTTTATGTCTTGCCAAATATGGGAACTGTTCAGCCATGATTACTTTTCAACCAGCTCTCTTTCTCCTCTTTTTCTAGACTTTAGTAACATGAACGTTAATCTTTTGCTATAGTCTTCCATGTCCCAGAAGAGGCTCTATTCATCTTTTTTTTCCTATCTGTTTTCTTTCTGTTGTTCAGATTGAGTAATTTCTATTGTTTCATTTTCAACTTTATCGATTCTCCTTTGTCTTCTCCATTCTTTTGTGAAGCCCATCCTCTGAGTTGTTTATTTTATTTATGGTGTGTTTTAGTTCTTCTGTATGTCTTCTATTTCTCTTCTGTGACTTCCTATATTTTCATTTGGTTCAAGCATGTTCATAGACTCATTGAAGCATTTTGTTGATGACTACTCTAAAATCGTTTCAGATAAATCCATCATTTGTGTCATTTTGGTGTTGGCGTCTGTTGATTTTCTTTTCTTATTTGATTTAAGATCTCTGTTTTTGGTATGCCTGATTTTCTGTTGAAATTTGGAGTTCCAAATTGTTACAAGATTCTGGATCTTATTTAAGTAGTTTTAGAAGACTGTTTTTTTTTTTAAGGAGCTCCATGTAGGACTTGAACTCATGACCCTGAGATCAAGACTTGAGCTAAGCTCAATAGTCAGACACTTAATCAACTGAGCCACCCAGGTGCCCCTAGCCTTTTTTTTTTTTTTTAAATACAGAGACTCAGGGCTCCAATCAGACAAAAACAAAAGCTGTAAATCCTCCTAAAGCCTAGCATCGTTATTTGTACAATGTCATTCCATGACATTCTTTTGGCAAAACAAGCTGTAGTGTCTGCCCAGATTCAAAAGGCAAAATCAAATCAAACTCCACTTCTGGATGAGGAGAATGTTAAGGTCGATAGCAAAAGGGACTGCACAAGGGGAGGGATGGCTGTGGCCATCTCTGAAAACAACCTGCCACATTAATAGTTATTTTGCCTTATGAAATTATGAATTACTCTTATTTCATCAATTACTTTTTTTGTGTGTTTTCTCAGTTTTCCGTATTAGTGCAACGCTCCCTTTAATAGTAGAAAAATATATGTCAAAACACCCAAAAAAAAAGTCATACAAGTGTCAAATATTACTGCGTGAATGGAATTCAGCAACTGTGATCTTTGCTCTTTAAAATTGTAAAATGTTTAAAAGTGATGTCTGGGATGATTTCAAACCCTTGCAAGTGGTGATCTCCATGTGTGTCTTTTAGTCTGACCACCCCTTCTCAAGCCTGAGAAGACATTGCCTGTGTACCTGTCACCCTCGTCTTTACACAGCCTCAGGCAAAGAAGACTCCTCGCAGCCTTCTCACCTTCAGGGCTGTTTGGAAGATTCCAGATTACTCTGAGTATCTCCCCCTCTTCATTCCTCCATGCATCTTAATGGCACAGGTAGGAAATCTGCATAGTTCTCTGTTGCCACATACCTACCATGTCCATGCAAAGAGCAAGTCTATTTTCCTAGATATGCTCTGAGAGAGGATAGGGACAGGAGAGGGATTCTCCAGCCTTTCCTAACGGGTAAATCAGGGCTCTTTATGAGGATCAGAAGCTCCTTGAGGGTAGAGACTGATTATACACAAGAGTGGATGTTAGAACATGTATGTTGAATTGAATTTTAGATACTAGGATGAAAATCCACTCCTTGAACCTGTGAAGGGAAGACTTGGGAGACATTGTTTTCCTCATTTCGAATAATTATGGCACCTTGTGCTAATGTAACACCATACAGTATTCACCTCACTTTTCCCCCCTCGCATGACCTTCAGTGTCTTTTCCATAAAATGAGAATAAAGATATCTACAAGCTGGAATGTTAGGTAGCAATTACCAGTTTAGGTAGATACTAAGGGTTATTGTTTTTTAGAATTAAATGTAATGATAAACGTGAAAGGAATATTGTAAATTTTATAAGATTCCAATGTTAACTGTTAGCATTCTTATTCCTTTGAGGCACAGTACATACCATTTCCTTTTCTTTCATTGTTTTTCTCATTTGAAAAGGAAGGGACTGAGATTTACAGAAACTAAACAATTTGCCAGGTAGTTAAATGGTGGACTTTGGCTTTGACCTCTGTCTTGTGGCTCCTATTTCAGTGATCTTCCAAAGGCTGTCATTTACATCACGGGTCAGTGAACCACAGCCCATTTGGTCAAGTCCCCACTGCCTGTTTTGTAATGGAACTCGACCTGCTCTTGTGTTTAAGGATTGTCTGTATCTGCTTTCACATGACAATGGTGGAGTTGAGTGGTTACAACAGAGACTAGCCCTGTGGAGCCTAAAATATTTATTATCTGACCTTTTACAGAAGAAGTTTGCTGACTCCAACTTTTATTGTCATCCCAAATATTATAGAATCAGTGCCCACAAAGAATGATATTCTGGAGTTGTTGAATAACATCAGCGGGTGCCCTTTTCAGCTCTTCACCCCTCCAGGTGAGTGAATGGAGCCCTTTAATTTCCATGTTTTCTCCCCAGGAGGAGGTTGGGTTCTTTAAGTACCAGAAGCATTTATTCCTAGGAATTCCTCTGGCCCTAGCTTTCATTGAACAACACAGGACGGAAAGCAATGTAGAAATAAATGGCTCAGTATCCTCATATGAGGGAGGAGAAAACCAAGACCCATGGAAAAAAAGCAACTCCCCTCAAGTTAGGAAGAAGTTGGCAGTTCGATCAGAGCCCAGGGATCCTGACTTCTAGTGGTTCTGTCATACCAAAAATTGAATTGGACTGAATTCCAGTTCCCCACCTGTGAAGTGCAGGTGTGAATTTCCATTCATGTGTTTGTGCTGGGTCTGAAAAGGCCACAGAGAGACTAAATGAATCACAAGACATTACCCAGAAAGTTCACGTTAGGCTCTGGAGCTCTTAAACCTAAATATACAGATCAAGCATCTCCTTGTTTTCCTAAGAAAAATTACAAACCAAAAAATAGCTTCCACTATTCATGGGTCTGTTTTTGACCTTGATTTCCCTCATCTCCTAATTCCCTCATAGCTAAACATAGTGTTGATGTTACTGTCTGACCCAATGTCATGGAGGGCTCAGGAGACCAGACCAAGCCTGTGACAGCTGTTCAAATAGCATTGAGTGAGTTTATAGAGGGAGGAGTTCATGGAGGAGACACTACATTCCTGCTCTGGTTTCAGAGTTTCTTTGTGTTGTCTCTGGGGGAAGAGCAAACTTTTAAAATTTATTGACTCATCAGTTATGTGGAGTCTGTATTGCTCTGTAAGTGAAAAAAGCAAAAACAAAAACAAAAGGCTTGTGTTAGGGCGGTACCTAACACAAGGGGAATCATTGGATTGATGGTGTTTCATGGCTGAGTTCACCAGCATAAAGAGTTTTTCCCCTAAAAGTAATTAAACTCAGCAAGACTCTCAACGGGAAACTGGCTAGAACCACAAAAAAAGGGCCAACAGGAAGCCAGATAGGGTAGCAGAAAAGGTTGTGGCAAGGACATAGCTAGGAGAAAATGTCATTGGATAGGCCATTTAAAAAACCACAATGATGACTTTGGGATCTAACCTTTGTGTGACGTTGATGATAACTGTCAGAACTGGGCATGGAACCTATTTTCTGTCTGCTTAGCATCCCTTCTGTTGTTCTTGAAACAGTACTTCCTCCCTTAGGGAGCTCCCCCTTTTCACTCCATGTGACTTGAATGAGGTTTTCCACTACAGGGCTCTTTACCTTTGATCCAATGTAGTCAAATGATCCAAACTAGGCCGGTTGGGTTATCTCTCCCAGCAAGTCACATCCTGAACACCAGAAGAGAGGTGGGGCAGAGACCGACTAGGAATGCTCACTCTATTGTGGAAACACCCAAATTTCCCTGGGCCTAGTGCTTCCCAGGTTTGGTTTTGTCTTTTCAGTTTTTCTGTACTCACTCAGTATCATTTCAATGTATGTACGTATGTACTCACTTATTTTTGCTTAAGTTAGTTTTCTGTTTTTATTGCTTATGGATATTTAAATGTTATCAAGGGACACAAAATAACTGGGCCTAAGATATGTTATCTTACATATTTAACAAAAACACCATCTATTATATAGGTAGGTTAGGTATGCATTATTAATTCTGTTGCATGCATGAAAAATCAAAATCAGGAAGAGCTGAGGTCCGTTGCCAAGGTTTATGCAGGTAATAAGGGAAAGAGCTAAGGTTGGAGCTCAGGATTGTCAGATCCTGGGTCTATGACGTCCTAGAGCTCATGAGTGCAGGACGCAGCTGTCCTCATGGGGAAGTCTGCATCTCAGGAGGCCTCTGGGAGAGTTTCAGAGAAGCCACTTGCTCTCTAAGGACCAGGAGCCTAACATCAATCCTGCCCTTCCCTCCCCTTTTTGATTTCCTGGAAGCAGTCAGATTTTACCTGGTAGATGTTATCTTTGGAAGGAAAGGGTTCAGGCTTATTTCACAGAGTCAAAAAATGTGTCACGGGCAAGGAAACTGAGCTTTGGGGATGTCGACTGAACGTTGATGCGTAACAAAATCACAGAGCGAGTTAGTGCCAGATCAGGGATGAAGACCAAGGCTTCCTGCCTCTTGGGATCGCATCCTTTCCCGTTCTCCGCATAGCTCCGACCTCCTCGAGTACTCTGGAACCCATGGCACGTTATCCTTTCCCAAAACAGTAGAGTGGAGTTGCACCAGATACACATTTAACTTCTGCGAATTTCAGTGTTTGAACACTTGGCAATGAGAAGAGACAGGAATAGAGAAAGAGCAAATTTTAATACCTCAAGTGATTCCATCTGTCAGTCTGGATTATGAGCCAAAAGAAAAATGAGATGGGTGAGTATGATGATCGTCTGGGGGGTTTCAGGTCTCCTGCATCTCTCATAGCGTGAGCATCTAACCGCGGACAAGACACATGGCCATGTGTGTATGGATCTTTTTTATTCAGCATGGACTCCGAAACCTAGTCCAGCTAAGGAGACTGACTTCTGTCCCTCCCAAACTGTAGGTGTCTGTATAATATCAGAGGACAAAACTGACTCTGATGGACTTCCCGACAGCTGGTGTTACAATTTATAGACAAAGACATTTTCCAGGATAATTTTGACTGTAGTTATTATTTGCTTAATGTACTGACTTTAGAATTTCAGCGCCATGCAAGGTAGTTGCATGCCTCACTATCATGGGAGGCAGAGGAATAGAGTGAAACTGTAGGACAGGGCTTTGGTGTCAGAAGGGTTTACATTCATAGACTAGTTTCATGTCTGATTCTGAACAATCCATTTCCTCGGATTATAGGGAAAAATTTGCTGTAAAATGCTTAGAATACTTCTGTCTATATTAAGTGCCTAAATGCCAATACCTATTACTATGGTTATTATAATGAAACTCTTCCAAGAAATGTAATATTAGCTAAGTAGAGTTTTTTTTTTTTAAAAAGCTGATATTTCTGACTCTTAGTTCATGTCATTTATGTTTATCTTTACTTATATTCATAGAATGAGGAAGTCAGTTAGAACAAAGGCTCTTCCCAAAGATCTATACCCTCAGATTTCTGTTTCAGCTATTCGTTGCCTATTTGTGTAGCAAACCATCCCAAGCCTTAGTGTCTTAATAATACAAATATTTCTGGTTTGCAAGTCCATTAGCTAGGCAGTTCTGGACTCCTCTAGGCTCATTCCGTGTCTGTGATCAGCTGTGGGTTGGACAAGCAACTCTGCTGGTCTTGGGCAGGCTCTTATCGGCATGAAAATCAGTGCGTTACAGGATCGTCTAGGAAAATTTTGGCTACTACAACTGAACTCTCCTCAGCAGACTAGCTAGGGTTTGTTTGGGAATGACAGGATTCCAGGAAAGAGAGGGGAAGTAACATACCTTTTGAGACTTAGGCTCAGAACTAGCACAACATTGTTTTCTCTATGTTCTATTAGCCCAAGCAAGTCACAGGACTGGCTTAGATTCAAGGAGGTGAAAAAAGAGGCTCATCTTTTTTTTTTTTTTTTAATCAATTTATGTATTTGAGAGAGAGAGAGAGAGAGAGTGAACATGAGCAGGAGGGGCAGAAGGCGAGGGAGAGAGAATCTCAAGCAGACTCCACACTGATGTGGAGCTGATGGGAGGCTCAATCTCACAACTCTGAGGTCATGACCTGAGACAAAACCAAGAGTATATTCAACCAATGGCACCACCCAAGTGCCCCAAGAGGCTCATCATTTTGATAGGATACACTGCAGAGTTACATTTTTAAGAAGCATGGGTACAATAAGGAATGTAATTGGGCTAATTTTTAAATCAACTTTTCATAACCTCAGATATCTTAGTATCTGTCATTGGGCTCTGATGTGTTCTCCAGACAATATTTTGTCTTCCCTGGGGGAGAATTCAGGTTTTTCAGCAGCTTCACAGTGACTGACACATGTAGGCCACCATGTTTTCCCTCAGTTAATTTTCCTCCCGAGCAGGATTCCTGGGGTGGAGACAAGTTTCTAACAGACAGTCCTGTCAGAACTTGACCTGGAGAGGCAAGTATCTGTTTCAGATTTAGAATAAAAGTCCTTCTATTTATTCACAGAATCATGACCATCTGCACATGGCCTGAAATTGTAAATGCATTTGTCAATTAGGATTGTATAAAAAGGCAATTATTGCTCCAAATAATGACAGAATTATCATTATTCCCCCTCATGATCATCAGAAGAGGGGAACCAGGCAGACATGTGGCAAAGAATACTACTTTCAAAAGCTATGATATAATTCTTGTTCTTTTCCTTAGCAATGGTAGAGATGGTGGTGATAGGTGTGGGTGAATAAATAAACATAGAATGTCCTGCAAATATTCTTTGAACAGAAAGAGGCTTATCCTCATTAGATGTCAGCCAAGAGGTTTGTAATGTTCCTTTGGCTACCATTGCCGGATAGTACAGGTGTTAGTCAATGATGAGGATGAGGAGGCCACTAGCTTTCAAGTTCAAGGATAGAGTGTGATCCTCTGATGCAATGGTAAAGGGTCACAGAGGGCATGGCAAGTACAAATAGCTCTATTAATTGCCCAAAAGAGTAGAAAATACAGTCTGTAGTCATATTTTTTTTTTGTATTTTGAAATTTATATTGAATTATAGCATTTACACAAAAACGTACACAGGTCATTAATATTCAGTTTGATAAATTTTCTTTACATCAACACCATTGTATAATCAGCACCTATATTAAGAAATAAAAAACCTTGTAAGGACCACTGAAGCCTCATTTCCCTCCTAGTCACTACTACTCCTCAAAAGTAACCACGGTGCTGTTTTCTATAAAGTATTTTTTTTTAAGATTTTATGTATTTATTTGACAGAGAGAGAGAGAGAGAGAGAGGCAGGCGGGGGGGGGGAAGCAGGCTCCCTGCTGAGCAGAGATCCCCATGCGGGGCTCAATCCCAGGACCCTGAGATCATGACCTGAGCCGAAGGCAGAGGCTTTAACCCACTGAGCCACCCAGGCGCCCCACGGTGTTGTTTTCTAACAGCAAAATTGGTTTTGTCAGTTTTTCTGCTTTACTTTTTAATTTTTTTCCTCATTGTATGTATTTATTGAGATAGAATTTAAAAGTTATCTCCAGCTTTACTGAGATACAAGTATAAGGTGTGCAAAGTGTTGATTTGATACACTTATAGATTTATACATTTATAGATACATTTATAGATTTATACATTTGATACATTTATAGATTTATAGTCAGCAAAATTGGCTGACACCTTCGTCCTGTCACAGGATTGCTTTTTTGTGGTGTCTGTGATACAGTAGTACCATTCTGTGTCTTTGGAGGGATTTAGTGCAGCAGGTTCCTGCCGTCCTAATTACCACACGAAACATCCCCATCACTGTAAGTTTGTTGAGCGCCTCTTTCCACTCAACTCCACCCCACAGGTGCTCGTGTGTCTTTTTTTCTTTCACAGAGTGTTTCTGGAATGCATCCATGTCTCATGGATCTCGAATCTCTCGTACAGGAATCATCGCGAATCATTACAGTGCATGACCTTTTGTGTCTGGCTTCGCTCATTAAGTTCTTCCTGGAGAGGAAGAACCGAGAGAATTAGTGGTGAGGCTTGTGGGAAGAATTTGAGATTCCATAATGGGACAAAGGGAGTCAATGTTAGGGTCTTGGCAGCAGCCAAAATGGACTATTTTGTGGCTAACAGAATGGTCTGGGAGAACCTTCAAATTGGAGCATATGCTGAGTTGGAAGGACGTATTGGGTGATTGGTATAAACCAGGGAAGCCTGGTAGGCACCATAGGGGAGTCCTGGAGGGGCATGCATGGGTCTCTTGGAAGAGCTGGTCTTGACCTCCACCCCAGCCAGTTGCTGTTGTTTGGCTTTCTTGTGTTTTGCTCTGTGGTTCTTGAACCAAACCTGCAGCATGGTGGGATGGATCTCCAGTTTCGAGGCCATTTCTTTCTAAAGGCTGGGACGGGGGTATGGGTTGTTGCTGAACAAGGATTCCAAATCGGCCAGTTTTTCTCAGTGAACATGGTTCATTTCCTTTGTGAATGCTTCTGGTGCTTTCCTTTAGGAAGGCCCCCTGTGCCAGACATCCGGAGATCTAGCTGTGTCCCCATGCTCTGGTCCTGTGTCAGCTGTTTTTCTGCTTTAAATAGACGGAATAATACAGATTTTTTTTCACCCAGTTTCTTTTCTTCAACATATTGATTCTGAGATTCATCCAAATTGTTGCATTTATCAGTACTTCTTTCCTTTTAATGGCTGACTAATATTCCATTGTGTATGGATCATTCATGATTTGTTTTCCCATTCATTTGTTGATGAACTTTTGGGTTGTTTCCAGATTTTGTCTATTATAATTAAGCTACTATGAATGTTTTGTGCACAAGTCTATGTAAGAACTTATATATACATAGGCTTTTGTTGGATTAATTCCTAGAAGTGAAATGGTTAGTTGTTATGGTAGGTATACATGTAACATTGTAACAAATGGCAAAAGTAGTTTTACAGATTGATTATATTGTTTTACATTCCCAACTGAAGTGTATGAGGATTCTAATTGCTCCACATCCTTGCCAATACATGGATGGCTAGTAATTCTAATTGTAACCATTTTCATGAGTATATATTACATTATGGCTTAAATTGCATTTTCCTGATGGCTAATGATGTTGAGCTTTTGTTTTTTTAATTTACTTACTGACCATTTGTATATCTTCTTTGGTGAAATCTATTGCTCATTTACTTATTAGGCCATTTGCCTTTTATTATTGAGCTGGAATAATTTTTTTTTAATTTTCTGGATACGAGTCTTTTGATATTTCTGTTTTGAGAGTTTTCTCTCAATCAGTAGCTTGTTTTTATTTACATTTTCTTACTGGTGGCTTTTAAAGAGGAAAAGCTTTTATTCTCATTAAGTCTAACTCATAAATTTTGAACTTTTATGTTGTATACTTTGTGCTTTCTGTATAAGAACCCATTGCCTACCTAAAAAATCACAGCAATAATCTCCTTTTCCCCTGCATAAGTGTTATAATTTTGGATTTTACGTCTAAGTCAATAATCCATTTCCTGAATTTTCAATTGGCAAAACTACTATTACCATTTATTAAAAGATTACATGTATACCTACTGTAACATCCAACTATTCTACTTCTAGGAATTAATCTAAGAAAAGTATATGTATATAAGTTCTTATATAGACTTGTGCACAAAAAGTTCATGGTAGTTTGTGATGTGAGACAAGTATCAATTTTCATTTTTTTTCCTGCATAGATATCCAGTTGAGTAGTAGCATTTGTTGAAAGGACTTTCCTTTCTCCTTTGAATTACCTTAGAAATTTGTCACAATCAGTTAATCAAATATATATAGCTCTGCTTCTAGACTCTCTATTCCATTAATCTATATGCCTATCTTTTTTACCAAGACTGAACTATTTTCTTTATTGTTACCTTAAGTTCTAAAATTGAATAATTCCTCCAAATTTACTTTTTTCTTTCAAAATTGGTTTTGATATCTGGAACTTTTGTATTTCCTAATAAATTTTAGAATTGGCATGTCACTTTCTATAAAAATCCCATTGAAATTTTAATTGGGATTATATTAAAATCTATATAGATTAATTTGGTGAGAATTATCAGCTTTACAATATGAGTCAATCTGTGACCATATCTTTCCATTTTTTTTAGAAATTCCTTAATTTCTCTCACAATATTTTACAGTTTAAGTGTCAAGATATTGAGTCTCGTTTGTTAGATTCATTCTTTTGTATTTTCTATTTTTGATATCACTGTAAATGGAATTTTTAAAAGTTTCACTTTGCATTTATTTACTGCTAGTATATAAGAATATAATAGATTTTATGAATATTAGCCTTGTATCCTACATCCTAGGCAGGTGTTTTTATTGGTTCTACTAGTTTTATAGATTCTTTGGGATTTTCTATATTAAAAATTATATTATCTGCAAACAGTGCCAATTTCTTTTTCTCTTCCAACTTTTATGTCTTTTTTTTTTTTTTTCCTCCTCATCTTAATGAAATAACAAGGAATTCCAGAACAATGTAGGATAGGAGCGGTGAAAGCAGGCATCCTTCCTCTGTCTCTGATCTCTGGGTAAAATAATTCGCCCTTTCACCATTAAGGATGTTATAACTTGTAGGTTTTTCATAGATGCCATTTGACGTTATGGTAAGAAGGTAATAGATAATAGAACAGCAGGGTGTTCACTATTATTCCTAGTTTGTTCAGAGCTTTTATGATGCATAGTGTTAATCCTTTCCATACAAAAGGATCATATGGTTTTCTGCCTTTTTTTTAATACAATGAATTACATTGATTTTTTAATGTTAAACTAACTATGCATTCCTGGTATAAATCCTACTTTGTCATGATCTAGTGTTTTTTTAATATAGTTTTTGGATTTATTTGCTTATATCTTCTTAAGGACTTTACATCTATATTCATGAGGAATATTCATTTGTAATTTTCTTTCTCAGTAATGTCATTGTCAGATTGGCATTTGAGTTATGGTGGTTTCATAAAATGAGTTGAACAATGATCTCTCCTCCTCAGTTTTTTTAAAAAAGATTTTATTTAATATATAAAGAAGAGCATCAAGTGGGGGGCAGAGGGAGAGGGAGAAACAGGCTCCCCACTGAGCAGGGAGCCAGCCCAATTTGGGGCTCAATCCCAAGACCCTGGGATCATCACCCTAGCAGAAGGCGGATGCTTAACTGACTGAGCCACCCAGGCGCACGTCCTCTTCTATTTTTTAAAAAGTTTGAGTGATATTGGTCTTATTTCTTCCTGGAATATTTAATATTATTCAATATTATGACCTTTTGGACTTGGAATCTTCTTTGGAGGGATGTTTTGCTATCACATTTAAATTATGTAGTATATATTCAAATATTTCTTTTTCTGTTGCTACTTGTGTCAATTTTGATAATTTTCTTTTTTTGAGGATTTGTCCATTTCATCTAAGTTGTTCACATGATATAATAAAGTTGTATGTGATTTTCTTACTATCCTTTTAATGTTTATGGTAATAACTTTCTTTTTGTTCCCACCATGGGTGAGTTCTGTTCTTTTTTATTTCTCAGTAGTTAGAGGTTTCTCAGAATTATTGATAGCCTCAAAAAAGCAGCTTTTGACTTGTAAATGTTCTCTCTTGTCTGTCCATTTTTTTAAATTTCATTAAATTCTCCTTATTGTCCCCTTTTTTCTTTTTACTTTGGGATTACTTTGCTCTTTTTCTAGCTTATTTTTAAGGTAGACCATTATGTCCTTGTATTTTTAGCTCTTTCTTCTTCTTTTTTAATGTAGTTCTTTATTTTTTTAATTGAAATTTAATTAACCAACATATAGTACATCATTGGTTTCAGATGTAGTGCTCAACAATTCATCAGTTGCATATAACACCCCGTGCTCTTTCATCTTTTCAAATTTAGGCGTTTAAAGTGATAAATTCCCTCCTAACACTTCAGCTTCATCTTTCACATTTTGATATATTATATGTGATGGTTAATTTTTTTGTGTCAACCTGACTTGACTTAGGGGTACAGTTGTTTGGTAGAACACTAGGCTGGTTGTTACTGTGAAGGTATTTGTAGATGGATATAATTAACATTTGCAATCAATAGTCTTTAAGTAAAGCAGATTACCTTTTAAAATATGAGTGGACTTCACCCAGTTATTGAGAGCTTTAAGAGCAAAAAACTGAGGTTTCTCCAAAACAGAATTCTGCCAGAAGATTGCAACATAACATCCTGACTGAATTTCCAGCCAGCTACTCTGCTTGTAGATTTCAGGGTCAAGACTGCAACATCAACTCTCACCTTGGATTTCCAGCCTGCTGGCCTGCCCTACAAAATATTTTCAAATTTCCCTATGACTTTGTCTTTCATCCACAAATTACTTAGAAATATAAGGTTTAAATTCTACATAGAGTTTTCCTAGATATATTATTTTATTGATTTTTAAATCAAATTCTATTGTGATCAGAGGATACCCTTTGTATGATTTCAGTGTCATAAAAATGTGACTTGCTTTATGATTCAGTGTATATGGTCTCTGTTGGTGAATATGCCATGTGAGCTTGGAAAAATATACATTCCATACTTGTTGACTATAGTGCTCTATGAACGTCAATTAAATTGAAGAGCACCTTGGGGGTTGGGAGGTAGAAGCCCTTAGTACCTTCAGTGGATCATTTCAGGGAAAGGTCCTGGGCTGACCCAGAGCAGACAAAAGGATAACAAGATGAAATTTGAAACTAGGTTGCTGTCCATCGCTGAGACAGATGGTCCTTGAAGGGTGGCCGGGAGGGGGAGGGGATGTTTAGCCCAAGGTCATGAACTTTCAGGGAATCTATGGATGGACTAGGAAATAGGCAAGTTCCTGAAACTGTTTATGAAATGTGTGCATGTGTTTGTAGATTTTGCTGGCGGTAGATGTCCCATGTTGGACATTCAATGCTCACAGGGGTCATGGCCTTCCAAACGTTCATACTGCCAGCTCTAGGCTCAGAGGTTACACCCTGGTGGCCTGTGGACTGACAGCATTTGTTGGCCATATTGTGTTGGTGGCTGCAGAGCATGGAGGCATGTGAGGAAGGCTGGCCTGAGGCTTAGCACCCATTTTCAAGTAAGTCCAATTCAAGCATTTAGGCGACTACATGCCCCTCGCAAACATTTGAACTCTGCTGTGCCAGTTCCGCTCATTGAATCAGTGCAAGGCTGGTGGTATAGAAATAATCCAAGGGGCTTGTTAAAATTATAGCTCTGCGGGGAGGTCGGGAGTGGGGTGGGAGGGGGGCGCTTAGGACATCTGTTCTCTGTGACCTCACTACTCACAGGGGGAAGAAGAGCAACGATGACTTCAGGGGCTTGTAAGAAATAGAGAATCTAACACCGTCCTCTTCTCCCCTCACCCGAACTGAGTCAGTATTTGCATTTTTAACAATGTCCTTAGGTGTTTTGTGTTCACGTTAAAGACCAAAAAGTACTTTAGTGAGTTTTAGGAACTACTAGCCAAAAAATTCCCTCTCTATCTCTCCTCACGGACATGAAGGGAATTCTAATAAGGGTAATAGGAACATTTTATTAGATATGGCTAGCTGTCTTAAAGCATCTGATACGTATTTTCACATTTGATTGTTTTTAAAAATAAGCCATAGGATAGTTTCTTAATAAAGTAACATGCGTATCAGTGAATGCCCTCCTAGGAGATGAAAATACACATTGAAATGTTAGGAGAAGCAAGCCTGAAAAAGCGGCGGGGTTGGGGGGGGGACATTTAGGTAAACATGAATTTCCTCCTATTGGAACTGTGTTAATCTCTTTACAAATATACTTTCTTTTTTTTTATTATGTTCAATTAGCTAGCAGAGTATGTCATTAGTTTCAGATGTAGCATTCAACAATTCATTAGTTGCCTCCAACACCCAGTGCTCATCACCACACGTGCCCTCCTGAAGAGCCATCGCCTGGTTACCCCAAGCCCCTACCTGTGTACTTTCAATTTCACTTGCTTCTCTTAGAAGCGGCAGCTTGAAACTTCAAAACCCAGAGCTCTGTGTAGCAACAGGTGTAGGGCTCTCTTCTCATCAGACTGGGAGGTCAGGACACTGTACATCTCTCCTCAGGGCATTGAGGGAGGGGATGTTCTCCAGTTACCAGTTCAAGGAAGAAACAAAAACCAAAGCAAATAATACATTTCGGCTTGGGCTCGCCCTACTCGGACTTTACTGCGGTTTTTTTGTTTTTCTTTGTTTGTTGTTTGTTTGCTTTTTGGGATCCGGCCCCATTCAAAGGGCATCTGAGCACTAGGGTCCTTCTTTTCCTTGGCTAGAAAAGAAAATTCAGGGGAATCTGGTGTCCCTGATTCCTTGCTCTACTCACTTCTCATCAGAATATGATTAACTGGTTCAATGCTTAGTCAAGAAGCTGCGGGTCTTCGTCTCTCTCCTTTAATCCTCTTTGCTTCATCACTCATTATTAGTGAACTGCTAATATGAAACGAATTGATGTAATCACCTTCTGCATTTTAGAATCTCTACCTTTTTTTTCCCTTTCTGCAGCAGATTTAAGGCTGCTTCTTAGTACAGACCTGAGCCTGTTCTGAACATTTGGAAGAAGCAGTTTTTAAATATAACCCACCAGTGATTCCTCCGCAG
Organism: Procyon lotor; assembly: GCA_028646535.1. Classification (NCBI taxonomy): domain Eukaryota; kingdom Metazoa; phylum Chordata; class Mammalia; order Carnivora; family Procyonidae; genus Procyon; species Procyon lotor. The sequence goes on along the minus strand of CM053617.1, from coordinate 40,004,944 downwards.
ATGCTCATCCAAGCTGCTCAGAAACCTGGACACCACCACCGTCCCTGCACCCATGTGCTCCAGAAAGTTTCCGACCAAAAGAAAAAAAACCCCACAAAAAACAACCATCATTACTTAGCCGTGAAAGTCAGCCCCCCAAAACCGCAAATTAACTGGACGTCGGACACAGGTGTTTATGAAAAGGTTGGCTTCCTTTCTAAATAATGTTAAAATTTTGTCTTAACTACAAAAATATAAATGTTGGTCATTGGGGTGCACAGAATAATGGCCCCCAAAGAGGTTCACGTCCTAACACCTAGAACTGGTGGGTGGATTATCTTATTTGGCCAAAAAAGACTTCACTGGTGGCTTTAAGTCTTGTGATGGGAAGAGAGTTTGGTGATGTCCAGGTGGGCCCCATGTAATCACAAGGATCCTTATAAGAGGGGGGGGGGGCAGGAGGCCCGAAGCAGGTGGCAGGTGTTTTAGCTGGAGGCTCCTGGGAGCCACGGATGTGGGAGGTCTTTGCAAGCTAGAAAGTCAAGGAAACGTTCTTCCTGAGACCTTCCAGAAGGAGTCAGTTCTGCCAACACCTCGACTGTGGGCCCGTGAGGCTGATGTCAGACTTCTCACCTCCAGAACCGTAAGATAACAAGTTCTTGTTGTTTTAACCTGCTGAGTTTGTGGTAACTTTTCTGTAGCAGTGACAAGAAAACTATTGCAGTTACGTAGGTATTTCACTTGTGATTCTCTAATTTTATGTAACTGTGTTTTTTCAGAAAAATGACTACATTGTGGGTATTTGCTCAAAGTCCTCAGTTTTTTCCTTCCTATAGATATTTTATTTCATATGTTCATTGTTGCTCGTTTTATCTTTTATTAACTTGCCTAGTGACATTATCAATCTGGTGAATGTTCAGAAGGAAAGAAACAGCCTGTTGAGGGATAGGAGTAAAGCCTACCTTGGTTTGCGTGGACTGGGTTCTTAGCCCCGTTTGGCTCAGAATGTTGCTTTTGTGTGCTGCTTTCTCAGTAGACTTTGTGGTTAGCTGTTTGCTTCTGGGAGTTAGAAATAGGTATTTTCAAATCCTGGTTGTGCCACTTCGTAATTTGTATCGTTAGCTGCAAACTTAACTTTCCTAAGCCTTGAATTACATAGATGTAAAATAGGGCTTCTAGGGGTGTTATGGAGATCATATGAAACAATGCATGCAAAATGCTTAGCAGTTTTTACTACGTGGTAACTGCGACCTACTCGAATAGTTTCCATTATTGATTGATTGGTTAAAGCTGCAATAGACTTGCATATAATATGCCAGTGTTTGTGATGCTTATATTTGGGCCACAGCTGATCTGTTTTGGGTAAACCTGGATTATTTAGGTAATAAGAAATGTCCAGTCAACCAAATGGAAAGAATCTTAAGGTTGGAGGGAGGTGGTATCTTCAGAGCACTTATTTGAAAGCCATATGTTTTTCCAGGAGTGAGATGTGCTTTTCTCCATGGGTCAAAACCTACTGTGTGATGTGCTTAGTGTGGGGGAAGTAATTCTTAGGATTGTATTACTCTCCTAACAAAAGATGGCGTTCTGCCTTCGTTTTTATTAAAGAAACAAATGATTAGGAAGTTGTTGATGCAGGAGGAGTGTCCTGTGTGTGTATACTTAGCATAGTTACAACCAACATGGTAATTATTTGTTAACTGGGCATCTCTGCTTAATTTCCAAAGCATTTTTTACATACATGTTTTTTTCCTGAGGTGATTCCTAACAGGTCACCAGTCGACCTCTCTCTGGCCCAGAGCGTGGGGTGACTAAGCTAATAGGAGGTACTCATGATGGGCGGCCCAGGCTCTGATGGGACCTGAGAATTCGTGAGTCCCTAGTAGAACTTAAACTGTAGACACTTCTGGGAGGTACGTTTCCCTTAAGACTGACTTCTCTTGACTTGAGCGCGGCTGTGTGCTTAGCCCTGTGTTTACCCTTCATGTGCTTTATGTCCCCTAACTTTGACAGGTCAGCACTAGCAAAATTCCTTTCTTAATTATGAGGGGAAAAAATCAGGAGGTAAATAACTTGGCCAGAGTCACACAGGTGATAAATGGCAATGCTGAAATTCAAACGCAAGTGGTTTTTTTGGTTTGTTTTTTGTTTTTTTGCCTTGATCACCTGTTTTCCTAAACCGCTCAGGTCTGTTACCCCTGCGAGTCAATGGGTAGCTGCTCAGGAATGAACTCCTTCATTGTAGGAGAGAAGCTGGGGGAGAAGAAGGCTTTGTGGGCAGCTGCCCTCTGCTATAAAAAGCATTTTTCTGGCCCTCAAAGCAGACATGTTCTAGAGCCTGTCTTCATAGGGTTCAGGAACGTTCTAGGTACTCCTTCCATGTATCTTTCTGGTAGTCTGGGAGGCCGCAATCTGGCCGCTCCCCGTTCTGTACCTGGGCCGTCCTGACCATAAGCAGAGAATTGATTGCTTCTTGCCCTGGGAGTGTGCACTGTTCTCATAGGATAAGCTGGCTGCTTGTTATCCGTTACTTTGAAAAACTGATGACCAACTCCAGTGAGAGGACCAGGCAAGGAGATCAGATGTGGGTACTTGGTTCTGCTGTAGGAAACAGCTTCTGGACCGAAGAACCCCTCAAGAGGTGATAGTCCTAGCAAGGGGCTAATGCGTGAGCTACAGGACCTCCAACCATAGCTGTCGTCCAGGGCAGCCCGGAGTGGAGTTCCTCACCGGCCAACTGGACATCTTCATAGAATCGGGTGTTTGCTCAACAGCTCTTTTTCATCCTTGCCTTTTTTTCGCCACAGCCAGAAAGCCTGGTCATGTATACATGGGTCAGAGGTGAGCGGTTGGGTAATTATCATCACAAGCCTACCCGTACCTTGAAGAGCCGGGTTGTGATTCCCTACCCTGGCTACACAGCAGAAACCTTTTGGGAGCTTTTAAAAACCAAGTGTCTTGGCTCTACCTCCAGAGGCTCTAATTTAATTGGAGCTCAGGCATAAGTACTTTTTCTTTCTTTCTTTTTTTTTTTTTTTTAAAGCTCCCAAGGTGATTTTATTTATTTATTTATTTATTTTTAAAGATTTTATTTATTTGACAGTGAGAAACACAGCGAGAGAGGGAACACGAGCAGAAGGAATGGTAGCGGGAGAAGCAGACTTCCTGCCGAGCAGGGAGCCCGATGCAGGGCTCGATCCCAGGACCCTGGGATCATGACCTGAACCGAAGGCAGACGCTTAACGACTGAGCCACCCAGGCGCCCCTCCCAAAGTGATTTTAAAAGTACAGCCAAGTTTGAGAAATTCTGTATGAATCATTATGAGAAAGACTGCCTTTGATTTCTCTGAGAGGAAAGCCTTTCACCCTTTCAGTATTGGCTAGAAATGAAAATCTGAGTTGAGTCCTGCTTGGTGGTTGGGCTGAGGCCTTTTCGTTCTGGTTGTTTCTAGCTTACGCTTGTGTAGGTCTAGCTCACTTGTGCTACGATGTGGGCATGCCCGCCTTCTCAGGGAGCCAAGACCCGAAAATGAGAGGACCCCATAATGCCTGGCACATAGTAGGTGCTTTGTCCGTGTTTGAATGAATATCAGAGGAGTGGGGAGGCTCTGTTTGGACTCCGAGATAATTAACGTGATGGTTAACTTTCTATGTCAACTTGACTGGGCAGAGGGTGCCCGGATACGTGGCCAAACGTGATTCTGGGAATTTCTGTGAGGCTGCTCTTGGCTAAGTTTGACATTTAAATCAATAGACTGAGCAAAGCTGATGTGGATAAGGGCCACCCACATATGGAGAGAAACCATCTGAAGGCCTGAATAGAGCAAAAAGAAAAGCAAAAAGCAAAAAGAAAAAAAGCCCCTCCTGAGTGCTCAGGGAATTTTTCTTGCCAGACTGCCGTGAACTGGGGCAGAGGGTTTTTCATGCCTTTGGACCCAACCTGAAACATTATCCTGAGTCTTAAGCTTGCAGGCATTCAAACTGGAATTACTCCATTGTCTCTTTTGGTCTTGAGACTTGTCAGCCTTAATAACTGAGCTGATTTCTTTTAAGTCTCATAAGTATACCTACACTACTGGTTCTTCCTTTGAAGAAACCTCCTACACTGCTGAGAAAAATCCATTCTTCGTGCGTCCATCTTCTGTAATAACAAGTGACGACTAAGTTTTTTTTCTCTTTCCTGGAATGAACCTTATGCTCTAAAAAAAAAAAAAATTTACTGAGGACCTACTAGGTGAAACATGGAAGTAGGTACTTTAATTTTTTTTGAAGTAGATACTTTAGCTAGATGTATAAGACATTGTCTTCATTCCTTCCTCGAAGGTTCATTCTCCTGGAGGGAGATAAGAAATATTCATAAAAAGTACAAAAGGTTATTGGCGTTAGGCCTATATACAGATTACAGTCAGGGCGCAGGAAGGGAGTAGTTACTCTATCTTGCGACCCTAGGGGGCCTTCATTGTGCAGGGTAAAACCTCCGTGTCCATGTTCCTATTTCCCTCCCACTCCCTTGTGTGCAGCCACCTCAGGGCGTGTCCTCCCCCCCCCCCCCCCAAGCACACATTTGGGATTATTGTGCTTGGTAAGTCTGCCCTCTGGAGTTGGGGAATCTAGCAGGACTCACACTCTTTTCTCAGTACAAGAAACCATACCTGTCCCCCAGCTTGGGAAGAGCTGCTGAGGTGACCAATATGGGGCAAATTGGTGGCCTTCAGTCTGGAAGGCACTTGGTGAGAGAGGAGAGAGAAGAGGAGTTTCTACTATAAGAACAAGAAGGCAGAACCTGTGGGCTTCTGTGTTCAGTAACACTTCTCAAGATTTTGTCCTCCTCCCCCCCCCCCCCCACATTTTTTTTTCCCCTTTTGGAAATCAAGGCTCTAATGGCTTATTCCTGGGTACCTAGGTACTCAAGAAAAGTCTATTCCTTTTTCCTTGACTGACTGGCCTATGAACCCAGGCAAAAATCTTAAGGACCCTGACATCTTGTCTCACTCCTCCCTAGTCTCTCCTCCTTTTCCTCCTGCATCATCAGCATCAAGAGCTAACCCTCAGATAGCTTACTACATGCCAAGTACGTTCTAAGCACTTCATATGTATTCACTTATGCAGCAACTCAGGTAGGTGTTCTCTTTATAGATGATGAGGCTGATGGCAGAGAGGTTTAGTAACTTGGCCAAGGTACATACTGTAAAGTGGCAGGGCCCGCATTTAAAACAAGGGGGTCTCACTAGGAAGTCCACACATCTATTATCCTCTAGACTCGAATGACCTAGAAAAGGGGTAATCAGTTGAGTCCCATCAGTGTTTGTAACCTAGTTTCTTGTCCTTGCCAGTGGTCTTCTCGTAGCCTTCCCATTGCCCGATAGAATCCATTTCTGGTGGTGGAGCTCGAAGCTGGAGACTTGATACACTTCCTTGAGCGGAAACACTTAGCTGGCATCTCATTTTGTGTAAAACAAGCTCTGATCATTCAAATCATTTTGTTCTTAGAACAAAGTGGCCATAATTTCATGTAGGGGCTGTCTACTTTTGCAGTCATGAGCAAGCAGTTGCCTTGGTAACAGCATTTGAAAAGGACAAAGGCCCAGGGAACTTTTGTCAAGACCCATTACACTGTGGGGAGAGGCTCTGCCTCCGCTGCCCCTCCCCCACGCATCTATTTCGGCTGTCTCCCTTTTGTGGCCAACTTAGAGGCCAAGTGGGGTAGAAGGCGGGACGATTGAGCCATGGTTGGAGTCATCAAAAATTAAATATCTTTTTGCCTCCAAAAAAAAATTTTTGATTCCTCAAAAAAATATGCCAATTGGAAGGGACCTCAGAGGACAGCTCAAGATTTTAGAGGGTGTGAGCAGTGACTGATGGTTTGGTGTTTAGCAGATGGCCTCCTACATCTTGCCTGGGGCTGATGTTGAGCATTCTCCCACGAACTGCAGAATTTCTGAGACCGTTCTATGTGATCCACTTCTCTTCAGACTTCTAACCTCTGATCTTAACTCTGTGTTTTGCTTTTAAGATTTTAATTGTTTTGTTTTTTAAGATTTTATTTATCTGACAGCCCAAGTAGGGGGAACAGCAGAGGAAGAGGGAGAAGCAGGCTTCCCGCTGAGCAGGGAGCCCTATGTGGGGCTCGATTGCAGGACCCTGAGATCATGACCTGAGCTGAAGGCAGGCGCTTAACAGACTGAGCCACCCAGGAGCCCTTAGCTCTACCTTTTGGAGTAACACAAAGCATGCCTGGTTTCTCCTCCCTAGGAGAATCTGTTCGGTATTTAGGCACGAGTGACTTGTTCCTTCTGAGACTTCTGTTCCTGCATCCCTTGTGAGTAGTTAGTTAAGCTTGGCCTTGTCAGTGCTCTCCTCTAGAATCTCTTCTACTTTAGTCTCTTTTAAAGCATGGTTCCCGAAATGACACATCTAATATGTGGTCTCACCAGCACAGTCGCCTTACTAGATCAGGTGACGTGTAGGATAATTTCCTACAGTGGACATCTTTCATAATTTTCTGAAATTTCCTCTGCCAGAACAGAGGAAGGATCTTTAAGTATTTCACTCACTTATGACCAGAGTCTTATTTTCTTCTCTTTGGGAAGAGGTAGATTATCCTGTATAAAACATGAATTACAGTGTTACTACTAATTTTGCAATATAGTTTACATGGAATGCCTGGACAGCCACACTAAGAAGTATGCTTTAAACAGTTTAGCCTTGTTCCTCTGATTAAAAGTAGGTGTTCTAGGGGCACCTAGGTGGCTCGGTTCTTAAGCATCTGCCTTCAGCACAGGTCATAATCTCAGGGTCTTGGGATCGAGCTCTGCATTGGGCTCTCTGCTCAGCTGGAAGCCTGCTTCTCCCTCTACTATTCCCCCTGCTTGTGTTCCCTCTCTCTGTCTCTGTCAAATAAATAAAATCTTACAACAACAACAAAACAACGTTCTATTTTTCATCACGGGTATCCGTCTGACTTATCGATAGCATGATGCTCAACTGTCCATGAGAAACAGGACAAGGAGCGGTCCTTGATGCATTTTAGGTTCTGTAGGGTGACTGCATGTCTCAGAAACCAAGGAGGAGAAGCTTGAAGTAAGGTAAGCTTCCCTCTCCTTACCTGAGTAGGAGGGCAGAGTGGGGAAATGGAGCTCCCCTTCTGTCCTTGAACTGAACCCTAACAATGTAGGAAGTGGTACAATATTAGCAGAACATTCAGCTAGAATTCCATGAGTCTGAATTCACATTCCAGCACATACTGTTAAATCTCTTGAAGTTAATTCCATGAACCTGAATGTCTGTCCCCACATGTGGAATGGGCATGGTCACATCATGCATTTCCTTTGATGAGACAACATATGTAAAAGATCTAGTTTAGTGACTGGCCCTAAAATTCACTCAATAAATATTACCTGCCCTTCATCTAAGGATTTCTGAGATAAGCCAAGCACCAATGTGCCGATCGAGGCTATTATTAGAAATTCTGATGCTGCTCGTCTATTAGCATGAATACAACTTCTGGTACTGTACTGGACGGGGAAAAGTAAAATTTGCTTTTCTATTCCTGGTAAGCTTATCTAATTAGGAACTTAAGATTCTAGAAAAGCTGTACCAGAAATGCTACAGCAGTGTAGAAGAAGGAAATAGAAGTAGTTTGGGAGGCTGTTCTTAAAGGGTTTTCTCTCTAAGGTGATCTTCGAAGAGCAGTAGTAGTTTGATTAGTAGAAATCACAGGAAAGTCAATTTTAGGTGGAAGAAAGACCAAGAGCAGAAATGGGGTGGTGGCAGTGTGGGAATGGGGAACTAATGTGTATTAGACCCTTCATACCTGTGAGGCATATATATCCAAGCATTTATGTGTTGTGAGTCCTCATAACAACTCTTATTTCCTGAGTATCTTCCATGTGCCAGACACATGGAAATACACTGAAGCATTTACACGGAGTCTCACCTGATCCTCTGGAGGCCCTGTGAAGGGGGTATTACCTTTAG
>CM053617.1:39978837-39996488 GCA_028646535.1 Procyon lotor | reverse complement strand
GTTTTAGGTCCTGGGATCAAGTCCAGCAGGCTCCCTGCTCAGTGGGGAGTCTGCTTCTCCCTCTGATTCCCCTCTCCCTTCTGCCCCCTGAGGCTGCGTGCTCCCTCTCTCTCTCTCTCTCACAAAAATAAGAATAAAATATAAATAAAGTAAATAAAAAAAAATAGCTGGGAACCGAGGTTAAGTCACTTGCTTAATGTTTCAGAGCTGGCGAGTGGAGCTAGGCTCTTAACCCAGGGGGGACCCCTGCCTCTCTAAGGGAAGCAATGTTACCTACTGACAGGTTTAATTTTTTCATCTTTGACAAGGAAAAGGCCATTAGCTATTTGATCTGAATGATGTTTCTTCAAGAAAATGGTAATATTGCTCAGGATCTGAGCACCTTTGCTTTTTTTTCAGGTGTGCTTTTTTTTTTCCCTCCTGCTTTTAATTGAAACCAGTCTTGGGGAGTTGGAGTCGAGGCTCTGCACTCCCCATTAGTCTATGAAATCTTTTCTTTTCCTGGTCCCCGTCAAACTCCATATAGTCACAGCCAGGAAACTGGGGAGCGCAGTCCCAGGGGTAAGAAAGAACTCTGCTGCAGACACACATGCTGTACCCCTGGCTTTCAGTCCCGTGCACTTATTGGGAGTGAGTGTGATTCTGGTGAACAAGGCTATGGGGGCTCTTTAAAGACCTCTGAGGCAGAGGATCTGTAAGAGTTTATCTAGCAGTAAACTCTCATTTTATGACCTACCGGCCTCCATTTATCAAACAAACAAAAAACCCAAAAAATGATTATTTTGAGAAATAGTTAAAAGGTGGAGTTTTTGCTTAGATGGGAAATGTTAAAGTTATTTGTGATAGAATCTATAGTTGGAAAGGAGATTGCTTTGGGTCATTCTCACTACTTTATCTCTCCCACATTGTATTTTGGCTTAAATGAAAGGCTGTATCCTACAATGAGATGGAAGATCCCCTGAACAGAAAATTCACATTAGTCTTTGCAGTTGGTGACTGAGGCAACAGACCTTTTCTCCTGCAAGTAGTTGATTGCTTTCCTCTACCCAGAGTACTAAAGAGTTGACAGGAAATAAAAGTTCTGCAACATGCTGTCTTGACTGAACGTTTCCTTATCAGGGGCAAATTAGAGTGATATAAAGCAAGGGATCAGTCTATAAATTCAGATCCCCATTCCATCAGGCTGGGTCTGCTTGGACAATAGCTCAGGAGGGTGTATCTATAATCTGTTTCTTGGGAGACCTTAAATAAATTCCCATGGGTTTGAGTCGGTTTAAGTTTGACCTTTACTGGGAATCAGGCTGGTCTAATGACAAGGCCACTTTATATATTGTGGGAATGGGCGCTTGTGGCCAGGAACTGTGGATTTTCTCCCCCATGACTCAGGTCTCTCCAGTCCCGACCCGACGCCAGAGTGCTATGCTCAGAGTTATGGAGCTAGTCCGGGCTAATCCCTGTCATTAGGGAAATGGGATTCTGTTCCTGGAAGCCCTCATAAAGAATGCATGACTCATGGCGGCGCCTGGGTCGCTCTGTCAGGTAAGCATTGGGCTCTTGATTTTTTTTGGCTCAGGTCATGATCTTGGCGGCCTGGGATCGAGCCCTGTACTGGGCTCCATGTGCAGTAGTGAGTCTCCTTAAGATTCTTTTCTCTCCCTCTGCCCCTCCCTCCATGCTCACTCTCTAAAACCTTAAAAAAAAAAAAAATTAAAAAAAAATGCAGGATTCATATGGGAGAAGAACTTCCTCCAAGAATGACAGTGTTTGGCCGATACCTACTCTAGAGGGAAATGTGACAAAGAAGTATGAGCCAGGAAAGGGGAAGAAAAAAATTTTATTAGAAAAGGAAATACAGGGGGCCAGTGTCCAGGTTAAGAACTAATTCACCCAACCGTTAAGCATGCTTATATTGTGAGGGTAATATTTTAGGATTTTATTTGACAGAGCACAAGCAGGGGTGGCAGTAGAGGGAGTAGAGGGAGAAAGGGGCAGAGAGGGGGAGAGAGCCCCATGTGGGGCTGGATCCCAGGACCCTGGGATCACAACCTGAGCTGAAGGCAGATGCTTAACCATCTGAGCCACCCAGGTGCTCTGTGAGGGTAATTTTGAGGGAACGATCACTACTAAGCCATGTAAGTTTTGAGGGGCTACGCAGACCCCAGGGAAGGCTAGGGGGAGGGGGTGCTTTCAGAAGCACCACCTCAAGTGGTTTGAAGCTGCGCTGATTCAATGCCTGGGAATAAAGAAGGCATCCAGGGCTACAGGAGAGAATATCTTTTTATAGAGAAATTGAGAAAAATCTAAATTCTAGAAACGTCCTGGCCGCAGTGTAGAAAATACGGGACTACAGCAAGACCACAGGGGTATCCAGAGTGGCCCTCCCTCCGCCGCACTCTTCATACAGAAGAAAATGTAACTACTTTTTCTCAGCTTTTCAGGCTTGAGGACCCCAAGACCTTCCCTTGAAGAAAGCCCTATAGTTACTTTATTACAAAATTTCCCTCAGCTGCCAGATTTTAGCATTCTTGTTTGGCAAGTGATGAAGTAGCGCATTTGTTTGTGAATTCTGTGTACCCAAGGCCAATTCAAAGACCTGCCCAAACATCCCTGTATCTGAGAGGGGGGATTCTGCACCACGAACGTACCTGGGCACCCAGTTTATCCTGCCGCTGTGACAAATGTTCTGGAAAGAAGACATGAGCTTTCAGGACCTGGTTCTCTCACAGACACTGTCAGTACCCTGGCTGTGTGACCGGCATACGTGCCTGAGGATGCGATCCTGTGTCTGGAGAGAATTTCTCCAAGATCTGGGCACTTTGGAGATCCAACCAATGTTAGCTGTCACTGGTTCTAATCCTTGGCACCCACATCACCGCCGCCCTTCTGGATGCAGGTCTGGCACGCAAACCTGACAGTGACAGGAGGGTTTTCGAACCTATCCTTCCTACTTGTAGAGTGTGGGGGAGGGGCTGCTCCCAACTTGGACTGCTCAGGGGAGGAGCCTTTCCCATTGCTGGTTGGTCTCTGTCGTGCGGACTGCTGTAACCAAGTACTGACAAGGTTCGGGACCTGTGACCCCGGGATGTGGTGTGTTGGCATGTTCAATATCTTAGGTTGATCAAGTTTGAGGAAATGGAAGGAAGAGGAAAGTCACTGACTTCCCTACCCCACCCATCTTCCCTGAAGTAAGTCCTAAAAACCTTAAGTGAGGATTGCCTTCCTATAACACAAACCTTACTTCCAGAGAAAGAGGGATGCTGAGAAAAATCCATATGGGCCTAAGTATCCCTTGGTTTACCAAACTTACCTCCAACTTTGTCCTATCCTCTTTTTCCGTGACTGTCGGTTCTGCATCAAATCTAATATAAAAACATCCAGCTTAACCATATCTTCAGGTCTTGATCTCCTTATAGAGGCTCATAGGTCTCCTTAAACTTATTAAATTTGTGTGGGTTTTTGTTGTTGTTGTTAACTTTGTCAGTTTAATTTTGAGGCCCACTGAGGGACCCTAAAAAGGTTGAAGAAAACTTTCCTTCCCAACAATATCCTAGACTGGGAAGCCTACAAACAACAAGCTTATTTCTTAGAGTTCTGGAGTCTGGAAATCTGAGCTCAGGGCTCCAGCATGGTCCAGTTCTGGTGAGAGCCCTCTTCTGGGTTGTGGACTGCTGACTCCCCATCGTAGCCTCATGTGGTGGAGACCAGAGACCAAGTAAGTCTTCTCCTGACTCTCTCGAGGGCAACAGTCCCATTCATGACCTCATCTAACCCTCATTACCTTCCAAAGGCCCACCTCTTAATAACATCACACAGAGTGTGTATGTTGAGGGGTGAGGTTTCAACATGAATCTCGAGGAAACATGAATTTATAATAATTTCTCTTTTTAGAGGACCAAATTGAGAGCAGCCTCGTCAGTGGGGAATAATCAGATGGCTTTTCCACTGGGCAATCTGCCTTTCTGTGCTAGCTGTTTAAACAAGTTACCTGGGAAACCAGGCAACCCATGGAAGATTGAAGAATCTTCTGCTGGGAAGGAAGCCCCTGGTTCCATGAAGATATAAGCTCAGTTGCAACCCCTTCTGGTGGATAAGCAGAATCCTTTGTCTCAGTGGGCTTGACTGTTCAGACAACCTAGCCTGAGCTCCTCAGTTCACTTCTGGATAATTCTACTTACCCCCTCAATGTAACACGGTGACTGGGATATAGTAGATACTCAAGTGTTTTTTAATACATGAAACAACCATGAAGGAAGGTGCCTTAGGGATTCCCTGAAAACTAAAATTTAGATTACTCTGACTTCAACAGCACACTTCTCTGGTGTGTCCACTAATATAAATCCTAATTTATCTCTGCAGGGGATTTGTTTATGGCAGATAGCTTGAACATCCATGAAATTTCAGTTTTCTAGGAACTCAGGGCAACCATCTCTTCTCGGTGAATTAGAAAACCTGAAAACCAGGTCAGGATATGGCAGCCTCCCAGAGAAGAAGGGCCTTGGAATATTTGGCCAAAAAGTATCTACACTTCCCAGAATGCATGTACTGAAGAGGGAGTGTGAAAGGCATCCTTTAGTTTCTGAATGGTGCCTGTCTGCTGCTTATAATCCACATGCCTTCCAGATCCTCTCTGGGCTAGCAAGATTGGTAAATAAGGCAAACTTTGCCTAAGGCAAGTCTAAAATTATTCTTCTGTAATGGTTCATCTCACCAATAACGAAGATCCCTCAGGGTTCACAGGAAACTTAGAGACCAATAGATTGCTTGCACCCTCTGTTCAGTCTCTAAATGACTAAATACCAGAACACTCCAGAACCAGTGTTAAGATACTGCCAAATTAGCACTTTGGGGTCATAGGAGATGGACACCTTTATCTCCCATGCTCCCCATAGTGAGGGAAGGGAGAAGAGAGGAGAAAATAGGGCAATGCATTTAGTCAAGGGAAGTGATTTACAAGAAGGAGACAGATGTCAAAAAAAAAAAAAAAAAACCAACATGAACAGAAAGACAAAGACTGGGATTTTTCATAGACTGAAAAAAGAAAAAAAATTAGGACTCCCGTCAGCTCTTTATCTGACATTATTTTTTTCCTTCTTTCTCATCTGCTTTCTCTATTTCTTTACCTACATGGAGGAAGGATTGTCCCACGGTGACTTGGTGTTTAATCCCTCAAACCGAAGCAGAGGCTGCTGCCCAGCACTCTTGAGCTTCCAAATTCCTCCCGGATGATCTGTGAGGGGTTCAGTGGGATCAGAAGGCTAACTCTGGCCCACTCAATAAGGGTTGGAAATCTGGCTCATGTAATAAACAGCTCCTAGAAGACCCATTCCTAGGGGTGGGTCTTTAGCTGGGACAGGGGCTTGGGTCTCAAGGCCTGGGCTTCGACCTCTAGAGGGGTCCTTTCAGGCAGTGGGTGGAAACTTTAGCAAGGGAAGGGGAGGAGCACTTGATGGGGACTAGAGCAAACTTGATAAATGAGCCGTAAGTTCTCACTTATCACTGGTTTTGGTAAGAGTTAGCCTTTGTCTTCCTGGAGATTTCTAGGAGGAAGCAACTGAAAATGGCTGGTTAGGGTGGAAAATTTGAGGTCAAAATCAGAGGTTACTTCTTCTTCTTCTTCTTCTTTTTTTTTTTTTTTTAACTTTACTGGGGTAATATTGACATACAAAGGGCCATACCTATTTAACATATACAACTTGATGAGTTCAGAGAGAAGCCTATACCCATGGAAACTTCAAGGCAAGATGTGCCATAAGCCTACTAATCACCTCCAAGAGTTGCTTCCTACCCTTGTACTCTCTTGAGATAAGAACACCTAAGACCTACCCTTTTAGCTTTTTTTTTTTTTTTAAGATTTATTTATTTGACACGGAGAGATCACAAGTAGGCAGAGAGGCAGGCAGAGAGAGAGGGAAGCAGGGCCAATGCTGAGCAGAGAGCCTGATGCGGGGCTTGATCCCAGGACCCTGAGATCATGACCTGAGCTGAAGGCAGAGGCTTTAACCCACTGAGCCACCCAGATGCCCCCCCCCCCCTTTGTTTTTTCATATAATACATGAACTGTTAGCAGTTTCAGACCTGGATTCCTTTACTAGCCTAGGCAAGGATGTGGTTTTAGACTGCCCTGTGTAGTCTTCTTGATTCTTTCTGATCCTCTGGGACCAGGGGAACACATTTGAAGATGGTTTGGGTGGGATTAGAGAGGTCTTCCCAGAAATAACTCTTCCTTAAAGGGCTTGGATGAGAGTTTCCCTGATCTCAGTCACCTCAGGCTCAACCACGCGTGTTAGGTGAAGCCTGGAGTTACCTGGAACTTCTTTTCATCTCCTGGCCCTAGGACTTTCCTACACGAAACTTTATTTTATCTCTTACTCTGTGATCTTTGCTTTGGCTGTTGTCTCCGGAAGCCAAACTATGTCAGAAGGCTTCTGAAAAACCTGAGTGTATTGCTCTCACTGATGCATTGTCAGGGGAACAAAAAGCCTGCTTTCAAGGCTGCAGCGGGTATGGAGGCTGTGTGGGTTCCCAGATTGGTGAGTCTTGATCAGAATGTTCTTATGATCCCTTCCATGTTTCTGAAGTACCTTTCAAACAACTTACTTTGGAATCTTTGTGTTTCATGTAGGGTCCTGTGGACATCACCCATTAAATTCGCAGTGGTCCTGCTTGCCCCCTCTCAGGGCAGCCCACTCCTGTCGTCGTCCTCAGATTTCCCCCAATCCTGTGTTCTCCATTTCCTTGGTTAGTGTTGGCTTCCTCTGGGATTTTGCCTTAGGACCAAGGGAAAATGAGGAAGTAAGTAGGTCTTCTGACTTCTCGGCTATTTAAAGGGTTCCCTAGTGGGTTTCTTCTCTAAGAGTAAAGACCCAATGTGATACCATTTAATTTCTTCCTCTTAAATCATCTCAAATAGGTTTCCCTACTTCCCTTTTAAGAGTGAAAGGGGGGGGGGCGCCTGGGTGGCTCAGTCGTTAAGCGTCTGCCTTCGGCCCAGGTCATGATCCCAGGGTCCTGGGATCGAGCCCCGCATCGGGCTCCTTGCTCGGCAGGAAGCCTGCTTCTCTCGCTACCATTCCCTCTGCTTGTGTTCCCTCTCTCGCTGTGTTTCTCTCTTTCAAATAAATAAAATCTTTAAAAAAAAAAAAAGAGTGAAAAGGGGATTTAAAAAGTGAGAAGGGGATTATTAGACTAGAAATAAAAAAAAAAAAAAAAATAGGACCTATGTAAACGGTAACCACAGTGGTATTTCCACTCCTCTGGTGCTCATCTTGGCCTTCCTCGGAGGTGCTCTTCTGTCACTGTGGTCTAGTGCCTATCCTTGGGATCCCCCCAGGGGTAGGCTCAGAAATTGGGTCCCCGTCAGGCAAAACAAATGTATCCATTCCCCAGCCATGGGTCTTGCCAGAGGGATTTGTGGGGAACTGTTTTACAGTTTGAGTGTGAAACTCTTTGAAGCTTGGACCACTTGTCAGAAATAGAAAATGTTTATGTGCAACATATTTGCAAATCTTATTTGCAACCTGGCACAAGCCGGGACAAAGTAACAGAGGCACGCAGATGTCAAAAGCAAACCTCCCCATTTGGCTAGAACCCTTTGCAAAAGAGCAAGAGAGAGGAGGCTCTAGGGGGCAAGATTACAGATCAAGTAGGCCTAACGGACTTCAAATGCATAGATTAGACCTTTTCTCAGATTCTTGATTGCTTACTAGCCTTGATGTTGAGCTAGTTTCTCTGGCTTGATCTGGAACAAAGGAAGCTGTGATAGGATCATGCTAAGGTGAGTGTAAAAACACAACAGCTCTTCTTCCAAAAGTATCACTTCTGCTTCTTGAGGCACCTTCCATACCCCTCTTGTTTTCTGTCTCTGAAAGTTCATGGAGCTCTGTGATTTCCCCCATCCCCATCAATCCTACTTCCCTACTTCCAAGAGAAGAGCTTATAAACCTGCTGGTTAAAGCCAAAAGTCTTGGGACATGTGGGTGGCTCAGTTGGTTAAGCGTCTGCCTTTGGCTTAGGTCATGATCCCAGTGTCTTGGGTTCCAGCCCCGCATCGGGCTCCCTGCTACACGGGGAGCCTGCTTCTCCCTCTACCTGTTGCTCCCCCTGCTTGTGCTCCCCCCCCTCTCTCAAAATCTTAAAAAAAAATTTTTAAATTAAGCCAAAAATCTTATTCCCCATCCTGCCCCTGCCTCTGGGGCACTTGCCATTTAACAGAAAAACTTAAGGCAAAGAACCATAGAATTTTCAAGTCTCCATATTTCCAGTTTTGAGCTAACTCTGTTTTCCATATGCCGATGACATCTGTCTGAAATTTTAGCTTTTTTTTTCCCCTAGCAATTAACTACTTTGGTTTACCTTTTTTTTATTCCATTAGATTGCAACTGAACAGTTTAATTAAAAGACTGTACAAAGCTAGGTCATGAAAGGAGCCTGCTTTTCCAGAGAGGCAATTCCTTGACACAGCTGTCACTCTTAAGGTAATGAGCTTCCCTTTACCTGCTTAATTCCCTCCAGGTCACCACGTACACCTCCTTGTCTCCTGGGATTGTGAGGTCAAGACTACCTTTCAACTCCAACCTCCAGCCCTGTCTCCCAGTGGCCCATTGGGCTGCATTTCTAAGTAGGGGAATGCCAACAGAGTGGTGCTGTTAATAGATAAATAGTGGAGGTCTCCTCTAGGAGACACTAGATGGTTCTGTGTTAAAGTACCAATAACAAAGAAGACCAGCATCCAAGATGGAAGGAGGCTGACTGGTGGCTAGGGAAGAAGGGGAAGGGTAGGTAGATGTTCACCATCATTCATTTATAGGAATGATAGGATTCCCTGGCAGTTCTCCTCTCTGGCTGTGCTCCAGAATCACCTGGTACTTCTGGAGATACTGATCCCTGAGCCCCATGCTCAGGGGTTCGGATTTAAATAGTCACTGAGCATCAGTATTACGAAATGGGTAATAAAGTTGAGAAACTCTGATCTAGGACCAAAAAGAGTGTTAACATTTTTCGGTATCTTCAGCACAGGCACAAATGACTCCTTAAGGGGCGCCTGGGTGGCTCAGTCGTTAAGCGTCTGCCTTCGGCTCAGGTCATGATCCCAGAGTCCTGAGATGGAGCCACGCATCGGGCTCCTTGCTCAGCAGGAAGCCTGCTTCTCCCGCTACCATTCCCTCTGCTTGTGTTCCCTCTCTCGCTGTGTTTCTCTCTGTCAAATAAATAATAAAATCTTAAAAAAATAAAAAAAATGACTCCTTAAACTGAGGGAAATAAGATTCTCTCACTATACAAATCTGGACTCTCTCTCTGTGAGCTGGGGTGGGCGGGGTTGCCTAGGATCTGATTTCTTATACATACCTCTCAGGTGAAACTAATTCTGATGGTTCATGGAGCATCCTTTGGAAAAAATTCTTTAAAACAGAGACCATCCTGGGGCACCGAGTGGCTCAGTCAGTTAAGCGTCCTCTTGATTTCAGCCCAGGTCATGATCTCAGGGTTGTGGGATCAAACGCCTCCTGGGGCTCACCCCCTGCTTGTGCCTGTTTTCGCCACCTCTGTACAAAAAAAAAAAAAGGACACATCTTCTATTTGTCCTGAATGTTCTTTTGTTTCAGCCTCATGATGATCCTCTGAGGAAAGCAACAGTATCCCATTTTACAGTTAAGGCAGCTCAGGTAAAGGAGGTGAAATAACTTGTCTAAAAACACAGAGCTAGGAAAAAGCGAAACCGGACGTCACAGGTGCATGCTTAGTTGGAGGGCTGAGGACAAGAAACGCTGTCATCACAAATTCCTTTTAAGCTTTTCTGAGCTTCCCATTGGCGCACTCGCTGACCCCAAGGGTCTTTAGCTTGTGGCTCAAGGAGCATGGACAAGAGAACCTGACCAGAGCAGAGAGAAACCCGTTCCCTAGCCTGGCCCCGCGGAGAGCGGGTCCCGGGAGGTGTGCCGGTGCGCAGGCCGTCCCAGTGCCGTGGGTCCTGAGCACCTGTCCGGTGGGTCAACCTGCTTAGAAATAAAGCCAACCATGCCAGAGCCAATCAGAAAGCCCCACTGCTTTAATTCTTGGTGTTTTCCCTGCTGTGTGTCAAATGTTGACCTTGTTGTCCCATAAGGAAATCTGCTCCATGGAGGAAGGGATCTGAAAGCTCCATGGGTGAGCACAAAGGCCACCAGGAGAAGGGCGGGGGCGCCAGAGCAGCGGAGGTTTATGCATGGAGAAGGGGAGTGAATGATCGGTAGCGACCTTGTTTTCGGTGTGTCGGACTTCAGAAGAGGAGAGAAGCCGGTTTCCTGTTGGTCCTTCTCCCACATCAAAAGAGAAGATTTTCCCCAAGTTCTGCACATTTCAGCCTAAAGCTGATCTAGCTTAGATGTGCTTTAAGGTTCTCCGTATTCTGGACTCCGCATTCCCCTGCTTGCTTGGTACTTCCAATCGGATGTCTCAGGGCTGACTACACACATTCTTCTGTCACCTTCCCGTTGGCAGGGAGAGATTCTGTGGTGTCCCTAGCTGCTCCCAGCAGGAACAGAGGGGTCCACCTTACCATCTACCCCTCCCGCTGTAGCTGATCAAGCTCCGAGCTCTGGGGTTCTTTGCTCATCAATATTTCCTGCATCTGCCTACTTCTCTCTGGCTCCTTTTTGGGCTCAGTAACTGCCCTTATAACCTATCTGGACCTTTGGGGTAGCCCCGCCTCTCACTGCATTTCCTCCATCCACGTGTGCCCGTTCCATCCGTTCTTCCTATCTTGTCAGATGAGTAATCATCTCAAGGGTCATTCTAATTTTAATCCTGTGGGTGGTGGTCATTGTTTTTAGAATAAAGATCAAAACTTCTGACTTGGCCTTGTGGCTGGGTGCCTGCCTTCCTCCTCAGCTCTCACCCCCTCTCTTGGTCCCATTCACACTGATCTCCTCAGGGCTCTTGAATATTTCCTAATGGTTCCCCCCCGGCCTTTGCGCCCATTGTCCCACGGGCAGAATGCCCTCCCCTTTGTCTCAGTAATGCTCCCTCGTATTTTGGACCTCCACTCAGATATTTCCAAGGGGATCCTTTCCTGTCCCTCCCAAGTGGCCTTGCATCTTTCAGCGGGGAACCTGGCTTGCTGCATACACTTTCTAGCAGCTTCTGCAAGCATGCGGTGCTGGGACAGATTTTCCACTTGTCCGTTCATGCTGTACGCCCATTGCAACGCCAGTGACTAGCACATACCGGGTACCCTGTAAGTATTGGTAAGTGGAGGAATAAAGGAATAATAGTGAACATCACAACCCCCACCTCCATCCTATTCTTACATAAACACCTCTTTCGTTCAGCTGGGCTAAAGAGGACGCCAGCATTTCACTCCATAATCATCAGTGATTCAGCTCCCATTTTAGCGATACCTGGCTGGAATATGAAAAGACTGATTAAAAACTGTTCACAAAGCACTCTACTATTCTACCCCATTTGATCCTCTTAAGGACTGTGTCAAGTGGGAAGGTCTGCTATTACCATCTTTGTGTATAGAGGAGGAACCTGAGCTCCGTGAACTTGACTGATGTGCCCAAGGTTGGACAGAGATGAGGCATGAAAGGGGCAAGAGTCCTTGGTAAAAGATTTCTATCTAGCACAAATGATAACATCAGTCAAACTAGCTAACTTAGTTTAAAACTGTTTGGATGCCGGGCTCAGGGCTTTACATAAACGGTCCTGAGTGAACCATAAAAACACCATGACGGACGATGATGACCATCTTTACAGATATGGAAGCTGAGCCTTTAAGAGGGGAGCTGATGGGCTGTGAGGGGAGCAGTCTGAGGGGTACATGTGGGTTCTGGGGCACCAGCCCGCAATTCCTCACCTGTGGTGGCAGGAGCTCCTGGCCTCCTAGATGCCACTTCCACTGGGGGTGGGGGGTGGCGGGTGCGGGAAGACATCTTGAACACAAAAGAAGTGTTATCTCTTGCTGTTCATTCATCTTCCTCTGTAGTTCTTTTTCCCCCTCTTTTTATCACACCCCTTCCTGCTTTTTCCTTTCCCCTTCATTTTTCATGGAATGCTGTAAATTTGGTTGCTGCAAGAGTGGCAACGGCACATAAACTTACATTTTTTGAAGAGCATCCCTGCAATCCGTCCACATGTTTTTCTTGCGAATGTGATGGTCTTTTGAAAGAAAACCAAACAAGCTTAGTTTTTCTGCCTTCTAATCTTGAGGGAGAGAAACTGCCAACAGTGCCAGGACTTGTTTGGGGCTGACACTCTTAGCCCTTTAGGGAAGCTCATTGATGGAATGGAAAATGTTGGGAATTGAAATTTTGCAGACTCAGCATTTGGGCCCAGCTATCTCCTTCAGCGGTGGGACACCTGACAAGTCCTTTAACCTCTCTGAAACCAAGTCTCCTTTTCTATGAAATGAAAGGGTAGCTTGGCCTTGTGAACAGTCTCCTCGAATTGTAAAGCCTCCTCCTATCATAAGGGAGTCGCTGTGGTACTTGTAGGAAGCTTTCATGAGGCCAAGGGAGCCTTAATGAGGTGGTAGGAAGGTAGGTATGAAGGCCCCAAAGAAGGAACCAATAGGAAACATTCAAGAGACCAAATAGGATGTTTTCGTTAATACTTCTAAGGAGAATAATAACACTCCTCTAATTAGCCAGCTGGTGCCAATGAACACACTAAGTTCCCAAATGGTCAATGTGGATGGAGCTCCGGACAAGTTGGGAGGTGGGGGGAGGAAAAAGTGAGTTCTCCACCTTAAGCTTGGGTTTACATGATGGCATGGCAAGAGAGACAGGACTCCCATAAAACCTGTTGTCTTCCCTTCTCAGCAATGCTTTGGAATAAGGAATTTTTTTTTTTCCTTACATTTCAATTCAAATTTATTGACTGTACCTGCCAGGAATACTTGGTCAAGCAAGGCCATGTCCGAATCCCCTAGGAAATGGGACATGATGAATCTGCAAGCTTGGGAGGGCAAGGGGCCTCACTGAACCCACATTTGCCAGCCCTTGCCTAGACCTAAGTTATGATGGGAAAGATACGATTATGAGAGATTTAGAAGCTTGGGGACTCTTAACTGCCCTCCTGTGTTTTTATGGCACACAGATTCAGTGTTGAAAGTTGGCTCTTTTCATGGTTAGAGGCAAAAATTATCCATTAAATCGCAAAGCATACTCACCAGCTAATGTTAGCTTAGCAATTTGTAAACTAGGCCCTGGGTACCATATTTCCTTCTACACCTGCCTTTCAGGGGCTCATTGACTGAAATTCAGAAGCACCCAAAGACCTTTGGAGATAAACTTTTGAACTTCAGAGGATGTTAAACCACATGTGATTCCTTTGGACACCTTCGGGACCTTTCTGCCTGGGAGTGGGCTAGGCCCTGGGGGAAAGCTTTAGGATAGAGATGAAACTGTTAGTAAATTTCTAGCACATCAACCTACTTTTACTTTCAATTTACACCAGAGTATGGGTCAGTGAGATGGTTGGCTCTGCTAGTCATGGACATTTTGCTGGATATTTCATGACCTAGTACGGGGACACTCTCCTAGGTGTAAGACGAAGGTTTGCTAGTTTGGACGTTGCCTAGGAAACCAGGTTCACATTAAACTAACAGCTGCTGAGGTTTTTTTAATTCTCTGGGTCCTTTTCTATACATTAGTTTGTCAGAATTGTTGCCTGGAGTCCTACAAAATACTGTTAACTCTTTTCCTGTTTTACTGAGAAAACTGAGGCTTGGAAAGGTAAGTTAACATGCCTAAACCCTACAACTAGTGACTAGCTGACCAGGGCTTATACCTGCAAGCATTCTCAGGTAAATGAATTCCTGCATGCTCTCCATAAGCCACAACTGACCATTGTGACCATTATGGTAACTATGCTGAACTTGTCAGAATGTGCTGTGTGATTAACTTGTTGGGGCAGAAGATGGAGGATACGTAGATTTCCACCTCTTCCTTTCCCAGGTCATGCTCACTGGCCTTTTGACTATAAGGTGCTCTTGAGATTGTCTGCTCCTGGAGCCTGTAATCTCCTGGCCCACTTAATGCTATTCCTGTGACCAATCATTTAATAACCATCTATTGCATACCTACTCCAGTGTTGTCCTGAGCATTGTGCAGTGAATAAAGACCAAGTTCATGCTCCCATGAAGCTTTTTCTCCTACAGGAGATAAAAAATAACTTGTCAGATAGTGATATATCTCCAGCATAAGGAATATGAGAATCACAAATAATTGAGATACTATGTTAGATGGGGAGGATAGGCGAGACCTCCTAGAAGAGGTAGCATTTGAGCTTAAACTTGAATAATATGAGCGATGAGTCTTAAGGATGTCCAGGATGAAAGTGCCAGAGGAAACAGGCAGGACAAGGCCCTGAGGTAGAAACATACTAGATGTGCTCACAGAATAGCAAGAAGGTGGGTGGGGTGAGAGGGAAGTGGAAGGAAACAACTAGGGATGGTCTGGGACACGTGGGCACAACCATAGGAGGCATCTGGGAGAAGTTTTGGATTTTAAGTGTGCTGGGAATCCACTGGAGGGTTTTGAACTGGGATGTAATACACAGTTTTTAAAAGCCCCTGTCAGCTATGTTGGTAAGAGACTGTGGGGCTGGGGGCAGTGGAGGCAGATGGCTAAGTAGGAGGCTGCCGCAGAAAATGAGGTGAGGCCTGTAGGTAGACTTGGGTGGTGAGGAGTGGCTGAATTACAAATGTATTTTGAAGGTTGGGGCGCCTGGGTGGCTCAGTGGGTTAAAGCCTCTGCCTTCGGCTCAGGTCATGATCTCAGGGTCCTGGATCGAGTCCTGTATCAGGCTCTCTGCTCAGCAGGGAACCTGCTTCCCCCTCTCTCTCTGCCTGCCTCTGCCTACTTGTGATCTCATTCTCTCTGTCAAATAAATAAGTAAAATCTTTAAAAAAAAATGTATTTTGAAGGTAGATCAGATAGGTTGTGCTTGTGAATTAGGTGTTGGGGTACTCCCCAGCTGTATTTACTCACTCTGGCCCAAGCCAGCACTCTTATCTGTAGACTTGCAGTTGGAGGCCATGACCCTGGGACCTGTCAAGAGGTATAAACATAACAGTATACTTCATCTCTGCCTTGTAACTTCTTCATCCTGGGCTCTTTGATCTCTTTATTATTGAGGGGTGTCTTCTCCAGGTAGGGGCAACTTTGACACTGTGTCTTTCCTTATGCATTGCCAGCTCCTCTGGGTGGGAAGCTGAGATTAATAAGCCATACATCACCTGTTTACTGCCCTCTTGGAGCCCTTAATCCAACGAGAGGCTATATTACAAGATGAAGGTAAAAGAAATGCTATCATAGGGTTAAAGAGTGCTCTAGAGCTGGGACTGATGGATACTAACTCGTCCGAAGACCAAAAATTGGGGTTTCAGAGGGAGAAGTGGCAAGGATCTCTGCCTTATAAGACATCCTCCAACGTCACGTTTGTGTCTGTTCAGGTCAGTTTCCTGATTTCTTGCCCTATTTTCCCCATGGTGGCTATTGGTGTTACGTAAACACGTAACACTTCAGTCTAGAGGTAGGGGTGGAGGAAGCAGGCTTTTATCTCCGTGACTAAGACCTCACGCCAAATACGATAGAGACCCAAGGCTGTTCTCTTGGCCTGTAGCTGCAAACAAGTCTCAGAGTGAGTGAGTGTTGCCTAGTGACCCATCAAAGGTAGGACAGCGTGGGAGTTGGTTAGGACTTAGTGCTGTGGAACATGTGACGCCCCCTAGCCCACAAAGCTTAGGCCGTGGGGGCTGTAGAAGGTTCTATTAACCTTGTTCTGTGGGCTGCCTCACAGATTTTTGACCTGCTAGGGAAGAGCATCTCATCATTACTCATCTCAGACTGAGGCAAATTCGGGGAGTGCGTCCTGCATGACTCGTTACCGGGTGGTGGTTTTCTCAGCAACCATTGAGCAGAAAGGCTTCCAGTTTTGATGGCTGTGAAGGCACAGATTCTCAAGCTGAATTGCTGTAGACTTATTTACAATATCTGTTTCATGTAGAAAATGAATCTGTTGCTATATTATCAAGTGTCATTAGCTGACAATTTCCTATTTTTGGAAAACTGTTTGCATGGGCTTACAGCCCCTGTCAACTAATCTTGTTGTAAGTTGTGTCTCTTGTCTTGGACTCTAAGCTCCTGGAGGATGGAGGGCACAGTCTTGTGCTTTCTTTCAGGCTTAGAAAAGTCCTAAGCGCACCATGTTTCAGATGTATCTTGGTTGAGTTGTTTAACTTCTCTGTGCCTTAGTTCCTTTAGATATGAAATGGGAAACAGGTTGTGAAGTCACTGGGGATCTTAAATAAGAACACATTTAGAAAAGCACTTAGCACTCTTCCTAAATTCACTGTGAGCACTCAGACAGGACTACTGTAATGTGAGCATTCAGTAATGTCATAGCGAACGAACGGAGGCTCTTAGAGACTAGAGTTCTAGTGTAGGAAGTGAGGTTCTAGGTGCCAATCCTAGAACAAGGCAAGTGCTAGTAGCCCTCAACCAGGCCTGCTCCTTTCCTCATAGGTAAGGGCTGGGACCCTGCTTGGTGAAAGTTTTCTGGGTTTGTTTTGGGCATGTCCTAACAGACAGAGTTGCTAGCCTAGAAGATATATTTGCCAAAGGTTGAGTAACTCCTTCTTTGGTGTAACATGAGACATGGCAAAGGCTGGAACTGAATTGACATTTGGACCATTTTTGGGAGGCTCTGTCCCATTAGCCCAAGTCCCAGAATGTTGTAGAATACATAGAACCTTCCCCACCACCCACCCAATCCCAGTCCATTTGTGTCACTTACTTAGACCCTTTCTTCTGTGATTTGTTTGCTGAATAATATCTAATGACATGGCCTGAATTGCCATGAATAGCTGTGGTGGACGGAAAGCATTCTGGTGTGAAGGTTTGGGTGTCTGAGCTAGACTCCATTGACTGTAGGTTGGGACTGGGGAATTCTGGATCCAAAAAACCCAACTCATGGTGTTGCCTCTTTAGGGCACCTGGGCACGACACATGTATCAGGCATGTGTGATTGTCTACCTTTTATGACCGGACCAGAACCCAGGAGTTCCCAGACAGCTCCTCCTATCTTACACTGGCAAAATTTAATTGGAGATAAAAATGACTCCCAGTTGTAGAGTTCCCACTATATACCTTATCTTGTCTAATCCTCACTGAAAGCCTGAAAGTAAGTATTATCTCTTTTATCCACATGAAAGAACAGAGATTTCAAGTGACTTTGCCAAGGTTTAGGATAAGAAGGATTAAAACTCAATCTTTTAAGCTCTAGCTATACTATTCACCTCCCAGTAGGCCTGTCATTTATTAGAAAGTGAGCTTTGCAGTATTATATGAAAATAGTTCTTGTCTAATACCAGACCATTGAACCTATTCCAGTCCTTGGACCATTCTCTGGTCACTAATTTAATAGCTTTTGTCAATAAAGGAAATAAAGTACAAATAACTTCAGAATAGGAATTTTGTGGGACTCTTTTGGTAAATTGAGTAGTTATCTTTTGTGTCATGCAACGCTGAAACATTGTCTGGTTGAAACAGGGAAATGTAAGAATATGTCAAGAATTCAGTGTCTTCCACACTCCTTGAGCTGTGACATAATTTATATATATATTAATATGTATTGTCCTTCAAAGAATTCATTGTGGGAAGTCAAATATT
>CM053617.1:39954104-39978337 GCA_028646535.1 Procyon lotor | reverse complement strand
CTATTTTTCCATTTCTGTTCTGTTTCCAATAGTTTCATTATTTTTGAAGTTCTTGGAGGTAGAATTGTCATTACTTCAGCCGACTCTTGGTGGTGGCTTGTTTTCCCTTGCAATGGGTAAATTTTGGTTATGAACCTGTGTTTACCTGATACCAAGCCTTAATCTGTCTGCATGTCAAGGAGCTTATGCTGAAGGTACATTCTTCCAGAGGGAATTTGCTTCTATCATTTCAAGTTCTTGACTCCATGTTCCCTGAATCAGTCTAAATTCAACCCCCAGATTTAAGTGAGGGCCACTGCGTTGGTTGAATAATGGGCCCCTAACAGTGTCCGCATCCAAATCTCTGGAACTTGTGAACGTGCTACTTTATATGGCAAGAGTGATGTGGGAGTTGTGATTAAGTTAAGGACCTGGAGATGGGGAGAGAATCCTGGATTATTCGGGAGGGCCTGATAGGATCACAAGGCTCCTGAGAGTAAGGCAGGTGACCATAGCGAAAAGCAGCTTCACAGCTGGCTTTTAGGGTGGAGGGAGTGGTCACGAACAGCATCTGGAAGCTGGAAGAAGTAAAGTGTGGGTTCTCTCCTGAAGTCTCCAGAAGAAACACATTCCCAGCCTGTTTGCTTTTAGCCTCATTAGACCTATTTTGGACTTCTGACCTCCAGATTGCTATGAGAATAAACGTGTGTTTTAAGTCAGAAAATTCATGGAAATCTAGGACTGCAATAAACTAATACAGCTAGCTTGGGATTACAAACTATCTGAGAGACCCCCCCCCCCTCCTGCCGCTGCCCCCCTCACCCTGAGCCCAAGCAGAGACTGGGATGGACTAATCTTGCTCCCTTCCTGCCATAGCCCTGGACACTTGTAGAAGTTTCAATCTAATGCCCCAGCCTGTGCAGGTCTAAGATTTTTTCCTCTGTCTAATTCTGCTGCCACTGTTAAAACCAAATATGTAGTTTTTTCAAGTCAGCAGATGCCTCAGGCAGCCCGTCAATCCTGCATTCCCTTCTCTCATGTTTGTAGTTATCTCAGATTTCTAGGTGTTGGTATCAGGAGACAGATTCTAAAATTGCTAAGAACTTTATCTATAAAATGAACATTATAATACCCATGTAAGTGTTTATAAACATTTAAATATTTCAGTGATAAAGAGGATTCTGGTAACTTAGTTTCCCCAAGCAAGCCAGATTAGTCATTCTTACTTGCTTTCATACCAAACTTATAAATCTACAACTCAATTTTGTGGTCATGACACATTCTGACAAGAATTGCATCAAAGACCGTATTTTGTATGGAGTAATTTCAAAGTAGTCTGGCTTCTTTGGGAACCAAAAACAATTGAAACCATGATTTGAGGTATGTCCAATTCAGATCTTCACCTTTAAAAAATATCTGAAGCAATTTCTTCCTTAATTTGAGACTTTAAAACACAAGCATAAAAGATTGATTGAGATTGATAGAAACTTCATGTTAGAATTAAAATTTTGTGGAAATTGATTTGTGGCTTTCACCTTCAGACTAAACTCGGTATTAAAAGGGTATTAAATCAAAGGGAAGACATAAACGGGGGTAAATGGGCTTTCCAGAATGCTGGAAATCTGAAGGCAGAGATATTAATCAGGGATATTTGGAAAAGGATACTAATTTCTATGTTCAGAGAAGGGCATAGCTTGATGATGCCGAATTCAGAACAAAAGGAGCCTGCTTCATTCTCTGAAACTAAAACATGTAGTGGACATTCAGTGTTTGGGCTTCTTCTCAGATAGGACTGAGTGTAAGATGGTGGTACAATAGCAAGAATCTCAGACATTTGAGGAGATTCTAGCTTGTCAGGACAATGTGCCCAACAACTGGCTATTTTTTGAGGGCTGAGCCCACCTAGGATTAGAGATCCTGCATGCTCTCCTGTCCTGTATGGCCACAGCACTTTTGATGCCTTTGCATCATTGGTTAAGCAAATCGAGGATTCTCATAAGATTAAATTTTCAATCTAATGAGATAAGAGGACCTGCAGAGCTTTATCCAGCATTCTATATAGTTCTAGAAGCTCTAATGATACAAAAAAGACGGACCTACTATAAAATACAGTTCTGTACTTCATACTAGGAGATTGACTTCAGGTGTCTCCTGTAAATGGTGAAACATTGAGCAATAATTTACATTAATGTAAATAATAGGTAAAACCCATGAACCAATGAATTCTTTTCTGATATGAATAGTATTTGTTACCCCTAAACTGTTATTCAGATACTGCTCTGTAACTCAGGGCTACTACGAGTTATCTCATGCTATATTGCTTCCATCTCAAATAATATATATTTCAAATGAAATTTTCAAAAGTAGCTTTCATGTAGCTGGGAAGTCCATGAATAAACAAGACTTTGGCATGGCTGGATCAGGGCGCTCAGATAAGGTTGTCCAACAACCTGTCCTCTTCCCTTCTCCCTCCACGTATCTTCTTCCTTCTTTTTCCCCTTTCCCTGTCTCCTCCATATGTTTACTCTTCTCCTCAATGAAGACCTCATTTTCATGAGCTGTTTGTCCCCTGCCCCCGCCCCCCACCCCATGGCAGGAATGATAGTGACCCAAACTCAAGACTTGGGTGGTACCCTCAGCTCTCGACTCCAGAATAAGGTTGATGTGTTCTTTCCAGTTATCTACATGTCAAGACTTAGAGATGATTTGACCAGGCCACGGCGATCTAATCACTGTGGTCAGACGTGGGAAGGCTGGGACTAATCACCATCATTGTGGGAAGGGTGGGAAGCAAAATCAACCCTACCCAAACTACAGGAAAGATGTTCCCCACGGCCAAGCAGAGATATTTTATAAGAAGGTAGAAAGTCACAGTAGATAAAAACAACGACAAACAAAATGCAAATAGCTGACACAATTCTTTATGTCCCATACTCTTCTGTATTGGTATAGTCTTTATATCTGGGCTCTTACCAGATAGGCAGAGTTTTAACAACTGGGTCTGTAATTGCTTAAAGTTCAGATTTTGAAATATTGTGTCTTCATCAATACTTAGAATTCTCAGTAATAAGCTCTGGAAGTGTCTCTTGCCGCACTGAGGTTAAGAAGGGCCTTTCTCCTTTAATGTACCTTGCAGAGATATCTACTCCCAATTACTCGGACTGACTTCTCTCTCTCCTTGTAGAGGGTGCAATTTGCTGGTGACTTTCTAATTAAGTGTTCTCTGGTGGTTGATTTAAGGCAGAAGGGGAGCTCTCTGCAGCTTGAGGACCAGTGGGCTCTTTGCCGACAACTGACCCGAGGCAAGCTGTAGTCTTCCCAACTTGCCTGAGCTGGCTTTGTGCATAATCTGATTCAAATTTTACATCCTTGTCATGTCTCTATTTAGAGACATTTTTAATTAGTACTAGTCATAGTAATTACTGGCAATTCACTTTTTCAATTGATTTCTGGTGCTTATAAAGTGCCTCATTAAGTGCCACTAGAGTTTAGTTGCCCAATTCTGAGAGTTGGCATGAACCGCGTAGCCTCAGGGCATTGCTCGTGTCTGATTGGTCCTACTCCTTCCTGGCCAAGAATTCGGTTGTGATCCACATTGGCAAGTTGGATTTTTTTAATAAACTTTCTTAAAAGTGAAATTTACTTCCTCTAACAATTTTTGCGATGACTCTTTAATGGCCAACAATTCAGGAAACAAACACAGTTACTTCTCTCTGGACTGAAGAATACGTGTGTAATACAAGTGAGAATCAGTAAGGATGTGTTTACATTGGAGTTCAGGGTTCAGACGAGTGGACCACTTAAGGGGTCCACTTTTGGTGTCACTTTCAGGTCACTTTCAGTGACGCTGCCTTACCTGTTGCTTCCCCAGACTCTGAGTTGAGCTGCTCATAAGCGTGTAGTAGGAGATATGGTCCTTCGGCTAAAAATAGTAATTTAACAGGCCAAACTATCTTACTGCTTATGTATTGATGTCTTCTATCCCTTGAGCTACAAAGCCCTTGTAATTTTAATAATTTGGTCTTTTCGTTCATTAAAACTAGCATTTCTGATTATATAGCTTTTCCGATTATGTTACCTGGTAGAATTAATATAGTACACAAAAATGTAAAGAAAGTTTGTATCTCCCTTTCAGGTTATCTTGAAATAACTACCAGTAAGGTTTTGATGAGCATTTTTTTTCCTTTGACACACACACACACACACACACACACACACACACACACACACAATTTTATATAAATGGAATAGAAATGCTGATTTTGTCATTATCTGAAAATACCATGAACTATTAAGTTTATCTACTAAATTTTATGATCAAAAATCACATTTTAGGGGCACCTGGGTGGCTCAGTCAAGTGTCTGTCTTTGGCTTGGGTCATGATCTCGAGGTCCTGGGATCAACTCACCCCCCACTTCCATTGGGCTCCTTGCTTACTGGAGAGTGTCCTTCTCCTTCTGCTCCCTCATTCTCTCTCTCTCTCTTTCTCTCTCTCTCAAATAAGAAAAAGGTATTACTGATGCTGTAATTGAATGTTCTTTACTAATTTTTTTAAAGCAACCGCTGTCTATTCCAGTAGTTGTGTTTTTCCAGGAGTTTCTTATTCTGGATTATCTCTGTATTCTCTTGTGTGGGATCCTGAGTTGGGTCACTTCTTAGGTGCACACAGTTCTGTCAGTCGCACTAATGATGCTTACTAAGCCCTGAAGAATCCACCTCTCTGGGCTGGCTGCCTACTGGAAGAGAGCACCCATTCTAGCAAGTGCTGTGTTCTGTCAGGCTCCCCTCAAGGCCTCCAGCAGATGCGTCTTTGCTTTCCTTCTCATCAGCTGTGAAGGCCAGCATTCTCCCAGCTTTATGGATCTAGGAAATTCAACCTACTTATTTCCTGTGTGCTTTGAAGGGCCAAAAGGACCAGAATTCCTTCCAGAATGTTCATGAAGGCTAGCTCTGCCCTTCCTCTCTGGTGTCCTTAGGGCTTGCAAGAGCAGTTCTTTCCAGGAAACTATTGATGGTCACCCCAGATGTCTTTTCAAGATCTCGTGCAGCACAGAGGTGAGCAAGTCCCACACAGCTCTGTATGGCAGGCTCCTAGGCCTTGCTTACTCCCTCCAAGCCAAACTCCATTCCAACTCTAGCTTGCCTGCCTCAGGACAAGTAAGCCGTTGGAGTTATCCTGGGAGATGGTGGGGATTCTTTGAGTTTCCTTAATTCCCAGCATCTAGGGGCGCCTGGGTGGCTCAGTGGGTTAAAGCCTCTGCCTTCAGCTCAGGTTATGATCTCAGGGTCCTGGGATCGAGCCCCGCATTGGGCTCTCTGCTCAGCAAGGAGCCTGCTTCCCCACCCCCCTCTCTGCCTGCCTCTCTGCCTACTTGTGATCTCCCTCACTCTCTGTCAAATGAATAAATAAAATCTTTAAAAAAAAAATTCCCAGCATCTACTTCATCAAAGCTGAATTGAAGTGCTGCCATGATAGGCCATTGCTCTAGAAGGTAAATCCTGTTTGCTTCCTAAAAAGTAATGGATGACATTTCAAAGTAGTTTTCAGAGCTCTACATGTTCTGTAGAGGTGTTTAAACCAGAAGTCCTTTCTTGTATTTTCCTTCATAGTAAAAAGCAGAAATATGCCATCACTCTGTTCTAGACCTCCTAATAAATGACAAAAATTTTTCCTACTGAGTTTGCATAATGCTATACAATTATTCCCATACGTAAGTGGAAGCAGCTGCTACTGTCAGAGTCTAGGCTTGACCTTGGACTCTGCCGTCTTTGAGGTGCGGTCTCTCTCAGTCCTTCGGCTTCCTTGAGTATGTCTCATAAATGGTAAGGATAGACTTGTCTATCCCAGTATTACCATAAGGATCAAGTGAGAGTCCATATATGAAATTATTTTAACAACTAGAGACTTGTTTGACCCAAGAACACACTTAACCATTCCTGTAACTCTCCTGTTACCAGTCTCTCCTGTCCTTTTTGCTCCCTTCTTGTTACCTTGTGTTACATTTTAGAGTACTGCCTCTTCCAGTAGACTTTGAGGGTCTCACCGGCAGAATGCATCCATGTTCTTGTTTGCTTGATTATAAGAGGAATAAGTAGATGACTGGTTGAAATGAGCCAGGTCCTAATGTAGCCCAAACCCATTTAATAACCTGAATTGCACTTAGAAAAATAACCTAAACTTCTCATTGTGGTCTACAAAGCACCTGGTGACCAGGTCATGGCTTAGTTTCCAGGCATATCTTGCCACTTCTTGTCCCACATCCCTCTACATCAGTTCCTATTCTTTGACCACACGAAGCCAATACTACTCAGTTCACTTAAGGGAAGATGGCATTTGTGGTTTTTGTGTTATACAAAATTGTTCTTGACTTTTGCATTATATATATAAATCTTTACTCCTGAACATTTCAGAGTGCTGGTCCATGGCTCAGACAAAATCAACTCCAGATGGAACACAATAACATTCATAAGTTTTGGAATGAATGTGCTTGCCAACAGATGGATTTCATGCTCTAAGACCAAGAAAGCACAATGTAGGGGCGTCTGGGTGGATCACTGGGTTAAAGCCTCTGCCTTCAGCTCAGGTCATGATCCCAGAGTCCTGGGATCGAGTCCCGCATCGGGGTCTCTGCTCAGTGGGGAGCCTGCTTCCCTCCCTCCCACTGCCTGCCTCTCTGCCTACTTGTGGTATCTCTCTCTCTCTCTCAAATATATAAAAAGAATATCACCCTTAAAAAAAAAAAAAAAAGAAAGCACAATGTAACCTATGTCTTCCCTGAAAATTTTGGTTTCTCACATATGAAATGAATAGATAATCTCCAAAAGACATTTCAGGACTCAAATTCATTTTGAGAGATAATCTTTTATCTCTCCATAATAGTTCTAGGCAGTATGGAACTGAGGGATAGTATTATACAGTGAGTTAGTTCTACAGGTCATTTCTTTTTAATGAATCGACTGAGGCAACCACAATGCCTTGCATTTAACCTCACCCTATCATATTCCCCATCTTTAGGGAACTTCAGGGCTCGGAGAAATCAATAAGAAAGAACTTATCAGCAACTGATCTCCTCTGTGAAAGTGAAAATAGATATGCCAGCTGAGTTTTTAATGCTTAACAATTTCCTTACAGAGGTAACTTCTTTGTCATAAGCTGGTACTGGTTATGGGGCTCTGACCTTGAACTGACTTTCATACTTCAACATTTGAGAATTTTCCTTCCCTTTTTCCAGTACATAGTTGATCAACCTTGGGCCAGTCCTCTACTTCACGGCCTTCTGAAACGCCTGTCTGATCATTTGTCAAAGCTCTAAATAAGCACTCTCATCTCATTCAACTTTTTCCTTCCTGGAATCGCCGGGGGCTTTCGTTGTTTATTTCATTTTATCCTCTTAAAGACGCTCTAGCATGAAGAAGGTTGGCTTGTGGTAACAAAGATATGGGTTTCATTGACTATTTCTGTGACCTTGAGCAATTAGCTCAATTTTCCTGAATCTCCCTTTTTCAACGTAAACTCCCGTAGGTAGTTAGGAGGTCAAGGATTCTGCTTTGTTTCTTGTTCCTGGTAAGGACACAAGGATGTCCAATTCTCCATTTCTTATGCTCCCTCTCCCATCCTCCTCTTTATCATGAATTCTCAGACTCCATTTTATGCCTCTGACCTTTTGACTGACTTTGTATTTGTCTTTATTTCCAAATAGATTATCTCAATTCAAACAAGATTGCTAAGCTGCATTAAAATCTTTAATTTAGGCTCTTTCTGAGTCTGAAGTCTAGGTATACAATAAAAAAAGGACATTTTATTTAAAAGAAATCAAATTGCTATTTGTATTCTCAGCCCTACATCACCACTTGTCAATATTTTGGGATTAAGCTGTTGTTTCTAATAGGTTTCCTGTTAAACTGAATTTCAGGAGATCAACTGTTAGATTTGCTCATTTAAAATGAAAGAGCTGGGATCTGCTAAGAGGCAGTTGAATGTGCGGCTAAGATCAGAGATCCTGGTGCCAAGTGACTGGAGTCCAGATCTGATTGTCACCTTTTTGTTATGTTCTTGAGAAAGTTATTTAACTGCTAGACCTCAGCTTCCTCAACTGTCAAGCGGAAATAAAAAAAAATAGTGCTTTATAGAATTATCATGAGCATTAAACGTACGTGTAATATACACATTTTGGAGGAGTCCTAGAATGTCGTAAGCACCACCACATGTGTTCATGGTAGTTGCACTGTCGTCATCATGATCATTGTTTGTATTATTAAGTCTGGTTTACAATGCTCACTTGTGACTGATAAAATAATAGTAGATTCAACAATATGGGTTTATTTTTGGTTACCATAAAAATCCAAGCTGGTAGGTAGTCAAAGGGGAAGAGCATCTCTGCTCTAGGAGGTTGTCCCAAGACTCAGATTTTATCTATATTCTTGACCTCCTATCACCTACGGCAGGGGCCAGTGACTCTGGCTATAAAGGGCTAATGGTAAGTATCTTTGAAGGTCATATGGTATTTGTTGCAACCACTCTGCTGTTGCCATAATCTGTGAATGAAGAAGTATGTTTGTGTTGCTGACCACCCTGCTCCAGCACATTGCTCTCACTTACAATTCTTTGATGCCCCAGCCCTTTTGGCCTGTAGGAACATGACAGGAAAAAGCAGAGGGTAACATCGTTTTACCAAAGGGATCATCTGGGATTTGGCTACTAAAATGGTCACTGATGTCCCAGTGGTTAGAATTTGAGTCCTATAGCCATCCTTGACAGTAAGAGATTGATCGCCACGTTCTCAGCTAGAACTTGGGAGATTCTTACATAAGAACAAAAAAGAATGGATATTTGGGAGACAATCATTTCTGCTGTAAGTTTGATGAAGTCTCTGATAGAAATACATGTTTTCTTGGAGGCAAAAGGTGGTAGAGTTCCTTACAGAGTATAATACACAAAGCATGCTTCTATCCCTTTTTAAATCTATTTTCAACTCTTCTACAAAATAAGCAAGGCTTATTATTCTTCATATATAAAAGATAATATTAAACCTCAGAAAAATGGAAATTTTTCTCAGGGTCATGTTGTTTATTGGTTGAGATATGCCCTCAACTCCAAACCATATGCCCTTCCAGCTTCATCTAAACTTTCTTTCAAATGGTCGATGGGAGGTCAATGATTTTCTTGACTATTACTGGGAAGTGACCAGCCTCTACCACTCTGGTGAGATGGGAACCATCATTGACAGGAAAGCTACTGGATGTTTTAGTTTTCTACCTGTTGCTGTAACAAATCCCTAGAGTCTTAGTGGCTCAATAACATAGAGGCATTATCTTACCATCCTGTAGGACAGAAGTCCAACACAGATGTCACACAACCAAAATCAAGATGCTGGCCAGGCTGTGTTCCTTTCTGGAAACTCTCAGAGAATTCCTTTGCCTTGCCTTACCAGTTTTTTGAGGTGATCTGATTCTTGGCTTGGGGACTTTCCTCCACAGCTAGCAGGGCAGATGGAGGCCTGCTCATATGACTTCTTTCTGATTGGTTCATCTGGGGAAAGTTGGGTATTTTAAGGACTCCTGTGAAAAGATGGGGCCTACCAGATAATCCAGGATAATTCCCCCATCTCAGGCCTATTGTCGTCTGTCCCCCTTTAGGGAGTCTTTGCCATGTAGGAGAATCTATTCCTTTGCAGGTTTCAGGGATTAGTAGTGGGGCATATTGCGGGGGGGCATTATTCTAACTACATTGGAGAAACTAGGAAAAAAAATTGGTAGTTTGATGAGTAGACTAGATGTGTTTCTAAATTTCAATGTGTATAACTTGGTATTATCCAGCACCAAACATTGATGAACCAAGATTCCACCCCCCCCCCTTTGGCTGAAGTGTGTTTTACTTCCAGAATATAAAACTTAGTTTTGGCTATATAAATGATTAAGAAAATCAAAGTGAGTTGAGTTGCAAAATGCAACTGTAAGCCCATCTTATTTTTCTGTCCAAATTTAGTATGAGCACTTCACTGAGGCCAAAGCCAACTTCTCTATTTCTGGGTACCTCTAACACTGTAGTTTATATACGTGGTCCCTGATATGGGGCCATGCTGCATGTTTTCTACTTACATGGAAGTTTCAGAGAAATCTCTCTGGTGTATAGAATGTGGCCCAGGCGTTCGAGTTCTGTGTGTCATCTGCACAAGGACCCGCCATCCCAGCAAAATCCCGGACACTTAACAAAGTGTAACGAATCTGGATTTTGAGCTGTAAATTGGATAGAATAATCATTTTTGAGTCACTGATTATAATACCAGTGGTAAAACCTGTCTGTATTTGCCCTTCTGCTCAGCCAAACATTTACCAGCCCTTCAAGGGCAAGTATACAAAAGCACTGGGTTTGATGTTTGTATAGAAGATAAATCTTTAGATACCAAGATGAGCTAATAATCTGTGTGTGGGTGGGTGGGTGGGTCTGTGTCAGGGCCTGTTTCTGTGTGTGTGTATGTGTGTGTGTGTGTGTGTGTCTGTGTCTGTGTGTGTCTGTGTGGGAATATGGGTGGGTCTGTGTCTCTCTCTGTCTTGGACTGTGTGTGTTGGGGGGGCGGGTGTCTGGGTCTGTGCCTGTGTGTGTGGCCAGTGGGTCAGAGTCTGGGTGTGTGTGTGTGTGTATGTGTGTGCGCATCTGTCTTTGTGAATGGGGAGGGTCTGTTTGTCACACAAATCTTAAAATGCCTTTGAGATGGCACCACTCTGCATTCTTTCCCCCATTCTATGGTAGTGAGTTTTTCATGTGACGGTTTGCCTTCAGTTAGAGTGTCCTTGGGATGAATTTTTATTACCACAAAATAGATTCCTTTCAAACTAGGTAACACAGTAATGTCCCATTTTACAGCCTGCAGTTTCTCGAGGTTCTGTGTTCACCTGAAGGTAACGTTTGCCTTCTTGTACTAGAAATGTGGTCTATATGACTGTAGTCCTACATAAGAATGCATAAATACGCAGGACTGGAAATGATCTTGAATGTTGTAGTCAAGTGGTTCCTAAGTCCAGTCATGCCTCGCAATCATTTTGGAAGAATTAAAAAAAAAAATTCCTGGGACTAACCACACACCATTTGAGCCAGGATATTTGGAAATGGGGGCCAGTAGATTAAAATAGGCATCAAGGTCTGCAAATTACTGGTCAAAATCCATCTTGTCTACAGCATCCCTGGGTCCTGTTTGCACATCTCCAATGATAGGAACTCCCTGGCTTCTGAAATACCGTCTTGCCCCTGAGAACGTACCAGCGCTAGATACTGTTTCTTGGCCTTCATCATGCAGTCTTAATCTCCACGTGCTCGTCTGTCCCACAGAAGTAGAAAGCTAAAAATTGTATCCCCAACATTTCCTTGCAACTAGGGCTCTGCACTGGACCTAAATTTTACTGATAAGTTGTATTTGCATGAGGCTTAAAGGGATAATGGAGGACGCCGCCTCTTACCTGTGGCTTCTGGTGCTCTGCTAGCCAACAAGGTGATTTGTTCCAACAGTATTTTCCAGTATTCATTTTCTAGTCTTCTGGCTGTCAGAAGTTAGTAGGTGTAGGGGCAACTTGTTGACCTCTCATCTCTGGATTGCTGGTGTGTGTTCCCCGATGTGGGCTAGCCACAGACTGCCACCCGGTTTGCGGGGCAGGGGTGGGCCCAGACACAGGCCACCAGAACCCAAGCAGTGGCCTCAGAGGTGGTAGCCACTGCCTCAGGTTTGTGGGGGTCTGGAGACCTTTCAAGAGACTGGCCTGTAGCCCTCTTCCTCAGCTCTTCCAACAGCTTTCTGAAGACTTACTGTCCTGTGCCAAATCCCCTTCGATTTATAAGAAAGCTAGAGTCTGGGGAGGAAAGGGAGTTGCTCAGGATTATACAACTTGCCAGCTGGAAAAGCCAGTACAAGAACTCCAGCCTCCTAACTCCCCTTAGAAGGAGAAAGCATTCAATTCATGCAAGGCTTCCTGTATAACCTCATGAGTGTGAGTGGGGTGTGTGGGTGTATGTGTGTGCATGCACATGCATGCCTGGGTTTGTGTAGATGTCTTTCCAGAGCATCCATATGTATCAGAGTGTGAGGAAGTGAATTTGAGCTTGAGTGTGTGTTGTGTGTGTCCGTATGTCAGGGATACATGCAAAAAACTGCCCTCTAGCCCCTTTCTTTAAAAGTCCCATGGTGATGCAACATCCAGCCCTCCACATCTTAGTATACTAAATTTATCAGATGGATGTCCTTTCTGTGTAGCTACCAGGGTAAAAGGGTAAAAGGAATGCTACAGGGGTTTGATCTTGAAAGGATGGAAGAGAAAAACCAAGGAAAGACAAAGGCATCCATCTTGACCTCTGGTATCTACATCATTACTTTCGTTACCTGAGTCTTCTCCGAGGCCAAAGTGATAGATGGTCTCGAGTGTCCATGTTGCCCAATATAATTGAGGTGAAGAAATTCTCAAATTCTGTAACTAAAGTAATATGGTGCACTTGGAATGATTTCTTCAACAAAGGGTTAGTGGACCTGACCGGTAAGAAGAAATGGATGTCCTAAGATAGAGGAGCATGGTTGGGGCGGGGATCACACACAAAATGTTAGAAGGAAATGGTTTTGTTAATACTCTTGCAAGTGTTTGCCCAGTTGACTTTTATCGAGTATCTGTTATATGAAGGACACTGTGAACAGAGATGTTGTATGAGCTCTTGTTTGATGCCTTTTGCAGAAATCAAAAGTTCCTGGTTGTTTTCTAAAATGTTGACTAACTGTAGCTGAGAGGAAACTGTGGAGGGCCAGGCAAGAGTATTTCTAGGTAGACTCAGGATGGCCCCTGTTGATCATGACTTCTTTTCTTTTCTTTCTTTCTTTTTTTTTTTTTAACATTTTATTTATTTATTTGACAGAGAGAGAGAGCATGGGCAGGGGGAGCAGGAGAGGGAGAAGCAGGCTCCCTGCAGCAGGAAGCCTGATGTAGGGCTCAATCCCAGTACCCTGGGATCATGACCTGAGCTGAAGGCAGACGTCCAACAACTGAGCCACCCAGGCACCCCTATCATAACTTATTTTCTGAGGTCCTCATGGAGTCTCTGTTCAATTTTTCAGTGTAAAATTTGGCCCGAGATCAATAACAAAACACATCAGTGAGTGAGTTGCCAAATATTTGTTCTACTTTTGTAAAATCAGGCAGTCGTCTGTTCTCTATCTTTTGTTACTTTTCTAATCCTCTGATATTTAAAGTTCCCTCAGTGTGGATCAATAAACTAATTTGCAAGTTTTCTTGGTACCCTGGCTTGTGGTTTAGCAATTAATAAAACCTGTATTTATTGAGGATTTTTTGTGCTAGAAGAGGGCTCTGAGGCTTCAACAGTAAACAGAATCCAGTGCTTAGGCTCAAAGATCTGACTTTCTAAATGAACAGTAATTAATTACAATGAATCGTGTTGTTACCACAAGGTAACCCAGGGTGTTGAGGGGTGCCTAAAGCAGAGGGATGGCCTCCCAGAGACAGTGATCATCATCTGGGCCAGACCCCTACAGAGCAACCGAAGGACATTTATATCCTCCTTACTTGAGAGTGGAGTGGCCTTATTTCAGTGGTACTTGTACCTTTTCTTGCTTTCCTTGCTTCGAAGAGAAGCTAAGTCACAAGAAGCTGAATTGACTTCCTCATCATCTAACCATGCACCATCTTACTTGGTAGACTTACCAAATTCATATCTTCTTCCCCTAAATGTAGTCAAACTCCCCATCCCCCAACTCCCCTATTTTGTTGCTTAAAGCATTTTCTACAAGCCGAGTATGTGGGAGAACCTAACTTGGTTGATTTTTGGTGTGGCCTGAGCTATTCCTGGACAGTCCAGCATTGTGTGTCCGTATGTCAGGGATACATGCAAAAAACTGCCCTCTAGCCTCTTTCTTTAAAAGTCGCTAGTGAGCAAACATCCATTTCTTAAAAAGTTCGCTAGTGAGTGAACATCCATTGCGCAAGGGACCACCAGCCATGCAGCAGTGAACAAAACCAACTCCCTGCCCTCCAGGAGCTGATGCTTTGTGGAGAGGGAAGACCAAAACCGAGTAAGAAGTGAAAAGATGACCCATCGGATGGTATAGGAAAAAGTGCTAAGAAGCTAAAACATGGTGGGAGAGGGACATGGCGCATCAGGGTAGGGATTGCGATTTTAGACAGGGCCAGGGAGGCCAACATCAATTAGGTGATGTTTGAGAATCACCTGGCAGAAGCGAAGTACTTTATGCACCCTCTTGTTTCATTCTTGTTCCTAGGCTGTTTCCCGCATCTCATACACATGAACTAAGAACAATTAAGATTTGTTTATAAACACTGCTGCTGTTAGTGTAGAAGGCAAAAGAAAACACAAAGAAAAAGGGAAATGAAAATACCTATACCCCCACTGTGTACTGAGATGTGTGTGTGTATTGGTGCACAGGCGTGTGTATGTATGTAAAAATGGGATTAAAGTGTATTTATGGTCACCTGTTTTCTCTGATCTTATGCCATGAACATCTATGACATCGTTTTAAGTGACTAAATTAAGCAATCCCCTATTATTGGGCATTAAAGATAACTCTCGGAGGAGTGACCTTGTTACTGTCCCTGAATGTACTCATCACTAAATATTTCCTCAGCAGAAATTACTAGAATAGAACTGTTGAGGCAAGTATGTATCTTAACAGCTGGAAAGGGCCTTCACAATTGCTCTTCCAGAGATGCAAGAGTCCAGAGGCCGAAGGTGCTGGTCATGTGTAGCCTCAGAGAGGCACTGACACGTGGGCCTGGAGTTGCACAGGGCCTCCATTTCCAAGTGCAGTGGAACCTGCAGTTCCTACCCCGTTGGAGGGGCACTGGAGGCTAAGCACAGGAGTGTGCGTGGATCCCTAAGAGGCCGCTGGCAAATAACTGGAATTATTCATTCCTTTGTCATCTCATCATCAGCAAGGCATGTCTGCCTCTGTGAGGACATTTTTCAGGGTTTGAGGATACAGAAATAATGGTCTCTGTGGCTGATGTACATACTTATTAATGGTGGATACATATACCCAAAGGACAAAATCTCCGGTTAAAACTCTTCACACGGGGGCGCCTGGGTGGCTCAGTGGGTTAAAAGCCTCTGCATTCAGCTCAGGTCATGATCTCAGGGTCCTGGGATTGAGCCCCGCATCAGGCTCCCTGCTCAGCAGGGAGCCTGCTTTCCCCTCTCTCTCTGCCTGCCTCTCTGCCTACATGTTATCTCTCTCCTCTCTGTCAAATAAATAAATAAAAATCTTTAAAAAAAAAACAAACAAAACCCTCACGCAAATTGTTTTTCTTAAGCAAATCTAATTTCAAATATACTTAGCTTTATGATGCCTTTTTATCATTCTGGAATTCCTTTGCCATAAAGAGTGAATTGAAAGTCTTTAAGCCTCAAGAGTAACTTAGGATGTCTATGATAAGTAATTCATGGAGTTCTTAAGAATGCAAACAATCTCTGTGATATGAAGAATTTGAGAGGCAAGGCAGGGGTTTGTTGGGGGGGTGGGGGAGAGAAATGAAACAGGAAGGGATGGGGAGAGAGGCAAACCATAAGAGACTCCTAGACTCAAGAAACCAACTAAGGGTGGCTGGGGGGGTGGGGGGTAGGGATGGGGTGGCTGGGTTGTGGACATTGGGGAGGGTATGTGCTATAGTAAGTGCTGTGAAATGTGTAAGCCTGACGATTCACAGACAGGTACCCTGGGGCAAATAATGCATTATATGTTAATTAAAAAAAAAAACAAAACACGAAAGCTTTCTGATCGAGTGTTTTTCAGAAAAACCGTGGGTCTGTGTCTCCTTTTTGCTTTCTGGGGCACCAGGAGGGCAGGGAGGCCTTGGTGCAGAGAAAGTTCATTGTCATGGTCACTACTGACAGATTTTTATCTGAGGAGCTGACAAACGGGAAACTGACGTCTTAAAAATGAACTTTTGCAAGTGCCTTTATGAATAAAGAGATTCTGGGCGCCTGGGTAGTTCAATCAGTTAAGTGCTTGGCTCTTGATTTTGGCTCTGATCATGATTTCAGGGGAGTGAGATCCAGGCTCTGTACTAGGCAAGGAGCCTGCTTGGGACTCTTGCTCTCCTTCTCCCTCTGCCCCGCCCTCATCCCCTCGCATGCACACCTGCTTTCTCGCTCTTAAAAAGAAAGATGTTCTTAGCTCTGAGGTTTATGCGTCAAATTGCCTTAGATTAAAGTCTTTTAGGCATTCCAAGCGTGACCTCTGCCTCCTCCCACCTCTACCACCTATTAAATTCCTTGGAGTTAACCTGTTGCTTTGGAAGTCGCTGTGGGAGTAGCAAGATTTATGCACACTGAATAAATGTGCACCTGGCACTGTCCACTCTGCTCCGAATAGGGAAGAAACGGCAACACCGGAGTGGAAACGCGTCTCCTCCAGGCTGAGCTGTGTTAGCGTGGAATGAGCCTTTGTGTCGGAGAAAACACGGATACAAATCTCAACTTGCCATTTCCCATCTCAGCAAATTACTTCATCTCTGAGTCCCCATTTCCTCTGTATTGCCTGGGAAGTGAGGATCATAGTTATTGGGCAATATTGCTGGAAAATTAAATGATTATGCAGAGCCTGGGCTCATAGCGGTTTCTTTCCTATTTCGACAAATTTGACTCAGAAGACCTAGACCTTAAGGTATATATTTTCTTTAAGACTGGAAATTTTTTCTCTAGGAAAAGTACCTGTGGTTCAGGATCTTGCCGCAAAGCCTTTGATTTTCTGGTAGCATATCATTTGTAAAACTTGCAAAGGTTTATTCCCTGACATGGATTTGCTAACTGTCCTAATTGCTGCACTTAAAAAAAATTAACAGTTTAGAGATTTTAAAGAGACTAAACGGCCATGAAAAAGTACCGATGCATTATAATTTGGTTTGCTACTTGTGCTAATTAAAAAATAGTGGTTAGGCAGTGAAAGGTTCTGGTTTTACAGGCTTAGATAAAATTACAAGGAGACAAGAATTAAGAGGAAGGCAACAGAATGTGCTCGCAACATCCATGAGCCACATTTGAAAATAAAAATTAGAAAGTAGTAACCGAGAGTGACCTGTTACTAATGATGTGTGTGCGTGTGTAGGTGTGAGCATCTCTTTATACAGGCTGTTACCACAGGGCATGGATGAGTTCAGGGTTCAGCTGGCTGCCTCAGTTTGGCTTCCAAACTCACTTGCCACGCAGTAGGCATCCAGCCTCAAAGATACTGTGGTTTTCTGTGTTGTAGCTTCTTCACTTAAAAAGTCGGGCTGCTAATAAAACCTGATCTCTCTGGGGCTTGGTGGAATACAAATGACCTAATGCTTTTCAAGAGTCTAGCACATTGAAATCCCCCCAAATAATAGTTATCACCACCATGGTTGTTAAGTTGTCATTATTAAGGTGGGACTGAGTCCTGGTGCCCGTGGTCTGACTTCCAACCCCAGCAGGGACTATCCTCAAGAATCTTGCACCTGTTGTTGTTGTTCCCTCTCAGATTTCCATTTCCTCAACAAGGGGAAGGTTGGTCTGAAACCTTTCTCAGCCCCAAATGTGTCTTCCTTCCTCTAGGTCTGTAACGTAAGAAATGTTGCATGATTTCTTACATTGATTTTGTTGGTAAGTTTTGTTACTGTGATTCAGGTCTTTTGGAGTCGTGAGTGACCTCCTCCATTTCTTGACGTGTGTGTGTGTGTGTGTGTGTGTGTGTGTGTGTGTGTGTTCATCACTTGCTTTGGGGCAAAAGGGATGGAGCAGTCGGTAACCAACCATAAAATTCCAATTTTAATCTTAATTTGCCGAAGAAACCCTCCCCGCCACTGCTCCATTGCAAACGACTCCATGTTCTTTCAGGAGACTAACATGACAGTGGTTTCAGATGCATGGTCTCGAGTAACAAAGTTTGTGTAGAAGGCCAGCACAGGAGCCCAGAGAGTTTTATTTCCAGTCCTGATGCTTGTTCACCTAACACCTCCTATTCCTTGAGCCTGGAGGGGCTTTAACCTTCAGGTTCAAAAAGATGTAGAATATCTTGGTCATGGAATCTCTCAGGTGAGGGGAGAGATTGGAAACAAATGTTTTATTTTTCTTAATTTTTATGGAGATGGAAAGAGAGAATCGTAAGCAGCTTCCAGAGCCAGCATGGAACCCGATGTGGGGGCTCCGTCTTAAAGCCCTAAGATCATGACTTGAGTTGAAATGAAGAGTTGGGCACTTACCCAACTGAGCTACCCAACACCCTAAAAGAAATGTTTTTAGTGAAAAATATCTCTTAGATGAATTTTCTCTCAGAAAAGAGTTGCTTTATCTTTTTTTTTGTTTGTTTTTAATGCGTATGTGTGTGTGACTGTGTGAAAGTGTTCTTCTTCCTTCTGTGTCAGTATCTTTTCTAAATCTGTGCATAGTCAGTTGCAAATTGGAATAGCTCCTCAAATCAAATGCTGCTTTTTGGGGTTTCTGGGTTAACACGGAGAGCACTAGTACAAACTGTATATCTTGATCTGCATAAAGGAACCTTCACTATATATTCTATCATTCACTAGTTCTGCCCTGAAACCAATCAGTCTAAAACAGGTAAGAAAACCTTTGAAGGCTTTCTAACTTCTGGCTATGAATGGAGACCCTTTGGCTACAAACCTCAGCCCTCACTTCCTAGACTTGAAATTTGGAAAACGTTACTTTTCCTGTATCTCTGTTTGCTTAACCGTCAATTGGAAAACGTTACTTTTCCTGTATCTCTGTTTGCTTAACCGTCAAATAAGGCTAATTGTGGGAGTCACTCCATAGGGAACATAGTAAGCACTTAGTATATATTATTACTCTTGTTCTACACACACACACACACACACACACACACACACCCACCCCTTCCCTCCCTTAATTATAACTGAAGGTCCTGATCTCTCATCAGGGATTACAAGGTCATGTTCTCATGTAGCCACATAGCATATTAAACACTGTCCCTAACTTTTCTTTGACAACAGCTCCATGTTTTTATATTTAAAATAAATATTAGAGTGTATGCTGGTTTGAGCTTAGTACAATGCTCACTAAATATTTATCCATTCTTTTTAAAAAGAATCTCACTTGGAGCACCTGGGTGAATCAGTGGTTTAAGCCTCTGCCTTCAGCTCAGGTCATGATCTCAGGGTCCTGGGATCGAGCCCTACATCGGGCTCTCTGCTCAGCAGGGAGCCTGCTTCCCCCTCTCTCTCTGCCTACCTCTCTGCCTACTTGTGATCTCTCTCTCTCTCTCTCTGTCAAATAAATAAATAAAATCTTTAAAAAAAGAAAAGAATCTCACTTATGTCTACGAGGTTCGAATAAGAATGTTTCTAAGAGCAATTATTTCAAACACATGTTAGTGATTGAAGATAGGAAATG
This sequence comes from Procyon lotor, assembly GCA_028646535.1. Taxonomy (NCBI): domain Eukaryota; kingdom Metazoa; phylum Chordata; class Mammalia; order Carnivora; family Procyonidae; genus Procyon; species Procyon lotor. The sequence goes on along the minus strand of CM053617.1, from coordinate 39,958,970 downwards.
ATAGCAAATAGAATGTTCCTCCTTATGTGAGTGAGCTTCCTAAATGTACTTTTTTACTCCCATTACCCTCCTTATTCCCATTACCCTCCCTGCTCTCATGGTTTGTAGCTCACAACTCCAAGCCATGTGCCTTGTAGGCAGAATTATGAAACCCACTCCCTAGATAGGTCCACATGCTAATCCCCAGAACCTATGAATATGTTAACTTACACAGCAAAAGGGCCTTTGGAATGAGATTAGATTAAGAACTTGAGTTAGAGAAATTATTTTGGATTATCTGGGTGGGCCAGTGTAATCACAAGCGTCTTTAAGAGGGAGGCAAGAGTATCTCAGTCCTAGAGAGATGGGATGATGCTGTCTCATGAGCTTTGCACAGGAAAGGGCCCATGATGAAATAAGGTGTTTTCCTCTAGGAGCTGGAAAAAGGAAGGGAATGGATTTTTCCTCAGAGCATCCAAAAGGAAAGAAACCCTGCAAACACCTTGATTTTAGGACTTCTGACTTCCAGAGATGCAAGATAATAAACTTACTTTGTTTCAAGCCCCGAGTTTCTTACAGCAACTTAGAATAGCAACCAGTAGAATGTGGTAGCACCCAGGTTCACCTGTATCGGAAGGGATATTCTAGACGGTCTCTAAGTATCATGGAGAACATAATATTATGGTCAATAATTGCATTTTGCAGTCCATTTAGTGTCTTAGAAGATTTTGTTCTTACAGTTACAACCTTTTCATCTTCTTGAGAGCAGTTTCATGAAGCTATTTATTTTTTGGATGGCAGGGCGTGTTTAAAAGTCCTCCCTAAAGCATAAAATGCACATTTTATGGTCTAAAGTGTCCCTATTTTCCCATAACACTGAAGTAAAATTTGCATCTCCTAGAAATAATATATTTTCATTAGTCTCCAGAGATGAGATCATACCCTCAAGAATACCTTAGCTTTTGAGAGGAACAGAAGTCTATGATGAAGTACAGGAAACGCTTTCTCATGGACTCCTTTTGGATTTCCTCACTGGGCTCATGCTTTCCCCATTGCCCGAGACTGAACAAGCTACCCATTTTGTTGGCCAGGGCCGTGCGAGGCATCAAAATAAAGCGTCTGAAGGAATCCCCGAATGCTGGGTTTTGCCCAAGCAACTTGGCTGTAGCACACTGTGGCCCGGGAGCTACCTCTGCCCAGGTGCTGGGGTACCTAGATATGCAGAGTTTGAACTGAATGCATGGTGTTAACTGTCCCGCGTTAGTTTCCTGATGGATGGTGCAAAAGCCCTATGCAAGTCAGCCGAACTGGACGTACTGGAGCAGAAAAGCTGGAGATGTGTCTCTCGCCACATTCCTCCTCCTAAGTTTTGAATCTCCCAACGCAGTTGGTTTTCTGTCTCCCTTTCGTCTCCCATTACCAACATGAACGTAGACGTGATCTTTGCAGTCTCAACCTCTGTCTCTTCAGAGTTGCGAGTTGACACACTCATTGGGAGTCTAGCAGTCAACAGAGGGCCAGCATGCCGAGCGCTGGCTAGCGAGTGGTGGGCACTGTGAATTGGAGCCCATTTTACCCGCTCCGAGGGCATGTGCTCCCCAGCCCTAGTTAATTTTTGCCATGTTGAAAGATAAGAGTAGTGTTGGTAGATACTCTGATCTCTTTTATAGAGAAGCCTGAAATCTCGATTATCACCCATTTTTTAAAAACTTGTTTATTATTAATTTTTTTAAAGTTTTTATTAACATATAATGTATTATTTGCCCCAGGGTACATGTCTGTGAATCGTCAGGCTTACACATTATTATTAATTTTTTTGAGCAGAGTTGACCCATGGTGTTACATCACCCAATTTTTAAACTCTTTAGGCCAGGCCCAACTTACTCAGAATGAATTCAGCCCATGGGGGACAAGACTTCTATTTCATTTTTGCTGTAGACAGGCAATATTTTCTGTTCTCATATTCCCATCCTAAAACCTCATGTCTTCTTAAAGGATTGGAGGGTGCTAAGGCACTGCTGAAGAATGTCATTTAAGGAGAACCTGGGAGCATCAGGGAGGGTTTCTTTGAAAAAAATGTAACTAAGCTGAGGTCTTGAGGGTTGGGCAGGAATTTGGTAAAGTGCAGGGGGGGGTTGGTGGGAGAGGGTGGGGGGGTGGGGGGGGAAGTTGTGTGTTGTGGGAGGTCAGAAAATAGTGCCAGGAGAGGGGATTATACTTTAAAAGAAGCCAAAGATGTTCAGCTTGTCTGGAATTCAGTGTGAGAAAATGGGAATCCTGAGTTGACCTTGCTAAGGTAGACAGGTACTAAAATGGAGAGAACTTCCTATGCTGTAATGGAATTGACTTTTACCCCGGGGCAGTGAGGAATCCATCCAGTTCTTTAAGGCTGACTTCTTTTATCCCAGGAATGCTTCTTGAATTTATTTGTTTTGCTCAAGGCTGTTAGTGATTTTATACAACAACACAATTCTGTAATTTTGAGCAAAGGGACTACTGGGGGTTGGGGTGTAAGGCAGCCTGAGGAAACCCATTATTGGGGCCAAGGATTTCCCTGGAGCTAGGACTCGATAGTGGAACTCACTTAAACTCAAAGTATCTGGAGGCCCTCTTGCATGAAATGCAGAAAGCTCTTCCTTTAAAGCAAAAACTCTTGTAGGCATGTAAGTTTTCCTGCTATTCCCAAGGGCCCTGAGTGTCAGCATAAGGAATGGGAAATATGTGATGACATCCATGGTTTTGGAATTAATGTTTGATGTGGCTCAAAAGACCCACATGTGTATTAACTGTAACACTGAGAGAGGGCTGGTGCGTGTAAACATTTCTGACCTGTTTCCTAAGGCAAAGGAGAATGTCTTTGAGCCTTTGACTTGACTAGACGTCTAGGAAAAAGACGAAGAAGGAAATAGCAAATTGGAAGACCGCTGGAAACATGTAACACTAGGTCAAGCAGTAGTTTGGTCTTGTAGAAGTAGGTCATCCTATTCATAGATAACTTAGGTCATTTTACCATTTCAGGATGCATTATGTATAATAATAACCTAATAGCTATTTTCTAGGCAGTCTTCCCATCATTTTCCTAGACTGAGATTGTTAGAAAAATAATACCAAGTGAGCAAGATATTGTCTGTATCATTAGACAAGCAGCTAGCTAGCTGCTCTTTTTCATAATTGAGAAACATTGGGTGTAAATTTGTTTGAAATTAGCATAATTTTCTATGTTTTTATTTTCAATATGCAAAAAATAGTATACCAGACTCCCTTATGAGTTACAGAATGATTTCAATTAGCATAATTGAAGCAGATGCTATTTCTTGAGATAATAGGTAAATGTGTGAAAACCTATTAGGTTACTATCTCTGGATTTTTCTCATGTTGCGATGTGTTTGTGAGCAGACACCTTTAACGCTGAAGTCCAGGAGCTTACAATCAACAGAATAATAAAACCAATTTTAAAAATTACAGCCAAGTTAGACCTCTTTTGGGAAGTACCAAATTGGATAAATAGTCATTTTTCTTGGCAAATTAGCAAGATATAATTGGAATAAATTGTTTCCTTGAATATCAGTACAGTGACTACACATCTGTAAATATCTAGAATATATTCTAACACTATACACACATATGTGTTCTCATACACATATGAAAAGATAAATATTTCTCCAAAATGGCACCGAGTCCTTTGTCATAAATATTTAAATTTGTCTTCAGGCACTTATCTAAATTTGATTCCTTACCCTAATTTCCAATGTTTTTTCTAAATTACTCCTCTCATCATATATACGAGGCTAAAGAGTTATCTCCCTTTCATTTCCAGAAAAATCTCTTTGAAAAAAGCAAATTAATCACTTCAAAGAATCCCTCAATGATTTGCTCATTTAGTATAACTACTGATTTTGATCACATTTGTGGCCAGGCATTATCTACATCTTCTCTCCTTACAACCCTGAAAAAGGATTTTCTGTTTTATGAATGGAGAATATGAGACTTAGATTTATAAATATGTTCAAGGTCCTATATCATAGTATTAGTGCCAGGGTTTGAGCTAATGTCACACTAGAGTCTGGACTCTTCATCTCAATGCTACATAGTCTCTGCTAGAATTTCCCTAGTCTTAGATTTTGGAATTTCATCCTTAAGGCTCAACTAAGCACCAGCCTTTTCAAGATTCTCTCCTCTGTAAAAATTAGTAAACACGCTTTAACCATCTGATTGCCAACGACTGGATCTCAAACTTGTCCCCAGGGTGGGACACCTTGGAGATTCCCTTGCTCTTTGTTAACACCAGGGAATGCTACTATGTTAATTCTAATGTAGCAATTAGCACCTTTGTAAGTATACAATAGGATTCTCTTAGTTGTAATATACTGATAGGTGTCTTTATTATACAAAAATCTCCAGCAAACTGATGACCTAGACTTAAGAAATCACACTTCTAAATATTCCCATTAATATTTGTTGGAGTCTGGCTTTATTGTGATATTTGTTAGCACATCCCAGCAAGCTGTTAAAAGCAAGTACATATGTTTTTAAAAATATATTGGAGAATAAACTAAGTTTGAGAAAATTTTATCACCTTATATCCATATCTTTGACTTGGGACAAAGCCATCATATTGCATTTTCTTGATAGACTGCTTAGTGTTGCTTAGTGTTACCTACAGAACCAAATTAGAAATTTGCTGGTCTATTGTATGAATTAAGACACTGATTATAATACAATGATCATAGAATTAAATTTATTACATTTTTAAAAAATATCTGGGGCATGTGTATACACCTTTTTCTATGAAGTTGTGTTTTACTTTCAGTATTTTTGCTCCTAGTTTTCCCTAAACTCTATGGACAGTGAAATGTACAAATCATACATGTACAACTGAGTTTTTCC
>CM053617.1:39924890-39953604 GCA_028646535.1 Procyon lotor | reverse complement strand
TTTAAGTTTTGCTCATTTTTACAGGATTGTCTTTGGTTATTGAACTGTAGGAGTTATTTGCATTTTTTGAAAGTAAATTTCTTCTCAGAAATACTGTTTTGCTCCTATGTTCTCCCATTCTGAGCCTTACCTATTCATTTTTTTAATGGTGTCTTTCGATGAGCAGACACTTTTCATTTTGATGAGTCTGAAGTATCAATTTTTTTCTTTTATGATTATTACTTTGTGTCTTGTTTAAGAAATGTTTGCCTAACCCCAGGCCACAAATTGTGTTTGTGCTTTATTCTAAAAGCTTTATTGTTTTCACTTTTGTAATTACGTTTATGGTCCATTTCAGAATAATTCTTATTTGTGTGATAGAGTTTACAGTTTATTTTTTATGTGGATATTTTATTATAGCCTCATTTTGTTAGAAATACTTTCTTTTCTCCAAGTTATTAAGTAACCTTGTTGTCTTTGTAGGTAATGAACTGACCCTGTTAAGAATTGGTCTATTTCTGTGCTCTATTAGGTTCCACTGATCTATTTGCCTGTTATTAGGACAATATCACCTTGACTCCTGTAGCTTTATGAAAAGATTTAAAGTCATGTGATGGAAGTCCTTCAGTTTTGTTCTTCCAAGACTGTTCAGGCTACTCTGTGTCCTTTGAAGTTTTTTTTTTTTTTTTTAAGATTTATTTATTTGACAGAGAGACAGGCAGCAAGAGAGGGAACACAGGCAGGGGGAGTGGGAGATAGAGAAGCAGGCTTCTCGCCGAGCAGAGAGCCCAAAGCGGGGCTTGATCCCAGGACCCCAGGATCATGGCCTGAGCCAAGGCGGACGTTTAACGACTGAGCCACCCCGGTGCCCCATGAATTTTTATATAAGTTACAAAATCAGCTCTTCAGTTTCTATAAAATGACTGTCTTTGATGTATTCTGTAAATGCTTATCGATGGCTATCCCCATTTGTTACCACTTTCTTCCTGTATCCAAGGCTGTCTCCAAATTTCCCCTTTTTTGATTTAGATCCATTTTAATCTCCTTTTAACTTGATTACAGACCTAAAAACCCTACCTCCAAATGAGGTCCTGAAAAACCTTCCTGTTATGAGGTCCTGAGGATTAGAATTTTAATGTAGGATTTTTAGAGGGACAAAATTCAACCCATAATACCTCTATTGGCTTCTCAGTTCCACCTTTTTGGATTTACTTCTCTTGGCTGCTCTGGATATAGGAGCATATATCCCCAACTCATCACAACTTATGTAGAGGGAATGTGAATATTCAGTAGTAGAGTGCCATTTGGCCTTCTGCCCCATCCTTTGTCCTGCCACCTTGTATATTACATGCACATTTCAACAAAGGACAATGTTGCACCATTATCTGTAAACATTCAAAGGCTTTAAAAAAAAGTCAATGGAGTAAAGTATAATATTTTATATTTACCCACTTACTTGCATTTCTGATGTCCTTCAGTCCTTCTTTAGATCTGAGTTTCCATACTTTGCTTTCTTTCAGCCGGAATAACTTCTTGTGGCATTAAGTTCCTGTAATCTGTTAGTGAGTTCACTTTTGTTGTCTTTCTTATTCTTTCATTTTAAAATATCTTCTCTGCCCCTAGATTTCTGTGCTGATAATATTTCTTCTTTCGGTTGTCTTTTGGCTTCTATCATTTCCATTATTTATAGGACATAAGCCATCATTCATACATGTATTTTTCTGTGAACACATGGGTATTCTCTGGCTTCTTTAAAGATTCCCTCTTCATCTTTGGTTTCCACTATTGGACTCTGATTTTCTTTGAATTTATTTCCATTTTGGTTTACTGGACTTGAAGGATCTAAGCTTCTATTTTCACCAAATTTAGAAAATTCCTGGCCATTCTCTACCCAAATATTTTTTGTCTCCAATCTGTTAAGCTTTTCTGATAAGTTTTTCATCTTGGATATTATACTTTTAGTTGTAAAATTCTGATTTGGTTATTTGTGTTCATTTTTCTGTTTATTTTCCACATATCTTCATTCCTTATGACTAATTTCCTTCAAATTATTGAATGTATTTATAATTGGTACTTTGAATTTCTTGTCTGCTAACTCTAACATCTGAGTCATCTCTGTATAACTTCCTGATATTGAAGTGTAAACTTTTTATACCCAACATTTGTATCGACATGGATGGAACTGGAGGGTATTATGTTGAGTGAAATAAGTCAAGCAGGGAAAGACAATTATCATATGGTTTCACTCATATGTGGAACATAAGCGATAGCAGAGGGCCATAGGGGAAGGGAAGGAACTCTGAAGGGGGAGAAATCAGAGAGGGAGATGAACCACAAGAGACTATGGAGCATCAGAAACAAACTGAGGGTTTCAGACGGGAGGGGGGTGGGGGGATAGGATAACATGGTGATGGGTATTGAGGAGGGCACGTGTTGTGATGAGCACTGGGTGTAACACATAATTAATGAATTGTTGAACACTACATCAAAATGAATGATGTACTACACAGTGGCTAACTGAACATAATAAAAAACATAAACTTTTTGAGCACAAGTGTTAAAGCAAACATTTTTTAAAGTCCTAAAAGAATCTAATGTGCTATATATACAACATCAGGATATCAGTAAGTACCTGCTGAAGTAAATGGGTCTGGCTACACTGAATTATTTGACCAATCTACATAACAGTTGGCTTAAGCCATTATTAAAATACCTCATGATGACACTAGTTGGGGGATTTTAGAGAAGTTTTGTGTAAGCCACTATTTTTTTTTTTTAAAGATTTTATTTATTTATTTGTCAGAAAGAGAGAGAGCACAAGCAGGCAGAGTGGCAAGCAAAGGCAGAGGGAGAAGCAGGCTCCCTGCTGAGCAAGGAGCCCGATGTGGGACTCGATCCCAGGACCCTGGGATCATGACCCTAGCCGAAGGCAGCTGCTTAACCAACTGAGCCACTATTTTTAATAGCTTATGTTTGTCACTATTTGTAGACCTAAATTGCTGAATTAGGCTTTAAAATGTTGCATTCCTTCTCTTGGGGTAATTAATGGCTGCAATTTAAGGTGATGTCACCAGGTGAATGCTCAGCCCCTGGTTGTAGCCATATAGGCCAATACCCCAGGGTCTAGGATGTCAGGCCCGCACTAAATATGCCAATATTGGTAGCAATTCCAAATGAATGCTAGTGACCACCTGGAGTTCAGTATTAAGATTCTAAGGTTGAATTTCGGTAAAGCAGGAAAAAATCACCAGAGCAGATAGTCTTATCTTCCATAGGTTCTGAAAAGGGAAATGGTGCCATATAACCTATAGGTTTCTTACCTGAACTTGATTTTCTACTGCATTGCTTACTGAGAGACACAGCCTGTGTTAGAGTTCAGTTGTTTTATTATCTCTTGGTTCCAGAAGAAAGTCCCAGTTGATATTCTATATATTGTATAAGTATAAATATTACTTATGTGATGAGGTAACTGCAGCTTTAAACTTAGACTGTATAAAAGCAGAACATCTATTTTCGATCTTTTTGCTTCCCAACATGGTTTCTAGGAACACATTTATGGTGAAAAATGGGAACTTGTGGCTTGTGTGAGGGAGTTTACCTCTCTGCTAATGCCCTAATTTTATCCAAGAAGGGAATTACTGAGAATTCTTTACCACAGGCAAAGTAAATTCGCAAATATCTAATAGCACGCGTAGTCAACTCTGGGGCATTGCCAACATTTTTGTAGCATAATGTTGCATTTAAATATGCTTTTTAATTTTCCAATGATGCATGCCCATAGGGAATGCTCACAGCAGACATTGCCTCTAGAGGAAAGGTGATAAAATCTTAGTGAAATTAAGGAATCATGACTAATTTGAAAAAAAAAAATAGGTTGGTTTTTAGAATTTGAGTCTCCATGTTCACTTCCATCCACCTCTAGAATCAAGCTGAGGACATCCAATGTGGGAGTCACTTGCCAATAAATTTATATCTTGCACACAATTTCCTTATAAAACCTTAAGAAAATTTTAAAAAGGTTGACATCTAATTACCTTTTAAAATATAACAAGGAAAAAAAAAACTTATTACTTAAATGTATCTAGAATAAAAAAAATATTCGAAAACATAGTTGAACTCCATTGCAGCTCTTACTCATTTGTTAATTCTGCAAAGATTTATAGAGTACTCAGTCACCATGGGCCAGGCAATATCCTATATGACAAGACATGGCTGCACCCGGAGGGATAACGGGGGAGAAAATGCACATATAAACTCTTGCGATGCAGTGTGCTGCCTGCTCTCACAGGTTTGTGCGGTGTCCTGCGATTCCTTTTGAGAAGTGACACACTTAGCTTCTCAAGTGTCAGAAGGTTTTACTCCGACGCAGGGGCAGATGCTAGCTTCCAGTGAATTTTTAGGCAAAGTTCAAACTATCACTAAAACTGTGTTTGTCTCAAAGTTTGACTCTGCTTCCTTGTTATTGAATTGAAAAAGCTTGTCTCAGAATGGGACCAGGATGGGAACATCTAGAAGGCTCCCTTTTTCCGAGAGTTGGAAACTGCCCAGGCATCGAGCCTCTAGATGCTTTATTGGGCTGAGTCCGTCACTGTCTCCAAGGCAAGCTGGTGATAGAGAAGGGGTATATGGAATGGAAGCTTGGTGTAGGTATAAATTTCCTATCCTGAGTGGTTTGGCAATTTGAGATCCTTTTGACGGGGGGAAGGGGTTTAGGGGTAGGGTATATTTAAATGACCAGTGAATGCCAACTAAAATGGTCTCCGTCCTAACATCACCGTGATCTCATGTCCACTCTTCACATCCAGATCCAGATCAGTGGAGTCCAGACAGCACAGGGTGCGTCTCAGAACCTTGGGAAGTTGTCCTCTGGGGTGTCTTAGGGTTCCTTTCCTACCGATGCCAGCCAGTTGGATGCCAGTCGATCATCTTTCCACCTGAAGCCAATCCAGTCGCCAACTGATGAAATGGTTAAGTCTGGGTACATTCATTCATTCAGTGTTGTCTGAGTCTGCCCTAGGCAGGGTGCTAGCAGAACAGTCTTTAGCACCATACAGTTTCTACAGGCAGAATACATATTCTAGTGGAAGAAACAAGTAGGTAAATGCAAAATAGGCAAGAAAGGTTGGTGGAAGTACAGTAAGGAAGCACTTAGCTGGAGCCTTTGACCTTGTCTTGGGGCATCCAGGAAGTTCCTTAGAGGAAGTGAAACCTGGGTAGTAAATCAAGAATAAATAGACACTAGGTAGGTGAAGAGGTGGCAGAACATAATCCTTGTCAGAGGGAACATGCAGGTTTTTTTTTCTTGGTGAGCCTTGTGCTTCTCTGTCGAAATATCTCATGGGAGACGCTACTGAGTAGCTATCTGCTATCCATTCTCTTTTCACCAAGAGAAATCCAATTTTATTCTAGACTGAAATGTGTTTGCTATTAAATGTAATTAAACAAGAAGCCCATTAGTCTGAGGTTGTTGTAATGGCAACGAAACCAAAACCTAAGCTTTTAATGCCTCAAGGTCCCAGATTTGACACTTGAGGACAGTCCACTTGCCAACAGCCAAGGAGTCTTAAAGACATAGTCATCTTCTTGCTTTGCTGCTGCTTTTTCTCTAGAAAGGTCTCTGGCCCAGGCTTCTGTCAGTGGAGTACTCCTAATCAATGTGGTTTCACAACTGTCCAATTCAAATTGACTTGTTCTCCGATAAACTCTTAACATTTTAAATATGCTTCATTTTATCTGTTACCACCACTGAAAGATATTTCCCTTTCAAGATACCCCTCTAATCTTCTTCCCCCCCCACAAAAAACAAGTCAAACAAACCCAAAAATTTGCCGAGAAAAGAACAAAGCCAAAAAGGCAATATTTCTAAAGGCAGTGAAAATTAGTTTTAGGAAGTAACTTCCCTGGGTGAAGACATCTTTCAAAGTTTCAAAGCTAATGAAACAGATTAAAAATTGTTTTGTTATAAAACTAATTTGGCTGACCAAAATTCATGTTACCAGAATACTATTTCCCCATTTAAACACCCTTAACTTTAATATTAGTTAAAATTCATATTCCCCTGGAGAACCTTATTGTATCCTCACAATTGAACCCCATTAAAAATGCTTAATTAATGTTCTCAAATATTCAAATAAAAAGAATTTGCATTTCAGTGCTTTGAGTCCTAGATGGAAATGATCTCTAAAGTCCATTAAAGCCTTACCATTTTGCTTACTAGGCAGGTCTCTTTTTTACTAATGAGGTTTTAGCAAAGGCATGAAAGGTTAAGTGATTAGTGAGGGAGAGGCTGGGATAATGAAGGTGGGGACTGTGGCTGTTCTTTCTCCTCTAAGCCGGTATTTGCCTTAACTCAGTGTTTCTTTGCATGACAAATAGATCTCCTCAGACTTTATTAAAGATTTCAGTGGGGTTCCTTCAGTCAGAGGTCTTTACTTCCGATAATTATTGTAACAGAAACCTGTCCTCAGTTACTTAATTATTCTCAGGACCATGTGTATAGTAATAATGCTGCCTTCTAGGAGAAAATAGCACTGATGGTCCTGATTGTATTACAAATATGATTTCTGGTGTGTGGAGGGCATTTTATCTTCTTGGACACCATGACTCACTTGGTATCATCAGGTTTAGAAATTTGCCTGGGGGTGGGAGAGGAACTGGAAGCTATCAGCAGTCTTGAGAGATCGAGGAGCCCTAAGTGGGTGGCAGCTACAGTCTACGATATGACTATGAAGGCAGTCTAAGATCACAGATGCTCGAAGGGTGAATGTCTTCAGGAAATCCAGGTTTCTAGTTTCTTCCTGGGCAAGAGCGGTCTCCTGCCTTTTTCTACTCTTCAGAGGCAAACATGGGTGCTCATTAAATGCTGAAAATTGTGACGCGTAAAGACTAGAAGCCTTATCTGACATCTTTGATGAGGGAACAGAAGGTTAGCTGAGGCTAAAGCCCCCCCAACTCCCCCATGTGTGACATTCCTCAGGCATTCCTGGCGGCCTTAAAGGAAAAACAAATAGTTATAGAGCCCCCAATCCTGCAAGACCGAGTCTCCCTCAATTTACAAATGTCCTAGTGATGTACAGGAAGAAGCTTTCTTACCAGTAGCCTAACTTCTAGAGACCTATTACTCAGCCCCTGAAGCCCTAACATGGCCTTCCCCTCCACAAAATTGAGGGAGGCTAAGGCAGCAGGAAATGTAAATAAAGTTGAATTTCTTCTAAACCTAAAGCTCATTGACAAGGATGGGCGATAGGAGTGTGACATTCCTCCAGGAAGCTCTCAACTACCTTACTGTTAATGCCTTGCCGAAAGGAAAAACAATTTAGACAAATAGCAAAGCCTCCGGTATCCTGTGTGTCTTCTTTAATACGAGAAAGTTCTTTCAAACCCTCCCTTTTCCTCATCTCCCCCAACCCCATAGTATATAATCAGCCACCCCTCACAGCCCCGGGGCAGTAGCCCTTTCCGCCCACAGGTCCTGTCCCCATGCTTTAATAAGCCACAATTTTGCACCAAAGATGCTTAAGAATTCTTTCTTGGTCGTGGGCTCTGGACCCCGCCCCACTGAACCTCACCTGTATTCTGAAACTTCCATCACCTTGTTTCTGCTCATTCCAGCTTCATCTTCCTTTAGTGGGTTGTTTGTGGAAAGCGAGGTTGTGGAGAAAGGAGGTTTTCCTGTAACAGCCTCCAGGCTCCTGGGTGTCTCGGGGCTGTGGCGGTAACAATGGTGGTGGCATTGGTGATGACATCGGCTGGTTGGTTCCTTCATTCAGGGCACCAAGTGGTGCCTCAGCAGCACTGGCTTTCCTGGCAGCTCAGCCCTGTATGGTTCTAGGACTCATTCCTGAAGGCCCTGCCAACATGTTGCCGAGAGGAGTCTGGCTCCTCACCAAAGAAACCTTGTTATGATTTCCCCGCGCCGGCCCTACTATCGGCAATTACAAAGTCTTTACCAGGCAGACCTCTCAGGGAAGACTGCCCCACCCCCCACCCCCACCTACGTACACACAAGATTTAGTGCCCAGCCTGTGTGTTATACCCTCTGATGGGAGCTGCAGTCAAGACTGGCCCCCCCAGCCCCAGCTTGCCTCACTCTTAAACACACTAGCCTTCCTAGCCCAGGGCCTTCATTCTGTAGTCTCTTCATCTGGAGCCTTCTTGCTGGGTCCTGTTGAGGTTCTTCTGCTGAGGCCTCCTTATGGGGGAGAGAAGGAAGACACCTTAGAGATATTTCCCCCCATTCTGACTTAATACCCAGTACTTTTCTACCCTCCTCCAGCTCCCCTCCTCCCCCTCTCCTCCCCTACCCCAGAGTCTGTACAGTCGCAGGAGCCTTGTGTTTGGAGTTTCCTCAACAACGAGACCACCCCCAATCCCCTCAACCCTCCAAGCCCTCTCCTGGGTCTACCCCACATACTGGTCTATCGTTTGACCTTCTACCGGTGCACCTTCCCATAGGAGAAAATAGAATGGCATCGGCCAGTTGGCAGTTTCTCTGGTTTTAGCCTCTTGCTTACATTATCACAGTGAGTGGTTGAAGGCTTGACTGTTATTCCATTTTGGCTTGTTGCTTTAGTCAGCTTCTCTGATGCCTGAGAGCTCACTCCTCTCAGGCCCTGCTGAGGTCCTCACACTGCTGCTCCCAGCGACCCAATGGTTTTGTTAGAACAGCTCGTGCAGAATCCCTTCCGGTTCCAGATCCCTAGAGTGGTTCATTTTTCCTGTGCTAAACAGTGACCATGAAAGGATTTGTTTCCTAGAAGTGGAGCTGCTTTGGCTTAGCGGTCAAGCACACGTTGTAGTCTGCAGAGCTGGTTGTCCTTGCCCTGCCGTGAAAGATGCTTCATAAAAAGAATGCTGCAGACCTTGGAAGCAGGCAGACCACTGAATCTGAAGCTCCTAAAGACGAAGTTAGCCGAAGTTGGAATGCCGGTTGAAAGCATCAAGGAGCATGTGCCATTTACCAAGTTTCAGGAAGAAAGAAACTGAAGTAAGAGCAAACTCACAAGCAGGGATGAGAAGAACACAGCTCTGTGAAAGGCGGTTTTTCCCAGCTGTGGCCCTTCTACTAATACTGACTGATACTGCAGTATTTTGGGACTTTACAGGTTAGGAAGGTCAATTGCTTCTGTGTTTCAGACCGTAAGATAAAATTGTGATCTCAGGTTTATTTAACACTTCCAGTAAGTATTTGGGGCCAGAGAATGGGAGCCATCTCAGCGGCCAGATTAAAGATAGTTCTTCTGTGTAGAAGCCTATTGTTTCATGTGACTTCGCCACTAGCCAAGCACAGAGACCTGTGTCTGACACGTAGGGTTAGGGTTCAATACTGGTTGTTTTATGTTTTTATTTTTTTTGAACTAGAGAAAGAAGACTATGATTTTATTTTATTTTATTATTATTATTTTTTTAAGATTTATTTGAGAGAGCGAGTGAGCAGGGGGCACAGCAGAGGGAGAGGGAGAAGCAGATTCCCCACTGAGCATGGAACTGATGCAGGGCCGGCTCTCAGGACCCCAAGATCATGACTGAAACTAAGAGCCAGCTCCTCAACCGACTAAGCCACCAGCCACCCAAAGGCTTTAATTTTTTCATTAGAATCTTGGAGCCTTTAAGAGACTAGTTTCAACCAGTGATCATTTCTTTCTTTCTTTCTTTCTTTTTCTTTTTTTTTTAAGATTTTATTTATTTATTTGACAGAGAGAGAGAGAGCGCGCACAAGTAGGCAGAGAGGCAGGCAGAGAGAGAGGGGGAAGCAAGCTCCCCACTGAGCAGAGAGCCCAATACGGGGCCTGAGATCATGACCTGGGCCGAAGGCAGAGGCTTTAACCCACTGAGCCACCCAGGTGCCCCCCTTTTTTTTCTAAAGTCAGTAATCATTTCTAATGGACAGTGTTATCTTAGAATTTGTGAATATGGAGAATATCTATAATGCTGTTTTCTAGTTGGTAATTCAACAGAGAAAATCAAACAACCATTAAACACAATTAAGCAGGTCATCAACCTATGTAGGTAAACTAACATGTTGCACATTGCCCTAGAATGTACTATGTGGTTGGTATTACAAAAATTCAAAAAGCATTGAGGATCTACTAGTCTGCTCTAGGGCCACCAAAAGAAAATACTACAAACTGGGTGGTCTACACAACAGAAATTTATTCATCATAGTCCTTGAGGTTGGGAAGTCCAAGATCAAGGTGTTGGCAGATTTGGTTTCTTCCATTGACAGCCAACCCTCATCTGATAGGAAAGCAGTAGGTCAAACATCAGGATGTGGTTGTCAGCAAATGACTAGCAAAGTTAACCTGTTTAAAAAGAAAGAAAAATCACATTTTTATTAAGTGCAAATAAAAGCTAGAGAGAAAAAGGAATTTTCAAAGTGAGGATACATTTTAAAAATGTAAGAGAAGAGCATCTCTTGATGGAGTTTGATTTGATGGTCAATGGGCTTCTATTTTAATTGAGATCTTATTTGAAAAGTGACTTTCAAAAGGTAAGATGTCTTTGACTTTCCATTAAATATCTGGAAACCAAAAGACTTTCTTCAGACTTGAGACTGTAGTAATTGTTTAACAATCTGACAGTGTCTTGGAGACATTTTTGGTTCTTACAACTTAGGGGCGTGGGTGTGCTATTGGCATTTGGTGGGTAGAGGCCAAAGACGCTGCTAAACATCCTATAGTGCACATTCCAGCCCCCACGATAAAGACTTGTCCACCCCTAATTGTTACTTGTACAGAGATTGAAAAAACCCACAAGAACCATAGACATTTTTAATGTTTCTAATTCCATTCTCCATAAAAGGAACCATGAATTTTTAGAAAAAATGACTGATTCTGGGACTAATGCAAGAAATAGACAAGATAATCCTGGAGTATCTGGCGGTGCCAGAAAGTATGAAAGTGCTCAAAATAAAATGGGTATGTCAAGGAGACATAAGCACGAACTGAAAAAGCTCCCAATGGCCAAAGCTGATACAATTTGAACAAAAGCGTAAGTACTTTTTGGAACATAACACAAGGCATAAAATAGCCGATAGTCCATACTGACATAAGTCACTGATTGAAAAATAAATGGAGGAGCATAAGCAAATCTCCCCTGTGGGAGAATTCCAAACAACTTACATAGATTCTTGCCCTGCAGGAGGTAATCATAGCTCTGCATTCCCAAGGTGTGGGTTTAGGCATGTGTGCTCCCCAAGAGTATAGTCTGCGGAAGGGGAACAAATGAGGAACCTTACCATGGAGAGACTGATAACCACTACCTCAACCAGGTGATCAAGGTTAATGTTAATAGTGATAAATCATGTGGTTTGTATGATGAATCATGTGGCTATTGATATGATGTAACGAAACATAATAAATGAGTTTGATGGTTGGTCTTCTCCAAACCCATAACTCCAATCTAATAAGGAAAACATCAGAAAAATCTTAAGAGATACCTTACAGCATATGTGACTTATATTCCTTAAAATTGCCAGAGCCATCAAAAACAAAGTATGAGAAATTGCTAGAACCAGGAGAAGCCCAAAGAGAAGGACAACTAGAAAGAATGTCATGATTGATGGGATCCTGGAGCGGGAAAGACATTAGACACAAAGGAAGTCTAGACAAAATACTGACTTTAGATGAAAAGATATAATGGTGGTTTATTAACTATTACAGATGTACCATATATAACAAAGAATCTGACTCGGTATGTTGATGTCTGCTTTCTTCCTCCATCTTCTGACTCACATCTGGGCAACTAATAAGAAAGTGTGGGTGCTCCCTCCTTTGGCACTGGTGGGAGATTCCCTGACTATACTGTGTATAGTCCCTGACTACACACAGTAACTCGGACCCTGGTCCAGCCCTCTAACTACAGTAAAAACCCTTAGCTGCTCTCCTTTCGCACAGCTTTCAAGCCATTGGGACAACCTTGAAAAGTGCCCTGCTCTCCTCAGAAAGCCTTCTTATGTAAGCTACAACGTGTGTGTGTGTGTGTGTGTGTGTGTGTGTGTGTGTGTGTGTGACACCATCATTCTTGACATCCAAGCCAAGTTGTGGGTAGTGGTCTATCTGGTTTCTTCTGCGTGGCTACTGTACTAATAATGTAAGATGTTAACTATAGGGGAAATTGGGTGTGGTAATATACAGAAACTCTTTGCAGTTTTTCTGGAAATCTAAAACTGTTCAAAAATACTTTTTTTTTTAAAGTCTTTGTACCATAGTTCAAGATGATAGATATAACTGGGATCTGTTACGAACTGAATGTTTGGGTCCCCCTACATTTGTATGTTGCAGCTCATACACCCCTCCTCCAAGGGACGGTATTAGGATGTGGGGCTTTTGGGAGGTGATGGGGTTTAGAAGAGGTCATGACAGTGGAGACCCCATTGAAAGAAGAGGAAGAGACACCACAATTTCCTCTCTCCATTGTGCGAGGGTAGAGTGAGAAGGCAGTTGTCAGCAGTATAAGAAGAGGGCCCCCACTAACAACTCGATCTGCTGGCACATTGACCTTGGACTTCCCAGACTCGAGAACTGTGAGATTGTTGTTAAAGCCATCCAGTCTATGGTATTTTTGTAACAGCAGCCTGAGGGGTCTGAGCCCGGGTGTATGGGGGGCTTCCAGGTGACACTCGGTAAAGAGGTCATTGAGTGTTGTTGGAAGATTCTCGTTCTAACAGGAGTCAGATTCATTCGAAGCCAAACTTTACAATGAGGTGAATGGGGCTTCCTTGTTATTTACTTCTGTTAGGCAATTTTACCTTGCAGATAACAGATTTGCCTTTCTCATCAGTCCTAGAGATGGTTGTTTCAGACAAATGGCTGCTCTTTGCATAACCAAAGTGTTTTGATCTGAAATAGTAATAATCTCATGATTACTACTCTGAAAAGGTCCTAATTATATCTCCGTAAATGTGATTCGTGCTGCTTTTGTAAAGGGTGTGTGTAGCTCAGGGCAGAGGTCCCATCATCAGGCAGAATAAATTGCTTTCATGGCACATTGCTTGTATTTCTAGGCTATGTACTGGCATTTGTTTATTTGTACCTTATGCAATAATGTGGTAATCTTGCATGCTGATACTTGGAGATGTGCTAAGCCCTTTCCATGTGTTATCCCTTTTAATCCTCAGAGTATCTCCAAAGGGAGGGATACTGGTTTATAAATGAGAAAATTAAAGCCTAGGAGAGGTAAAGCAACTTAAGGTTTCCCAGCTACAGATTAGCAAAGGTGAATTCAATTCCAGATGGAGGTGACAGCAGACCGAACTTACCCCAGTAGATGATAGTACTTGTTTACCATTGCCCCTCCACTCGATTTGGGTTCCTTTGGAAGAGAGAACTGTGTTCTATCCAATCTTTGGATCCCCAAACATAAAGGACAACCATTCTTGCAAAAGCTGTTCACTGCAGTCATTCTCGATTTTTCCCTTAATATATAAACCTGGTTGCCCTACTTAATCACATAGAAGAATAATCCTCCTAGTTATTTTCACCTTAGGTAATCATCGTTTTCACGGGTCAGACCGCTAGAAGCCTGAGCTTACAGAATTATGTAGAAGAACAACTCTTCCCCGCTTGAAACTGGATAGTAATTATCTGTGCCACTGAAACTTAGTTGTGTTGTGGCCCTGAATTAGTGCGTGGCATTTACGTCTCCCCAGGCTAGCAGCGCTGTTCTTGTCCTGCTCCTTAAAACTCAGGCAGAGGAGAGGATGTTCTTAAGGGCTCTTGTGGGAGAGCCTGTGAAATTATTGTTGGTATATCGATTCCAGATGATGACCTTGCTGCCAGAAATTTCGAGGCCCGTTCAAATAGCTACTAAGATACCAGGCTGTTTTCTGTAATGAAGCAGTAGAGTCCATAATAACAATTTTATAACTTAAAGTATTTCTGGATCAAGAGCTATTGGATGAATGTAAGGTCAGCTTCTGTGGGTTTTTTAGTACTCAACTCTGATAAAATGAATTTTGCACCAAGTGCCATTCTTGGCTGTATTCATGGTCCCAGATGCAATATGGCTTAGTTCCTGCTTTCCTCGTGTAATCAAAAGCGGACAATGCCATCGCTATAGCTAATGCCCGAAGTGAATGTTGTACTTCTTCAGGTTTCTGAATTTTCAGCTCGATCCAAAGCATGCTCTCTTGTCCGTGGTTCTCTCTGTCTTCGCATCGAGTGGAAATTCGCTGCAGCTCTTAGAGCAAGTTGAAATAAATTGCTTTGTTCTTTGTAACCCCTATGAACTCAGACATCCTTGTGTAAAGATGGCACTCAGTATTCGGGGCTCACAATGAGGCCAGTACCTGAAGCTTGAGTGGGTGCTGGACGGGGAACAAGCATTATAGACATGAAGCCCCAATCCCAATGTCCACTCTCCATTTTGCTGCTGGCCACCTGGGTGACAACAGGAAGGCCTCAGCCTCCTCCTACGACTCAGAGTGGATGATCTCAGATTCTGACATTTGATAGTTCTGAAATCGTACTGGAGGAATGCAAGCACGAAAGTAAAGTCATGGACCCCGAAGCCTTTACACTCTGATTTCGTTCATTTCAAATTTCCGTAGCTGAGTTCAAAAGGGAATACAACTGTCTGAAAATGGCTTATGAACTTACATTTAGATTTGGAAAGAATTATATGAAGGACGATGTCTGAATTTGGCCTTAAGATGTTCAAAGGAGTATGTAAGTAATAAAGGGAAATTGATAGTTTGGAACTATGGGAACCTCTTGGGTTGAAAATGTATTTAACTTTTGGTTCAACTAAGAATTTACCTGCCTAGGTGATTTTCTGGCACTAAATGGCCTTTTCAAGGTTCTTGCCCACCTACTACTTCAGAAAGTGCCTATTCTGGAGGTGTGTCCTAGGTTTTCTAGGCCCCCCACTTGGAGAAACAGATTGACCCGACAAAAGTAACTCCGAGAGGGCTCCAAACTGTAATGTGCATGTGGGGAAATCCTAGAGCGAGGGGGAATTGGGGAAGTGAGTGGTCAGAGACTGTTTTGGACTTGCTGATGGGATTTGGAAGTGTCTTTTTATCCAAGGAAGGAAGAATATTAAATTTCTCCTCCCCAAGTGTACCCTTGGCTGGGTAATAGCCTGGAAAGGTACAGCTAATGCGTAGCCTGTGGAATTCCAGAGCGTTATGCCCGACGGAACACAAACAGGGCTAAAGTCCATAGTAAAAGGATGAAAGTTTTCCTGCTTCTTTCAAGAACTTAGAAAATGCTTCGCTGCCTTTGGAAAACCGAGAGGCTAAACACAGAAATACTAAAATTATAATATTTTGCCGAGTGTCAGAGCTGGGCCAAGTACTTTTCAGGTGTTATTTCACTCATTCATTCAACAAATATTTATTGCCAGACACAGTTCAGGCCCTTGGAATATAGGAAGGAATAAAATACAATAAATCCCTTTCTTCTTGGACTTTGCAGTCTAATGGGTAAGGCTGAAGAGAAACGTAATAAATACACTTGCAAATTAGGTAGTGTATTAAATGATGAGAAATGGTTGAAGAAAATTAAAGCAGGAAAGTTCGGAAACATTGCAGTGTTGGTAGACACACACGTGAGAAACGGGGTGGCCAGGGAAGATCTGACTGAGAGATTGGCATTGGCATGAAAGCCTGAGGGAGGTGAGAGCAAGCCATGCCAATATCTGGAGCAAGAGACTTCCAGGCAAGGACCCTAGAATAAAGCTGGGCTTGTAGTGCTTAGGAAACAGTGGGGAGACCGGTGTGCTGGGTCAGCCACACTGCTGGGGGAGGGAAGGAGGAAACAAGGTCAGAGGGGAAGTAGGGCTTCCTTAAGAGGGGGCTGGGAAGGCCCTGAATGGACTTTGGAAGTAACCAGAGGGATTAGAACAGAGAGTGCCATGGTCTGACTTAAGGGTTCACAGGACTATGATGCATGCTGTGCTGAGAATAAGCTTTTTGGGGACTTGCTTTCTTTTTTTAAAAATTAACTAATTAATTTTTATTAACATATAATGTATTATTTGCCCCAGGGTACATGTCTGTGAATCATCAGGCTTACACATTTCACAGCACTCACCATAGCACATATCCTCCCCAATGTCCACAATCCAGCCACCCCATCCCTACCCCCCTGCCTCACAGCCACCCTTAGTTCGTTTCATGAGTCTAGGAGTCTCTTATGGTTTGTCCCCCTCCCCATCCCTTCCTGTTTCATTTCTCTCACCCACCCCCCCACAAACCCCCACCTTGCCTCTCAAATTCTTCATATCAGAGAGTTCATGTGATAATTGTCTTTCTTTGACTTATTTCTCTTAGCATAATACCCTCCAGTTCCATCCACGTCATTGCAAATGGCCAGATTTCGTTTCTCTTGATGGCTGCATAGTATTCCATTGTATATATATACCACATCTTCTTTATCCATTCATCTGTTGATGGATGGGGTGTTTCTTTAGGTTTAGGGTGCTTTCAATGTCCACAAGAGCCAAACTATGGAAAGGGCCTTTCCATAGTTTGGCTCTTGTGGACATTGCTGCTATAAACATTCAGGTGCACGTGCCCCTTCGGATCACGACATTTGTATCTTTAGGGTAAATACCCAGTAGTGTGATTGCTGGGTTGTAGGGTAGCTCTATTTTCAACTTTTTGAGGCACCTCCATACTGTTTTCCAGAGTGGCTGTACCAGCTTGCATGCCCACCAACAGTGTAGGAGGGTTCTTTTTGGGGGCTTTCTTAAGTGGAAGCTCAGAGATCGTTTAGGATAGGATTGCAACAATCCCCAGCCTCGGTGCAGTAGCAAGGAGGTGATAGAAAGTGATCAGGTTCTGGTTATCTTGGAAGAAAGAAACCGCAGGATTTGCAGATAGTCTGTATATTTTGTAGAAGAACAAGGAGTGAAGGATGACCACAAGGTGCTTGGCATGAGAAACTCAAGATACTTGCCTCAAGGACAGGTAGAATGAAGTGGTCGTTCAGTGACCTAGACAAGTCAGTGGATGGAGCAGTTTTGGGGGAGTATCCAAAACCAAATTTCTGATATTCCAAATTTAAGATGGTTATAATGCATCCAGTTAGAGATTTCCAGTAGACAGTGAATAGAGAAATCACTGAACCCTCCCAACAACATTGTGAGGTAGGTGTTCTTACCCCGGTTACACGTTCCACAAGCCCACAGGTAGTAAGTGGTAGAGCTGCCATTTTAATCCAGGTGGCTTGAGCCCAGAGCCATGTTCCTCACTGGGCAAATCTGTCCTTCCCAACTTCTAAGCCAGTGCGACAAAATATATACAGTCACTGCGACTGTAGGATAAAGAAATAGATTCAGATTTCCCAAGAATTCTTATCTGTATTCAGATGCACGATACTAACGAAGAACAGCTTCTCTAAATCTAAATTAACATTTAGTCCATGGAAGAAATGCTTATTCAATATTCCAAGAGTTCCGGGTAAGGGGTCAGTCAGTCAGTCACGGATTCAATGGACATTCATTGAGCCCCTAGTGTGTACCAGGTACTGCAGCGCAGGTAGGCTTGAAGTTTCTTCCCCCAATAAACTTAAACTCTGGTGAAAGAAAGCACCCTAAACCTAATAACTGCATATCCGAATGTAAAATTCAACTGTAATGAGAGCTGTTGGGGAAAAGATCCTAAACAGAAGAGAGATTATATACAAAGGTCAGATGCGAAGAATGAAAAAAGAAATTTACAATTTTTCACATGCTAAATTGCACAGCTAGATTCCTGCAAGATTCACAAATCATGTGACTAGTGGTAATGTGTTCTCCTTCTCAGATGATGGAATTCATTTCTGGTTTTTGCTCTTTGTGACACTTCAGCATAATTCCCTTCCCTGTAGGTGAACATACAGTTAGTACATTGATAGGAATTTTTGCTGTGGCATGATTATGTTCATGTTGATGATGTTGAGCGCCAGATCTTATTTTTTGCATTTATGAAAATAAGATACTCATTCCAAAGCAATAAGCAGTTCTTTTATAGTTTATAGTTTATGAAAGACTTTCATATACATTATGTTACTGAGCCTCACAAAACCCTGTGACGGATTCTTAGCCTTGAATATACATCAGGATCAGCCCAGGAGATTTTAAATCATTTGGATGTCTGGATCTTACCATAGACCCAATAAATCAGAATCTTTAGGATGGTAGGTTCTGGTATAGCTAGTTTAGAAAAATCCCAGGTGTTGGTGAAATATGGCCAAACCTCATGCAATAGTAAAGCAAGCAGGCCCTACTATTTTCATGTTTTGGATGAGGAAATCAAAACAAAATAATTCTCACAAAATCATGTCTTTCAAACTCAGTAATTCTTAAACTTGCCAGTCCCAGCATCCCTTTTAAAATAAATATTTTGCAATTCTTCCTTACTATGTTGAAGTTCATACATCATAATACACAAGATATAAATTTAAAATTCTATATGGAGTTCTGTTTCCTGTTAAGATACAGAAGTGAAAGAGCTTCACTGTCAAAACAAAAAGAGTTACAAAGCAAACAAAAAAATTACACCTTTAAAAAAAAACCCCAAATCTGTAGACACAAATTTCAGAAAAAGTAATTTCCAGAAAGACTGGTTATTCTGAAGTGAGTGAGACATTTGTATCTGAGGCTGGCTGAGATTCAGAGTAAGTAGAGGAGAAATCTGCTGAAGGAGGACAATCTTGCCTTCTATTCAGAGAAAGTCAAATTTTTGGTGATGCTATGGTTCCTTAGGACACAAATCCAAAAATGAACCCACGAAGAAATGGAAAACCTTAAAAGCCTTATGTCTAAAAAGATTGAATAAATTGGATTTGTTACTTGAAATCTTACGGCAAAGAAAACTCCAGGCTCAGATGGGGTCACTGGTGAATGATAACAAACATTCAAGAAAAAAGACAATTCTCCCACAAAAACTTTCAGAAAATAGAGGTCGTATTACTGTTCAACTCATTTTATCAGGCCCGTGTAACCTTGATACTAAAATCAAGTGAGAACATTACAAGTAAAGATCAATACTTAATATTAGTTCATTAATACTAATGTGTTAATAATAATAATGCAGAAGTCTACAGAAAATGATAATCCACCAACAGATAACTAGGAGAAAACTTCATGACCACTTGGAATTTATTCCTAGAATGTGCAGTGGGTTCAACATTAAAAAATCCATCAATGGCATTCACAGCATTAATAGGGTCAACGAGAAAAAATATACGCTCATCTTAAGAGATGGAGAGAAGATACTTGACAAAATCAACATCTACTTCTGCCAAAACTCTCAAAATATAAATGGAAAAGAATATATTCAATCTAACAAAGTGCATAGATGAAAAATCTACAGCTAATCTTAAATTTAATGGAAAAATACTGAATGCTCTACTACAACGATGAGTAACCAAGGGAGGAGGTTTATTCTTACCCTCTTATTTCACTTTGATCTGGAGTTCTTCAGTGGAACAATAGCAGAAGTAAAAGATATGAAAGGTTTAACAATTGAAAGGAAGGAAAACCCTTATTTTTTTGTTTATAATATTTATATTTATTATATATAATTATATATTTAAAATATGATTATAATAGAAAATCCTAAGAAATCTATAAAAATAGTAGAATTAGTAAATGATTTCAGTAAGGTTATTGGATACAAGGTCAATATTCAGTGGCGCCTGGGTGGCTCAGTGGGTTAAAGTCTCTGCCTTCGGCTCAGGTCATGATCTCAGGGTCCTGGGATAGAGCCTCGCATCGGGCTCTCTGCTCAGCAGGGAGCCTGCTTCCCCCTCTCTCTGCCTGCCTCTCTGCCTACTTGTGAACACTCTCTCTCTGTGTCAAATAAATAATCTTAAAAAAAAAAAAAGGTTATTGGATACAAGGTCAATATTCAAAGATTGTATTGTTCTATACACCAACTAAAAACCAAAATTTACAATAATACTAAGTACAACAACATCGTGAAATACTTTTAGGATCCATGAAAATGGTGTGGAAGATCTCTGCAGTGAGAACTACAACATATTGCTAGGAAAAATAATGCTTATTTTCTGGTCAGGAAGGCTCAGTATTGTGAAGATGCTCATTTTTTCCCTGCTTGGTCCATATATTCAAGGCCATCCTGGTCCTAGCATTTTTTTGGTAGAAATTAACAAAATAATGCTTAAACTTATGTAGAAATGCATATATCTTAGAATAGCTAAAACAAATTTGAAAAAAGGTTAGATGAATTTCACCACCTCATGTTAGGACAACACAGAGCCATAGTAGGCAACATGGTATTTATGTAAGACGAAAACAGAAGAGTTCAGAAGTAGAGCTATGCGTAGGCGATATATTAATTTTTAACCAATTGCAAGGTAATTTAATGGCAAAAGCTTTACATATTTAACGATGCTGAAACCACCTATCCATATGCAAAAAAAATTAACCTCCACCTCATTCCATACCTAATAAATAATTGAAATAAATTCTAGACCTGGACATAACTAAAACCATACATCTAGAAAGCAGGAAGCTGAACTTTGGAAGAACCAACCTGTGAACTTTTGGTTGGCAGACTTTTTGACAGGGTGCAAAAACACTAATTCAAAATATAAATTAGGCGTATTTAGACTTCATACTCTTGAAAAGGAGCAGTTAAGAAAATGAAAAGATAAGCCATGAACTGGAAGAAAATGTTTGCAGTACATTCACCTGACAAAAGATTTGTACCTAAAAGCAATTTGTATAATCCCTTAACTGTAAGGGATTTACTTAAAAATTTTTTTCCTAATATTTTCTTAAAAAATAACTTTATGATTCTATATAATTTTAAATAAAACGTGCGTTACAATGAGTAAGTATTCAGATACCTACGATGAGAGGTAGAATCATTCTGAATGTGACAGCTGGGAATTCACAGTGACACCAGGAAGAAGCTTGCCGCCGATGACATGGTTTTCTAAAAGAACAACGGTTGCAAATCTCTGAGCAAAACCAACTACTTGTCTTCATGGTAGTTGAACTCCTGGAAATCTCAAAGTATATTAAAATTATGCAAAATACACTTTGTGTTTATATGTAAAATGCAGTTAGGTTCTTGGCTTGGATTAAGATTTCTACCTATAAGAAAATCCCGTGGTACACTCCGAAGTTGCAAGGAGGGCAATTCTTTAGTGTGTGGGACAGTGCAACTCACTATGGAGTCCAGCAAACACTGGTGGGGTTCTTGTATCAAAAACAAAAACCACCCCCCCCCAACAAATTCCTAATATGTCCCCTAGGGGGTGGTACCATCCTTGAAGGTAACCAATCCAGGAGGAGGATTTCCTGGTGGGCCAATACCTGAATGGGGATTTCGCTGTTCCCGTTCCCTTACTTCTTTTCACAGATAAATGCATTAATAAAGGCCTACCAGTTTCTGGGTTTCAAAATACTTATTTGAGATAAGGATGTTCTAGCAAAATAATAGAGATCATTCCTGCTGAATTGTTGCCTGGCACGTATAAAGAAGTTAGCAGTCGCTTCCTTGGTTGGTTGCCCATGAAAGCTAACAAATTGAATACTTTCACCCTTGACAGTGAATGAAATACATTGAGAGAGGTGCCAGATTAAAACCTGGTCCCTGCAAATGGCTTGGCTTAGATGAAAAGATGGTGCAGGCTGGATCCATGAGTCCCCCCAGGCTTCGAGTGAACGGCGCTTGGGCCTGACTCCCTCTCCTGTTTTGGAAAAATGCTCCCAGAGCCTCTGTCTTTGGTGATGGCTGTGTATAAAGGCTTTGCTTTCCAGAGTGATCTCTTCTTGACAGGAATCCAGAAACCTTGCTTCTCTTGGCTCTCCGTGGTTTTGTTACTAACATAAATCTCATGATTTCTATCTCCATGGTACTACTGAATACACTAGTCAAAAAGTGCATGGCTTTTCCATCAGGCTTTATAGCTGGTTTTGATAAAAATGGACTGTTAAGCCCTACTCCTACCGTGCTGTAGATAGTCCCTCAGGTGGTTTAGGAAAAAAGAGAACAGACCATTCAGAACCACAGCGTACATTGTTCCAACTACAGCCTGTTTTGCAAATAGCTCTTCTGATTGGGAACTTCCTTGGCAGCTTCTGTCATAAAAAATGGTGACTCATTCCAAGATCCTGTTCTTGGGTTTTTGCAGATATTAAAGTCTCAGTTATGTGTTCAACAAAGTCAAGCTAGCAATAAAATCTGGAATGATGGGGAAAATCTTTTATTTCATCCATATGGAATGAGGAAGTGGTGAGTTGCAAATCAGTGCCTAGGCCATTTATGAAGAGAGCATCTTCATTTCCCTTTACACATTAAAAACATTGTCATAGATGCATTGCAAGTCGGGGCTAGAGGGGTCCATGAAGTGTCCCTTAGTACCTCTAATCTAATACTTAAATCTTCATTGCCATCTGTCAGACTAAAAGAGATGCCTTGCTTTTTGAGAACATGTGAGATTGTCAAATACAGCAGTTCTTTAGAGACCCTGGTGGGACTAGAATCCAAACATATGCATCCCAAGTGTTCTCCCTCAAATATTCTTCTCTGGGACCAACACCCTTGGTTCTTGATTTGATGTGGTTTCCAGACTTATGACCATCACGTTCATTTTTCTTTGTATAGGAATCAGTTTGTAGGAGTCCTTCTTAAAAATTGACTTCTAGAATGAAACATGGTTCTTCCAGCAGTCTGACCAGTGAGTCATAGAATGGGACTTTCAGGATTCTTTCACTTGAACATTCTTTCCTTCTACTTTGACACTTATTGAAGGGAACCTCTTAATTCAAAACAAGAGTGTTAAAGCAAATCCAGCCTTGGGACACAGGTTTATAACCAGTCACTGCCATTTTCCTGCCTGTGTTTGCTCTATCAGAAGTGAGTGAGAGGGACGGGTAGGCAGAAGTTAGTAAATGAATTTAAGATGGGAACATTAACTAATTTCAGTAGTCAGCCCTTTTGTCAGCTAATGGGTCCAATAGCTGGAAGGTTGGTGAGGATGTGACCAATCATCAGAATAAAAAAGGCATCTGTCTGTTGCATCTTAATAGATGGGCTGATCCCATGATTGTTGTATAACCTCAAGGGGGACAATCTTCGTGTAACTGTGTCAAGCAGTACTGTTCAGTGAGGTGGTATTAGAAACCCATCTTTGCCTCTGCCGTACTTTAAAGGACCACGACTGGATTAAAACATCCTGATACCTTGAATATGGGGGAAATTTAATTTTCTAAAATCTTGGTCTGTTGTAAATAAATCATGCAAAATCCAGGGAAAATTTGTTAGATTTGGCCTTTTCTCTTGAGTTTCTAACTTCGCGCCAGAGGATTTTTGTCATGATGTTGCATGTTCAAGAGCCCTTAGGACTAAGAAATATGTAGGTCCCTTTTCCCCTTTTTCTAACTCCTGAAACTCAAGCAGAGCACGGAGCCCATCATAATCCTGTGTACATACCACATGATCATAATCGATTCATGCAAGGCTTTACTCCTATTTATCTTATTTTTTCCCTTTTAATGGATTTGCTTTATATTCTTAAGTATAGATTTGTATATTTAACTGTATATATACATATATTTAAGTATACACATATCTTTGCAAAGCATGTGGTTTTGATTCATGATTGTTTGGTTTTAATGTAGCTAAATGGTATTGCACCATAAATCCCACTCTAATAGTTTGCGCACTGCTTATAATGTGTTAAAGGTTGGTTGACTCCATATGTGCATCTAGTTGGCAGCTTCTTGGAGCTTGATAGTATTCCATGCTCTACAGCTACTCCATGTCCTAAACTTCATTCCCCCTAATGATAGACAGTGAGCTTACCTCCAGTTCATCTCAGTATAAACAGTGTCACGATGAGCATGCTTGAACATATACCTAGCCTTAAGAATCTCGGAGAGAATTCCTGAGCTGCAGAGCTCCAGGAGGGGTGTCCCAGGGTCATAAAGCATACAGATACTTAATTTTCTGGTACACTGCCATACTGCTTTCGAGCATGGCAGGGTCAGTTCATTATTGTTTCCATTTGCGGTGCATGAGTGTTCCCGTCCACAACTCCCCATATCAAGCACTACCCACCTTCCTAATTTTTGCATTCGGGTGAGTGCACATTGGCTTTTCATTGTTGCAATAGTTTGTATTTTTCTATTAATTGTGAATGAGATTCTTTCCCAGATCTGTTAGGTGGGCTCCCTCCAATTTTCTGTGTCTCCTGTCTTTTTCTTACTTGTCAAGAGCTCGTTTTGTTTTTGTTTTGTTGTATGATCTATGTGTAGTAGTCCGTCATCAGTTGTAAGGTTGCCAATATTTTCTCTAGTCATCTATCTGCTCATGATTTTACACTATTCTTTAGGAAATCTGGTTTTAGTGTAGTCACATACATTCTTTCTCTTCACCTTTTTTTTTTTTTTAACTTTATGGTGTTTTGAATAAATATTTCAGCTTTCTCTACAGCTTTGGCCAGAAAAATATTTTTCATATTATTTTCTTTATGACTTACGGTTTTCTCTTCACCTTTGGGTTTTTAACTCATTTACTGGCCAGTTGGCATGTGCTTAAAGAGTAAGGGTCCACCTCCATTTTCCTTCATATGGTGAACTAGTTTTTTTTGTTTGTTTTTGGAACAGCAACTGAACAACTTAGCTCTTCTTCATGCTTTGTGGTACCATCTTTATGATACATCAAGTTTTCACGTGCAGTGGTCTGTTTTTTCTTATGGGCCATGAGTCTGCTAGTTGAAATTATCCACTTTCTCTGTCAGTGTCCTATATTTTTTTAATTGCTAGGGTCTAATAGCATATGTTAATGGCTTATAGGGTCAATCTTCCTTCTTGTTCTTTTTCAAAGTTGACTTTGGCTCTCCTGTCACATAAACTTTAGAATGAGTTTAATCCCTCCAGCCTTATTCTGTTATTTCTATTGCGAGGGTGTTGCATTTATAGGTTAATTTGGGAGATAATTGACCTCTATGGCATAATTAAATATCTCATGCATAAATATGGTGTATCACTCAATTCTAACTTTCTTTCGTGTCCTTTAATATAGTTAAAACATTTTCTCTGAAAGGCTTTATGCCTTCATTGTTGGGTTCACTTCTATATATTCTTTGTTACTATTGTTAATGGTGTCTTGTTGTGAGACTGAGCCCATTTTGTGAAATGGATCAGCTAAGTCAAAAGGTCATATATGTGGGAAATGTCCTGGCAAGAAAAGTTGTCCCTTTACGACACTTAAGTTTGTCCCAATTCATATATTAAACCCCTTTATTCTGCAGTAGAGACAGTTTTCCGGACTGAACTTAGACTGATTCAGACTGATATACCTTTTCGTGAAGGTAGTGACAAAAAGGGAAATTTCAATTATATTGAGTTCACGCGCATTCTTAAACATGGAGCCAAAGACAAAGATGATTGAAAGAACTTTAGCTAAAACCTTCCAATTGCTTTGTCTTACTCCATTTTATTTCCCAGACACTTTCCCCCACCCTCATAGACCTGTTGCATGCAACTTAGTTTCACGGCTTGGCCTCTTTTTTTGATGTATTTATTCTAGACCTTTCTGCCACTTAGCACTTGTATAATCAAACCGCAAATGGGGTTGAGGTTGTAAATTGTGCTGAAAAAGAGATTGCGAATAAAAATCAACAAATGCAAAAGCCCAGGAAAATATATCTGGTATTTCTGGTTTTGCTGGATTTTTACATTTTTATATAATAAAAACACTATTTTGAAATAAAAAAAAAGTGACATCTTTTATGTGAATATGTGAAGAAATTTTTGCAAACATTCAACTTAAATTGGTTCGTGGAACATAGAAAAGTTTTTTACAAAAATGTAAGAATAGCCAAAAGAGAGAAGTTTCCTGGCTTTGGCAAATCTCTGCT
The DNA here is from genome assembly GCA_028646535.1 of Procyon lotor. Lineage (NCBI taxonomy): Eukaryota > Metazoa > Chordata > Mammalia > Carnivora > Procyonidae > Procyon > Procyon lotor. The sequence continues at coordinate 39,927,799 of CM053617.1, read as the reverse complement.
GGCAATTCATGTTCTAGATGTATGGGAAAATTTGCACTGGTCACTTTTTTCCTGTTTGTCATGATAAAAGAGAATGCTATTTGAACTTTTTCCCATCACAAAGCCATGAAAGGACAATTCTAAAATTATGTACTTAATATTTTTGCATCCTATAACCAACACCAAGTACGGTATTCAAAACATAATACATTGTGGTAGAGTGCATTATTGACCCAAATTCTTCACAGTTTCTAGTATTCATTCCTTTTGCTATAGGACTGTGCAATTTCTCTAACAAAAAGTAGGGTATACTTCCTAACATTTCACATGAGGTTCTACCATGTGTGATTTTTTTTTTCCTTTCAGTCGGTGGGAATTTGGTGGAGATGATGTGTAAGGGCTTAGAATGAGCTTGTACAGTAAAGCAGTTTCTTGTCCCTCTGCCATCATCATGGGAAGAACATTCAGGGGCTAACCTGCTGATTTCAGGAGAGGTCTTGGGGAGCAGAGTTAGTTGGCTAACTTAGACTGGCACCTAACTTAGTTAGTTGGCTAACTAACTTAGTTAGATTGGCACCTAACTTAGTTGGCTACCTTAGATTGACTGGCCGAACCCAGTTTATATCAGCTGACTTGTAGACAGGTGTCAAACTCAGGTTAGCAGAACTTTTCCAGACGCCACAGATGAACCAAAGCCTCCTCGGTCACTCCAGCTAACTCATGATGATCATAAGTGTAAATGATGACTGCTGTAAGTCATGGAGTTTCAGGTGGCTCATTAATGTAGCATTATTGTGCAGTGATACTAACTGATAATACACTACATCAAAACTGAGTTTTTAACAAGATTGCCAGTCTGGTTTATCTTTAGAAAATAATTTACCTCATCTATGTAAGTGTAGCAAGACATTTAATAACATTCAGCATCCTCTCATTAAATAAAGAAAATGAACCTTTAAAATTCTTTGCAAACTAGAATTAGGAAGAAGTTCCTTAACCAGACCAATGGCATATACCAAAAACGTAAAGGAAACTCACATTTAATGAAATAACTTTAGAAATATTTCCTTTAAAATCAGGTGAAATGAAATTTCTCATTATCCCACCTCTTTTTAATATTACAATGGAGGTCCTACCAGTATAGTAAGAAAAAGAAAACGAGATTATGGGAAGAAAGATGGAAAGGAAGAAACCCACTGTTATTTGTAATTGGATAGGATTGTCTCCATGGAAAACTGAAGAGAATGTACATGTTTTTAGAATTAATAAGAGTTCAGCAAGGTTACTGAACACAGATCAATAAACAATAATAATCTGGCTTCCTATATAACAGCAACAAAAAATTAAATACAAAATACATACTATATATTGTAGTCACATATATGATATACCTACAAATCTTGAAAAAAGCATGAGAACAATAGGGAAAGATCTATAAAACTTAGCTGAACAGTATTTTTAAGAGGTCTATATGCATGGAAATGTATTCCCTGTGAATGGATAATAAGGTTTAATATTAATATAGCAGTTCTTCCCAGAAACAGTATTACAAAACAGTATTATAAAAAATAATAACAGTATTATATAACAGTATTATAAAAAATAATAGTATTATAAAATATTATAAATATTATAAAAAATAATACTGTTTTATTATTTTAGAAAGTCTTTATCAACCTGGCTTAATAAATAAAATAAGAGGGCTACAATTTGCTAAGACAATTTGTAGAAAAGGAAATTGGGAAGGCAATTTCTCTTTCCAGAAAGCAAGACTTATTATAAAGCTTTAGTGAATAAGATAGTGTGGTTTAGGCAAGCAGGGTTAGAAAAAGAGACATAGGACATATTAAGAGAACTCCAAAATATGCACACACATATGGAAAATTGATAAGTGACGCAGTTCCTTTGACAAATCAGTTGAGGCAAGGTAAGTATCTTAATAAAAGGCCCTAAGAAAACAAGTTGGCCCCTAGAAAGAAATAGGATTTTATCCCTACCTCAGTCCTACAAAAATCAGTTCTAGATGGAATAGAATCTAATGTGACAGTGACATTTAACAGCTTTGAATGAAAATATAGGATTATTTCTCTGACCCAAGTCCAAGAAAGGACTTCTTAAGACAGAGTAAACAATAAGGAAAGAGAATGGTACATTTGATCATATAAAATTAAAAGCTTATGTGTATGGCAACATATAAAAAAAGCAGAAAGGCAAGTACCGAGTGGGAAAGATACTTGGAGCAAAGTTAGTCACTATCTAGAACACTCAATAGCATCAAAAGAGAAGTTGGCCAGGGTTATGAACTGGAAGTTCACAGAAGAGAACTACGTATTCATGTAGGGATGCTCAGCTTCTCAAATAGGGAACACAACACTTCGCAGCTATTGGACTGGTGGCAAAGTGTTGGCAAAAACATGAAGAAATGGGAACTCACCCAGTACTGATAAAAAGAAAAAAATGAGCAACTGCTCTGGAGAGCAATTTAATAAAAAGTAGTAAAGATCAGGTTGCATGTCCCTTTCCAGGCTGCAGCTTTAGATGAATGAAACTCTGGCACATGTGCCCAGGAGACATGTATAATGATGTTCACGACAGTATTTTTTGAAATCTCAATGACTTGGAAATGAACTAAATGTCCTCAAGGAGAGAATGGATACATTTATTGTGTTACATTAATACAATGGAGCATTATTCAGCCGTGAAGATGAATTAGAGCTCTCAGTATGGTAGTGGTTCACAAATACGATACAGAGTGAAGAAAGCAAGTTGCAGAAGCTTTATCCTTTATGACCTCCTATATATAAAAATCTCTGATTATGCCAAAATAGTATATATTATTTAGGAATACCTACTCATGTAATAAAGTATAGAGACATTCACAGAAAAAATACCCACTTGAAAATAATAGTTACCTGAAGCAAGGAAAAGGA
>CM053617.1:39911400-39924790 GCA_028646535.1 Procyon lotor | reverse complement strand
GACTCACACTAATCCTGCCAATGTGAAACAAACATTTTATGAATAAATGTATCAGGTAGACATAAAGGTTAGAAACCATGGGAATAATAATAAAAAAAAAGAATAATAGGAAAAGAAACCATGGGAATAAAACCCCACATACAAATGCACCAGCTCAAATTGTTTCGGCAACCAGATAAAACCATTCTGATGTTTTCTTATCTCTCTCTAGAATTGATCTTATTTTCTTCTGAAGGTAAATTTGACCTGTTACTCCTGAACAATTATTACCATGATGAAATCTTTCCTGTGTTCCATGGAACACTGTTGTTCAGTGAAATATTAATAGATGTACTTCGGTCAAAGGGCCTCATGATCCAATAAGTTGGGAAACACAGAATTTTAAAAATGAAAATGATCTACAAAAAACCCTAGAGGTAACATAATACTTGCAAGAAACTAGATGCTTTGGAAACAAGGGAGCAATAAGACCACAGAAGGAAAAGAGATACCTATTAGGGTGGAAGAAATAAATTCTTTGATTGCAGGTGACGTGATTGACTATAAAAAATAAAAAAAAAATTCTAAGGGAGAAACAAAAATCCCTTGGAAAGGGTGAGCACCTGGGTGGCTCAGTGGGTTAAAGCCTCTGCCTTAAGCTCAGGGTCCTAGGATCAAGCCCCCATCAGGCTCTCTGCTCATCGGGGAGCCTGCTTCCTCCTCTCTCTCTGCCTGCCTCTCTGCCTTCTGGTGATTTCTCTCTCTCTTTCTCTGTCAAATAAGTAAATAAAATCTTTAAAAAATAAAACAAAACAGAAATCCCTTGGAAATAAGTGAGAATAGCAAGGTCACAGGCTATATAATATGCAGAAGTTCATTGCTTTCCTATATACCAGCAGGGAACAATTGGTTTTCAAATTTTAAAATACCATCTATAATAGAAACAACAAAAGATGAGCCATAAATTCAAAATATGGGCACCTGGGTGGCTTAGTTGGTTCAATGTTTGCCTTTGGCTCAGGTCATGATCCCAGGGTCCTTGAATGGAGTCCTGTATTGGGTTTTCTGCTCAGTCCCACATTGGGTTTTCTGCTTAGTGGGGAACTTCTCCTCCTGCTTGTGCACTCTTTCTCTCTCTCTTTCAAAAATAAAAAAAGATAACCCATTTACCATTTTTAAAAAACGAGCTATAAATTCAAAATACGTACAAGATCTGTTTGCAGAAAATTACAAGATTCTGGTGAAAAATCAAAGACCTAAATAAATGGTGAGTTATTCTGTATTCATAGATAGCAAAATTCCATATTGTTAAAATGTCATTTTTCCCCAGCTAGATCTATAGTTGTAATGCAATCCCAATCAAAATCCTAGCAATCTGTTTTATAGATACTGAAAAAAATGATTCAAAAGTTATATAGAGGTAAAGACCTTGAATAACCAAGACATTATTTGAGAAGAACAAAGTTGGAGGTCTAACACTACCTAATTTCAAGATTTACTGTAAAGTTACAGTAATTAAGATAATAGTATTAGTACAAAAATAGGCACATAGATCCATAGGCAGAATAGAAAGTCCAGAAATAGACTCATAAAATAGAGTGAACTGATCTTTGACAAAGGAACAAAGGCAATTCAGTGGAGAAAAGTTAGTCTTTCTAGCAAACAGTACTAGAACAATTAGACATCCACATGCAAAAAAATCTACACAACAACCTTAACATCTTTCACAGAAATTAATTCAAAATGTTCTTAGGCCTAAGTATAAAATGCAAAACTGGAAGATAACCTAAGATAACCTAGTGAATCTAACCTATAGATTCTAAAATCTATAGAATCTTAGGCTTGGAGAGGAATATTCAGATGCAACACAAAAAGTATGATCCAGGAAAGAAAAAATTCAGTTGAACTTCATTAGACTTAAAAACTTTTTTTCTGAACAACACTGTACGGGAATGAAACACATACACAGATAAGGAGAAAATATTTTTAAATGCACAGCTGATAAAGAACTTGTGTTCAAAATATACAAAGATCTCTTAGAATTCAACAATAGGTAAACAACCCAATGTAAAAAATGGCAAGAGCTCAGACACCTGACAAAAGACAGTATACAGATGGCATATGAAAAGATGCTCAACATAATTTATTGGCGGAGAGGTTTTTTTTTTATTAACATATAATGTATTATTTGTTTCAGGGGTACAGGTCTGTGATGCATCAGGCTTACACATTTCACAGCACTCACCATAGCACATACCCTCCCCAGTGTCCATCACCCAGCCACCCGAACCCTCCCACCCCCTTCCCCTCCAGCAACCCTCAGTTTGTTTCTTGAGATTAGGAGTCACTTAGGTTTGTCTTCCTCTCCAGTTTTGTCTTGTTTCATTTTTCCCTCCCTTTCCCTGTGATCTTCTGTCTTGTTTCTCAAATTCCTCATATCAGTGAGATCATATGACAGTTGTCTTTCTCTGATCAATTTATTTCGATTAACAGAATATGTTGGTGGGAATTTCCAATCAAAATGAGATAGGGCTATACAACTATTAGAATGACAAAAAAATGAAAACAAAAACAGAAAACACCAGCAAACCTGACTATACTGATTGCTAGGGAGGAGGCTGAGGAAAAACGACCTTCATTCACTATTGGTGGAGATGCAAAATGGCACAGTTACTTAGGAATACATTTGGCAGTGTCTTACAAAATTAAACATAGCTTTATCAAACTAGTAATCATGGTCCTGGTTTCAAAATGCATAGCTACACAAAAACCTGCACGTCGATGTGTATTGCAACTTCCTTCATGATCATCAAAAATTGGAAGCAATGAAGATGTCATTCAATAGGTGAAAGTATAAACAGACTGTAGTACATCTGTGCCATGGAATATTCAGCAATAAAAAATGAGCTATCAGGTTACAAAAAAGAGAAAAAAAATGATAGACCTCAAATTCATACTTTAAGTAGAAAACAGACTGAAAAAGGCTACATACATATGAATCAAGTTATGTGACCTTCTGGAAAAGCCCGAACTATAGAGATAATAAAGAGACTGTTGGTTATCAGAGGGTGAAGAGAAGGGAGGGGAGAGTTTAAGTAGTGAAAGCTAGGAGATATATATACATATATATGTGTGAAAGCTGGGAGATTATATATATATATTATATATAAATAATATATATATAATATATATAAAAATATATATATATTTATATATAATATATATATATAAACATATAAATATATATGTTTTTTTACTGTGGCAACACTGTGGCACAGTATGTGCCTTTCGTATTGGTAGACCTCCTGTTATATTGTGAAAACCCATAGAACTTCAGAGCACAAAGGGTGGACCTTAATGTCTTCAAATAAACAAAAATCCTTGGAGGCAGAGGACCCTAGAAAGGATTGCAGATAATGATGAAAGATTGTGATGAGACAAAATGAAACCAGCTCCCTGAAAGTTGGGACAGAGAAAGGGCTGATGCTAAGTAATTGGGAAGTGGGAGAGTAACTGGAGGTCAATTAGAGGCCACGTTTTCTGTAAATCTAGAACTGTCTTTAAAAAAAAAAAAAAAAAGGAAAAATCCATTAAAAATGGAGAGAAAAGTCAAAGTAGGTTTTACACTGCAGATCTTCTCAAAGGTATCTCTTTACTAAGGTAGCATTTGACAATATTCATGGAAGGAAGTTTGGAAATCTGGCTCTCTGCTTTTTCCAGCTCAGTTTAGGATTCATCAAAGTTAAGTCTGCAACGTCTATGTTCCCAAATAAGAGTGACCCATACACTGATGACTGGGGAACCCAACATATATTTTGTTTTCTGTATTTGTGTCAAGAACTTTCCCCTTGTCTGGTATTTTCCTCTTTTCTGTATAAAAAGTGAGTGATGACATAGCTAAAAATGAAGTAAGACTAGATTAAAACAAGCATTTGCAGTGAAGTCTTGCATGTCTGGCTGGCATACCACCCCCAAGGAGGTGCTTGGTGTGCATTAAAAATGGTTAAGACCGGTACAAAGTTCTGCAAAAGCAAGTCTGAGGATCTCGGTAGGGAAGACTTCCCAAAGGGAAGGTTTGTGGCAAAATGGCAGAGGGTGAGGCCAATGACCTCATTAGAAAAGTTAGAGGAGTCTTTCAGTTCTCACTCTTCACCCTGCCCTTCACCTTGTCTCCCTGCTTGACACGTCCACAATGTCTCCTCGCCCAGGAAGAACACCACGGTCAGCGGTGATGGACTCAGCCTCCTCCTCCTCATTAGCTATGCTTCTCATCAGAGACACTCAAGCCCTGGGACACGTACTTTGTCCCAGATCTTACCAGGGCTGCTGAATGAGTAAATGACCTTGGGGGTGAAAGGAAAGTTCCTTTGGTGGGAGCGAAATCACCGCTACATTGAGCACCGACTTGACCACATCCTCATTTTCACTCTCTGACAGGATTTAGCTGATGTGGCACAAATTTTATTGTCCTATCAGATTTAAAAGATGTCCTGGCCCAAGGAAAGGAGCAGCAAAGGAAAAGTCTGCTGAACAGATTTTGCTTTTAGATAGGCTGCTTAAGATAGAAGACATTGACCGAGTACCTACTATGTAAGTAAGTACTTCCATCTCCACGGGATGAAGAGTTTTTCATTTGTCATTTCATTTAATTTCACAAGAACTCCATGAGCTAACTCGATGTGCCCGTTCAATGGATCCAAGTGACCCAGCTAGGAATTGTGGAGGCAGACTTCTAATTCAGGCAGACTGGTCTCCGGAGCCACATTCTTACCTACCATTGTGTAGATCTCTCTACACAGTTTGGGTGTCTGCTCATTGTCAGGGCTAAACAGTGGGGATGCAGTCCTGGTTATTAATTCTCTGCTATCCCCAGTAGACCTAATGTTTTAAGGCCGAGGAGAGAGAACTATTTTAAAAAAATCAATGCATTCTACTTGATATTAAGGATTTCACTGCTACTAGAAGAATCCACTAACAGGTTAAAATGCTATTAGTCATTTAGATGGGTTTTATGATCGTGCCTTGCCAGGAATATAGTCATGAAGAATTGTGACTTCCCATTAAACTCGAGAATAATGCTCTCACTTTCAACAAATGAATGTGATTCGGTTGATATAATGTGTCTAACCAGACAAGACTGAAAGCTGCAGAAGGTAACATTTTCATGTAGATAATCTCAGAGTGAAGCAGTTTCTTAGTGTTAAAGATAAAAATAATCAGCATACACAGAAGGGCCAACTCTTGTAAGATAAATGACTTCAAGGGATGTAATGACTGCTAGGGAGGAACCGGTTGCAAGTAATTAATGGCCGAAGAATAGAAGGAAAGCAGGGCATTATTCAAAGTTGAAGATTGCACTCCAGATGGAGACGGTGCGATAAGTCAGAATTCAGAGACATGGGACATTTTGGAGTGGAGCTGTATAAGTGAGGTTTGTTTTTTTTTTTTTTCCTTTTGCCATGAGTGCTAGGAAGTGACTTTAAAACTGATGAGGGGGGTATGTGCCAGAGCAATCATTTTGACTTTTTTTGTTCCTCTTCCCATTCTCCCTTGGACACATTCCAATCAGATTGTCTTAATCCTTTTCTTACTCTGTGTATCAACAGCTTCTGATAAAATTGTTTCTTCTCTCCTCCTAAGTCACCTTTTCCTCCTGGTTTCTGGCACACATGCTCTTTCTTCTCTGAACTCACTGCTCCTTTTCACTCTCCTCCAAGGAGTCTTCATCTCCCTGACCTTTCCTGAGTATAGAATGAGAGAGGTCATGCCAAGCAATCCTTAGCAGAAAGGTATAATATGTATGTGTGTGTGTGCATGCGCTTTGAGAACGTCTCAAAGTTTTAAAATGCTAGATGAAGATGCTTGTAGCCAAGGGATAGTTCGAAGCTGTTCTCTGCAGCTTTTCAGCAAGGTGGATAAATTACAGGTACGTTTGGGAAAGTGGATCGTCGGGATCTGAAGAGCTGAGCCTGCTGATGCACATCGTAATGCAAGCTGAGGTCAGTGGGCTCAGTTCTCAGATCTGTTTTCTGGATCTCTACTCCCAAAATTATCTCAGCCAGCTACGTGATTTTTTATATCCTCTATACACACATGATCCCAGAAGTTACATCCAATCCATATATTTACCTAAGCTCCAAATCCTGTGTTTATCTCCCTAACTGGCCTTTCTCATGTCTGTGAGCTAACTCAGGTCCAAAATCACATTCCGGATTTCCCACAGCCTCCGAGCTGATCCTTGCATGAATTTCCCCATGCCAGCAAATGGAGATTTTGTCCTTCCAGTTGTTTAGTCGAATCCCTTAAAGTCAGCCCTGACTCCTGTCCTTCATCACGCTTGACTTCTGAGCAACCTTTAAGTCTTTTCATCTCTATGATGCAATATATCCAGAATGTGACCCACGGTCCCCAATTTGGCTGCTCCCACTACCCCCTTAGTGTGTGTCGTCATTTCTCTGCTGCATCGCAGTAACCTCCTAACTAGTCTTCCTGCTCCTTCATTGAAATCTATCTTTGAAAGAACAACCAGAGCCAAGTCCTGTACTGTCTGGGCCCTGTTTCAGCTCCAACCTCCCCTCCCAGACTTCCTCTCTTGATCCCTATGTTCTAGCCACATTGGCTCTTTGCTCTCTCAACACATCAGCCAGTTTCTACCCTCAGAGCATTTGCATTTGTTTTTCCCTTTTCCTACAGTGACCTTTCCTAGATATGCAAGACTTGTCCCCTTGCTTACTCATGTCTTAATAAGGACAACCCTGTTTAAAAAAAACAATGGAAATGTCTCTGTCGCCATGCCTCTTTTCCCACTGTATTTTCTCCTTAGCATTTATTACTATCTGGCATATTTTAGATTTCCTTGTACATTAGTCATCTGCCCATTCCTATAAGAATGGAAGCTCCATTGAAACCCCTGCTTAGCAACTGTGTGATGACAGGTCATTCATTTAACCTAAGTCTGTTTTCTCATCTATAGGAACTTGTCAAGACCTTATGAGGGTGTTGAGAGGACTGAGTGGTGGAATCCATGTCAGATACTTAGCACAGTGCCTGGAATGTTGTATGGATAATCAATTATAACTAATAATTAATCATGGTTGCAAGTCACTCCTATACCAGCAGGTAACTGTGTCCCCGCAACCTAGGGAAATTGACAGAAGAGTCTTAGTGATATAGGTGATTTCTGTCTAAACAAATTCCATGGGAAAATTCCAAGTCCTCCTGTGTCCCTATGGGAGACACTATATTTAAAGACTCTTCTAAGAAATGAATTACAACCACATCTGTATTAACCTTTGGGTTAGAGCTAAAGTATAAGCTGTAGAAAGTCTCATTTTAAAACCACCTCGAATAGACAGCTGGTCTTAGGAGCTCATTGGGTTTGAAGAACCAAAAGTTCCAATTTGAGGTCTGACCTTGTAGTCCAGAGACTTGTCACACTGACCTCAGCTGAGTCACTGACAGATTGGTAAAGTTTAGCATATCCTGTTTGATTACATGAGTGTATTCAGGTGCAATTGGCAAGAACTTGAGAAGTTTGGATGGAAGGATACAGAGGGTAGATTTGTTTTGTTGTTGTTTTAGCAACATAGTTTCATTTGCTGCAGCAAAGCTCTATTCTGGCGCTCTGGATTCTCCCACTTAGAATCACTTCAGTTTACTTATTTTCTCCCGCTGCATTCTTGGCAGGGATGCAGCCCTTCCTTCTGTGCTTTGATCCCTGAGAGGCGTGTGAATGGCCTCTGCAGCAACTCAGACCTTAATCCTTTTCTACCTCCCTGTGGCCTTAAGCACTCACAGGAAGAAGCAGCTTCCTGCTAAGTGAGCTGGCCTAGGGAAATTTCTGTTGTCTGGTTGGGAAACCAGTTGGGAAACCAGTTGGGAAACCAATGAATTCAAACTCAGTCAATGTCATTGGAATATCCATGCAGGGATGGGGATATTAGATAATGAGACCTAGCAGGGCTACCAGGAGGCTTCCACTGGTGCTGAGCTCGTGCCTGGCTCCCCAGGCATTTTATGGTTTTGTACCTTTACTTTTGCAATCTCTTCTGCTCTTCCAAGTGTTTCCAGCCAATGGAATTTGGCCCGTTGTTCACAGCTCAGAGGCAATACTACATCTTTGCTCTCGATCGCCTTTGATGAACTTCTCTAATTTCATGGAGTTTCATACGCTTGGTGCACACCTCTTTTATAATACTTGTGTGAGAGTTCATGTAAAAGTTCATGTAAAAGTTCACTTTTATGCCCTAGAAGCCCCTTGAGGGGAGGAACCGAGTCTAACTCACCTTGGCACACAGTTCCAACTGTTAGAATCCTTATTCAAGTATTTACTTCAAGTCACTTGGCCTCATGGGACTTAGGTGTGGTCTTTAACTCTACGGGGTTCTCTGTAAGAGGCTGGGCTAATTCTCATAGCATGGGAAGAAATAGCTACTATTTTCGGTTGCTTTTCGTTGCTGGGAAGATGTGGAGCTTCTTATTTTTCCTCATCCTGTTCATTTTCCTTATAGGCTTCCAGGGATGGGTAAAGGGTCTTGTCACAGAAGTCCGAAGACCTGTGGTCTTGCTTATCTTTTGATTTTTTTTATTGAAGATATTTTTATCTTGAGGGTCATTGAAGAGATGCCAGCCCAGGTCATGATCTTGAAGATGAAAGCACAATAAAGTACCAATTTTTGAGCCCATTACTTGAAAGTATGCGGGGGGAGGGGTGCACCTGGATGGCTTCCGACTTGGTTTTGGCTCAGGTCGTGATCTCAGGTTGTGAGACAGCCCTGCGCAGGGCTCTGCGATCAGCGTGGAATTGGCTTGAGTTTCTTTTTCCCCCTTGCTCTGCTCCACCCCTACCCATGCTTGTGCTCTCTCTTTCTCTTCCCTCTCTCTCAAATAAATCTTAAAACAAAACAAAACCTCCTGTTATCGGGCCTGATTGTAATCAAATTCCACACTGTTCTTGAAAGAGTTATTTGATTCTAAATCAATAGTGCCCACCATATATGTGACAGAATAATTCACTGTTGGTCAATTTCCAAACTCACAATTTAAAGTGGCACAAAAAATCTGAGGAAGAACGATGTTTTGCTCCTTTGTAAGTTTTACAACATAACAACTGTTCCACAGCTGGGGAGATAAAGATGTTGAACAACTGAAGCATTCTGTTTAAAGCCCTACTTTCTAACTTCCACACTTGTCTTTGGCAGCTTTTATGTTGTAGTCAAGCAATCTGAGACATTGACAAAAGCATTTATTCCTGCTTTCTTGCACTTCTGAATGTCTCTAAATGTTTCTACTTGAATGTTTTAAGTATACTGGCATCAAAAATGTAGGGAAAAAGCATTCTTTATGGAGTTTATCTGGTATCAGAAACTATGAAAGATAAATGATGAGTGGTAGAAAGCACTATTTTGAATCCTTTAGAAAAATAACACCTAAAAAGTGAAACACACATGTTCCTCTCAATAATTTCCATCTTCTTTAGAATATAGTTTCTTGTCTATGTCGCCTTTTCTGCCCTTGCCCCATTTCTTTTTCTTATTAACCGTCAGAAACACTCATGGTTAGAGTTCTGGCTTCCTTTCTTTTACATCTAAAACTCCTTAATTTCTTGCTCATTCCATGTTGGCCATTTGAGTCTAACTTGAGTTTGCATATGCTCTTGTCATCATCTAATCACAGATCCTCAGAGATGATTCAATGCAATTGTGTCTTCATTGCAAGCATCTTTCAACATCCTTAAGATCCATTCTCTTGAACCTCCCACTTCAAGAGACAAGGCCTTCTGCCTGTGGACGGCTCTAGTTTCTCCCAAGTTCTTTATTTTGAGTCCAAATCTTTTTGCTTGTGATTTATCCTCATTGCTCCGAGTCTTGCCATCTGGAGCCACATGGAACCAGTCTAATTCCTCTTCCATGAAGCTTCAAAAGCTTCCCATAAGAAATCTTCTTAAATCGTCTCCAGGTTCTGCATCCATCCTGTCTCTAAATTGTTTTTACAACTTGATTTTGAGGTCCTTTATCCCTTGCTCATCCTTTTGCCAAAGTCCTTCTCAATGGGGTTCAACATTCCAGGTATTTATCAATCTGTGGGAAGCCCCAGGGAGTCAGTTCCTTTGATCTGAATCCCTTAATCTGCCTTTGGGCTAAGATTGCATTAAATTGCCTATCAATTGTGTCACATCATAGCTTATAGCAACCTGTATTCTTTAAAATCACTAGGTCTTTTTCTCAAGAATGACTTCTAGATGTGATTTCCTTTATATTGTGTTTGGGAAATTTAATTTTTGAAAAAGAATTGAGGGCTTTTCTTTTTGTTGACCCAGATGCATCATTCCAGGCAACTGAAGTCATTTGGGAGTCATTTGGCATCCAACAATAATTTTCAGCCTTTTATTTAAAAATAATTAACCAGGAAGTTAACACTTTTATGTACAAGTGCCTACACCCAAATTTTGACATGGAAATAAATAAGAGTGTTACTGGTTAGTTTAAGTGAGACATAATATCTTAAAGTTTTGTTTTTTTAAAAACAATTCCAGTGTAGTTAGTATACACTGTTCTGTTAGTTTCAGGTGTATATCAATATAGTGATTCAACAGTTCTAGAAATTAGTGAGTACTCATCAGAAGTGTACTCTTAATCCCCTCACCTATTTCACCCATCCCCTCACCCACCTTCCCTCTGATAACCATCAATTTTCTACAATAATTGTTGGTTTGTCTCTTTTTTCTTTGTTTCTTAAATCTCCATGAGTGATAGCGTATGGCATTTATTTCTCTTACTGACTTCTTTCACTTAGCAGTATACCTTCTAGCTCCATTGATATTGTTGCAAATGGCAAAATTTCATTCTCTTTTTATGGCTGAGTAAATAGTCCATTGTGTGTGTGTGTGTGTGTGTGTGTGTGTGCGCGTGTGCGTGTGTATTACATATATAGAACATATGTATCACTTTATCTCTTTCTTATCCATTCATCTATTGATGGTCACTTGGGCTTCCATATTATGCTTCCATAATTGGAAGCATATATATATATATATATAAAATATATATATTATATATATATAAATCCATATACAATATGGAATTATAATTCCATAATTCCAAGTTATGCTTCCATAATTTGGCTTTTGTAAATAATGTCATAATAAATGTGGGGGTGTTTTCCAAAAGAAAACATATCTTTTCAAGTTAGTACTCTTATAATCTTTGGGTAAATACCCAGTAGTGGAATTACTGGATCATAGGGCAATTCTATTTTTAACTTTTTGAGGAAACTCCATGCTGTTTTCCACAATGGTTGTACCAGTTTGCATTTTGACCAACAGTGCACAAGTATTCCTTTTTCTTCACATCCTTGTCAACACTTACCTCTTTTGTTTTTGATTTTAGCCATTCTGACAGGTGTGAGATGATATTTCATTGTGGTTTTGATTTGCATTTCCCTAATAAGTGATGTTGAGCATCTTTTCATGTGTTGGCCATCTGGATATCTCCTTTGGAGAAATGTCCATTCATGTCTTCTGGCTATTTTTTAGTTGGATTTTTTTTTTGGTGTTGTATAAATTCTTTATATATTTTGAATACTAATTTCTTTTTTTTTAAATACCTTTTATCAGATAAGCCATTGTGCAGATACCTTCTCCCATTTAGTGGGTTGTCTTTTAGTTCTGTTGATTATTTCCTTTGCTCTGGAGAGCTTCTTATTTTAATGTAGTCCTAATATTTATTTTTGCTTTTCTTTCCCTTCCTTGAGGAGATCTATCTAGAAAAATATTGCCACAGCTGATGGTAGAGAATGCCTGTGCTCTCTTCTAAGATTTTTATTGTTTCAGGTCTCACATTTAGGTCCTTAATCCATTTTGAGTTTTTGTGTGTGGTTTAAGTAAGTGGTCCAGTTTCACTCTCGTATGTAGCCTGCCCAGTTTTCCCAAGACCATTTGTTGAAGACTGTCTTTTTCCCATTGCATATTCTTGCCTCCTTTGTCAAAAATTAATTGACCATATAACTGTGGGTTTACTTCTAGGGTCTCCATTCTGTTTTGTTTATGTGTCTCTTTTTGTGCCAATACCATTCTGTTTTGATTGTTACAGCTTTGTAGTATATATCTTGAAATCTGGGATTTCAGTTTTGTTTTTTTTTTCAAGACTACTTTGGCTACTCATGTATTTTATTTTTGTAGTTCCATACAGATTTTAGGATTATATCTTCTGTGAAAAATGCTGTGGGTATTTTGATAGGGATTGCTTTAAATCTATAGATGGCTCTGGGTGTTAGGGACATTTAACAATATTTGTTTCTCCAATCCATGAACATGGGATATTGTTCCATTTGTGTCAGTGTCTTTCATTGGTGTTTTATTGTTTTCAGAGTACAGGTCTTTCACCTCTTTGGTTAGGTTTATTCCTTGGTGTTTTATTTTTTTTGATATAGTTGTCAATGGGATTGTCTTCTTAATTTCTCTTCTACTTCATTATTGTAGAAATGCAGTGGATTTCTGGATGTTGTTTCTGTATCCTGTGACTTTACTGAATTAATTCATTCTAGTAGTTTTTTGGTGGAGCCTTTAGGGTTTTCTATATATAGTGTCATGTCATCTGCAAATAGTGAAAGTTTTACTTTTTCCTTACCAACTTGAATGCCTTTTATTTTTGCTGTCTAATCACTGTGGCTAGGACTTTGAGTATTATATTGAATAAATGTGGTGAAAGTGAACATTTTCATCATGTTCCTGATCTTAAGGGAAAGTCTGTTTTTCCCCATTGATGTTGATATTAGCTATGGGTTTTTCATATGTGGCCTTTAGTATGTTGAGGTATGTTCCCTCTAATCCTACTTGATTGAAGGTTTTTGTCATGAATGGTTGTTGTACTTTGTTAAATGCTTCATCTTTTTAAATGTCATGGCTTTTATCCTTTTGTCGATATGATGTATCATGTTGATTATTTGCAAATATTGAACCACCCTTATATTCTGGGAATAAATTCTGCTTGATCATGCTGAATGATTCTATTGATGTATTGTTGGATTCAGTTTGCAAATACTTGGAGGATTTTTGCATCTATGTTCACCAGAGATATTGGCCTATAGTTCTTTTTTTGTAGTGTCTGTATCTGGCTTTGGTATCAGGGTAATGCTGGTCTTTTGGAATGAATTTGGAAGCTTTCCTTCCTCTTCTATTTTTTGGAATAGTTTGAGAAGAATAGGTATTAACTCTTCTTTAAATGTTTAGTATAATTCACCTGTGAAGCCTTCTAGTTCTGGACTTCTGTTCATTAGGAATTTTTTTTTTAAAGATTTTATTTATTTATTTGACAGAGAGGAGAGAGATCACAAGCAGGTAGAGAGGCAGGCAAAGAGAAAGGGAAGCAGGCTCCCTGCCAAGCAGAGAGCCTGATGCGGGACTTGATCCCAG
>CM053617.1:39899231-39911300 GCA_028646535.1 Procyon lotor | reverse complement strand
CAGGCTCCCTGCCAAGCAGAGAGCCTGATGCGGGACTTGATCCCAGGGCTTGATCCTTGAGATCATGACCTGAGCTGAAGGCAGAGGCTTTAATCCACTGAGCCACCCAGGCACCCCCCCATTTCTTTTCTTTTCTTTTTTTTTTTTTTTTAGAAACTTTGAATTTTTTTAAGATTTTATTTATTTACTTGAGAGAGAGAGAGAGAGAGAGCATGAGATGAAGATCAGAGGGAGAAGCAGACTCCTCATGGAGCTGGGAGCCCGATGCAGGACTCAATCCTGAGACTCTGGGATCATGACCTGAGCTGAAGGCAGTCGCTTAACCAACTGAGTCGCCCAAGCACCCCTATTTTATTTTTTTAAAGTTTTTGTTTCAAAATCTGTTTTGTTCTATGTAAGTATTGCTACCCTGGATTTTTTTTCCACTTGCATGATAATTGTTTTTCCAACCCTTTCACTTTCAATCTATATATGTCTTCAGGTCTGAAATGAGTCTCTTGTAGGCAGCCTATAGATGGGTCTTGCTTTTTTTTCTTTTTTAATCCATCCTGTTGTCCTGTGTTTTTTTAGTTAGAGCATTTAATCCATTTGCATTCAAAGTAATTATTCAAAGGTATGCACTTATTACCATTTTGTTACTTATTTTGTGGTTATTTTTGTAATTACTCTCTGTGACTTTTTCTTGTGCTCTCTTCTTGTTTGCTGGCCTTCTTTAGTGATATACTTGGATTCTTTTTTTTTTTTCACATCTGTTATAGATTTTTGATTTGTAGTTACCATCAGGCTTGTATATAATATTTTATGCATATATAGCATTCTATATTAAGTTAATGATTGCTTAAATACGAACCTATTTTGTACTCAATTCTACATTTTAGGTTTATGATATCATACTTTACATCTTTTTATTTTGTGAATAAAAATTTTATTTTGTGATTTATTTTTATAGATAAACCTAATTTTACTGTTTTTCTGCTTCCTACTTTTCTTATTCTTGCTTTCAGTCTTTTTTTTTTTCTATTCAAAGAACCCCCTTTAACATTTCTTATAGGGCTACTTTAGTGGTGATGAATTCCCTTTGTCTGGGAAGCTCTTTATCTCTCCTTTTATTCTGAATGGTAGCCTTGGTGGTTAGAGTATTCTTGGCTATAGTTTTGTTTTGTTTTTTCTTTCAGCACTTGAATTTATCCTACCATTCTCTTTTGGCCTGTAAAATTTCTGCTGAAAAATTGGCTGATAGCCTTATGAAGTTTCTCTTATAAGTACTGTTCTCTTTTCTCTTGCTGCTTTGAAATTGTGTTTATTGCTATTCTTTGCCTTTTTAATTACTATGTGTCTTAGTGTGGACCTCATTGGGTTGATTTTTGCTGGGGACTCTCTGTGCCTCCTGGATCTGTATTTCTGTTTTCTTCCCTAGATTTGGGAAGTTTTCAGCTACTATTTCTTCAAATAAAATTTCTGTCCCCTTTTCTCTCTCTTTTCCTTCTGAAATCCTATAATGTGAATGTTGTTATGCTTGATAGTGTTGCCAAATTCCCTAAGTCTGTTTTCATTTATTATTATTTCTCTCTCCTGTTCAGCTTGATTGCTTTCCATTACTCTGTCTTCCAGGTCACTGATTCGTTCTTCTGCTTCCTCTTGTATACTAGTTATTCTATCTAGTGTATTTTTGAATATATTATTTTATTTTGAGAAAGAGTACAAGAACAGGGAAGGCCAGAGGCAGAGGAAGAGAGAGAATCTAAAAAGCAGAGTCCACACTGAGTGCAGAGCCCAGTGTGGGGCTCGGTGTCACGACCCTGAGATCATGACCTGAGCCAAAATCAAGAGTCAGGCGCTTAACCAACTGAGCCACCCAGGTATCCCTCTATCGAGTATATTTTTTATTTCAGTTATGGCATTCCTTATCTCGGATCGGTTATTTTTTATGTTTCCTATCTCTTTGTTAAGGGTCTCGCTGAGGTCCTCCACTCTTTTCTCAAATCCAGTGAATATCTTTATGACCATTACTCTAAATTCTCTGTCAGGCTTATTATTTCTCTCCATTTTATTTAGCATTCTCAACTGGTTTTATTCTGTTCTTTCATTTGGGACATATCCCTCTGTCTCCTCATTTTGTGTCTCTGTGTGTGTTTGTGTGTTAGGAAAGACAGCTACATCTCCTGCTCTTGAGAGTAGCAGCCTTGCGAAAATGAGGTCCTGTGGTGCCCTGAAAGGCAATGTCCCCTGACCACCAGAACCTGGCACTTCAAGGGTGTCTCTCATGTGGGCTGCCTGTGCCCTACAGTTGTGGCAGAGTTGTATGTGCCTTCATTCCAGACATCTATGATGGTTCTTTGCCTGCTGTGGGCAGAGTTGGTCCCTACGGTGTCAATGGGCTCGTTTGGGGTCAATTTTGTCTTGAGGGGATTCAGACAGGCACTTGCCAGCAATGCAGTAGAGCTGAACCACAAGGGGCTTTCACTGTGTTCCCCCCTGAGAAGCTTTCATTGGTCAATGGGGCCAGAGGTCTCTACCCAGCCCCCTGCTGGGGCTGCAGTATGACCAGTGTGTGTGTGTGTGGTTCTCTTCCCCTCCCCCTGCACTCCCCCCCCCCCACCCGGGGCTGTCAGGCTGTGACACCAGTTTGGATGGGTTCTGGCCAAGGGCCTATCGGAGAGGGTGAGTATGCGGGAGAATGTGGGGGTGAGGTGTGAGGTGCCAGCAAGGTCTCACCAGTCCACCCAAGAAGGGGGCCGGCAGCCCCCCCAGGAGCTGAGGTATGCCAGGTGGGAGGGAGTGGATCCACAGAAGCACAAAGGGGTGGTGTTAGCAAGTGAATTGGAGAGTGTTGTTACCATGCTGGTTCCCACAGGTATCCTCGTAACTAGGATGGGGCCATTGGGGAGGGAAGCTGTGCCTGCTGGCTCCTTTGTTCTTGGAGAAGTCTCCCAGTGACCCCTGCCTCTACAGCGTAGACTCTGAGATTAGTAAATGAATCTTACTTCTCTCTACCCAGGGTGTTTCTCAAGCTATATTTCAGCAGGGCCATTTGTTTTGCTGTCTCTTTAAGGGTGGGGACTTGGGGTAGCTCACCCTCCAGCTCTCCCAGAGCTGTGCCTGCTGATTTTTAATGTTCCAGGTATTAAGCTTGGCTGATGGTAAGAACTTGTGACAATTCATCCAGTCTTGTTTCCAAAGCCAGATGTTCATCTTTCTAGTGCCTGGGGCTTCTGTTTCTTCCCTCCCTCCATGCCCATAGCCTCCAGCATTCAGTCCCACAGGTCCATTTAGCTTCCCACCACATCTCTGCCCTTCTTACCTTCTTAGATGCAGCCTCTTCTCTACATTTAGCTGTGGAGAGTCTGTTGTGCCGGTCTACAGGCCATTTGCTGGGTCCTTTACACTGACGTGGGGGTCATCTAGCTGTATCCCTGGAACCAGGTAAGCTTAGCGTCCTCCCACTCTGCCATCTTCCCTGGAAGTCTCTTGCAGTCTTTGTTAAAATGACTCTACCAAGTTTCTTATTTCATCTTGCCTTCTTGTAACTGAGGGAAGAAAGGTGTGCTTGGAATCTTGCTCTCACTCAGTAATTCAGATGAATAAATATTTATACTTTCCAGAAAATAAGACATTAGCTTAAATATCATGACAAGGCAGTACATCTTTAGGTAATATGACAAGGCCAGATATCTTCCTTTGCCCCACCAGCTCACTTTGCAGTACTGTCTACCTTGACTTGTGCTCAAGTATGGTGACCTGTATGATTCTACCAAGGGTACTTTGAACTTTAGCTTCTGGTTAGGTTCAGGGAGTGGGCATTATCAGCAGGCAAGTGGTGGTACATGGGGATAAGAGTGAGGACAGGGTGTTAGTTCTTCTGACACTCTCAAATGGGTCCCCAAATCACAGCTGTATCTCTATACTAAAGGTCACAGGTCTCTTTCTCTTTCCATCTCTCTCTCTCTCTCTCTCTCTCTCTCCAAGTTGGAGTAATAGCTCCTTCCCCAAACCCTTCAAGTTTCTCACCACCACTTGCCCTGGAGCCTTACCTCATCTCTCCTGAATTTTCATTAACCTTGCCCACAAAATTTGTACAAATCTCTTCATTAAATTCCCCTGCATTATCCCCTTGGTTATGCCATCTTTTCCCTACCTGGACCCTGAGTGGCATGGCAGTCTATCAGAATTGCAGGTTTTTAGAGGTTGGAGGCAACTTTCATGAGACACAACTATTCTGCAGATTCTTTACAGTTGGCATGCCTCGACCACCATTGGTCATGAGATGACTTGGCTCTTCCAGGTTTTTTCTGAAAATTGTTAGAAACTCTTGATGCGCTAACAAATTCTAACTTCACTTAGTCTTCACTTGTCCAAGTACTTAGCTGTAAATGCTAATGCCCCTATCAGCCCTCGCATCACCTCTCATTAGTCAGCTGGAAAGTACTCATCCACCTAATCCTCAGGAAGTGCTGTTATGAAATTAAAAGAAAAACATCCTAAACTTGCAGACCTTTGGGAAAAGAAAATTGATCCAGAGGTCCATGGATGCTGTCTCAGCCCATTTGAGCTACTATAACAAAACACCACATACTGGATGGAATATAAACAACAGAATTTATTTCTTATTTCTTATTTTTATTAATCATTTATTAATTATAATTATAATTATTATAATTATAATAAGTATAATTTATTCTTTATATTATATTTTTAATTAAATTTATATTTGTATCATATTATATATTTATATTTATTATATTTATAATAAAATATATTTATAATAAATTTATATATTTATAAATTTATTATATTTATATTATTTTTAATATAATTTATTATATTTATAATAAATATAAATAAATATAAAATATAATTATTATAATTATAATAATTATGATTAATTATAATTATTTCTTACAGTTCTAGAAGCCTAGAAGCCTGAGACTGGAGTGCCAGCATGGTTGAGTGAGAGCTCGCAGGTTTCAGACTCCTTATATCCCTACGTGGTGAAAGGGGTCGGGATCTCTAGCCTCTTTTGTAAGGGCACTCATCCCATTCATGAGGGTTCTCACCCTCATGATTTAAACACCTCCTAAAGTTCTCACCTACTCATACCATCATCTCTGGGGTTAAGATTTTAACATACAAATTTGGGGGAAAGTCAATCATTCAGACTATAGTGGATGCCCAGTTTAAGAAACACTGGCATAGAGAGTAAGTGCAAGAGCTTGAAAACTTGTCAGTGATCACATCTTACCTCATAATATCAGGTTTAACGATGTTAAAATCCAGTAACTTGCTATGTGTTTCTGGATCTGCTTCCTTATCTGTGAAAATGAAGTAATAGTAACTACTGCATTTTTGGGTTGATTAAATAAGATTTTGTATTAAAAATCTCATCGTAGCCTCTCATTTTAAAGCACTCGACAAATCTTCATTAAAAACAAGAATATTTCAATGGTAAGATAGGGTAACTACCCATTCACATGTCAAAACCAGACCATGATCTTCAGTTTCTTCATTAACGAAAAAGAGCCAGAGAAGGGATGGAATGAAGTTATGGCACTGGTTATCAAATTTTACATATGGCTCCCTTAGAAGGGACCCCAGGACCTGTGAACCACCTCTCTGACTTGCTCCCAGTCCCCTGAAGAAAAAGAACTTAGTGATTTAGAAAAAGAACTGGAAAGTCTAACCATTAAGAAGTGATCAATAATTTTTTTAAAACTTGTAGAAGTTCTCCAAATCTCCTCATTAATGCAGTAAGATCAACAATTGAAAGTCCTCTCCAACCCAATACACAATGATTTATGATGAGCTGAAAATGTTAGCTCTCCCTAAAAATTTTGGGAGTTTCAAAATCATCACTGACAAAATTACCAAGCAGGTAGCAGAGTGTTCAGTAGAAGGTTCTGTAAATCTTAATAATGCTCTAATTTAGTTTAAAAATGTCCAAGTTCTAAGCCAAGTTTTACTAAACTTAATTCGTTACTAGTAGGCTGCATGGATATGCCCATCATTTTGAGTAAAGACTCAAATTTTTAGTAAGCTTGTTGTTGATATTCTTTTGGCACATTACTGGGTTATGAACTGAACTTTGGGCTGGGTTCTAAGGTAGTGTTCTACACTACTGCTGAATTTACTTAAGGCATTTTATTAATTCCATTCTATTCAAGGTAGCCCCTCCCCCCCCATAGTAGTTTCCTGGCACTGCCATAACAAAGTACCACAAACTAGGTGACTTAAAATAACAGAAACTTAGTGTCTTAACCTTCTGGTGGCTAGAAGTCTAAATTCAAGTTGTCGGCAGTGTTGGTTCCTACAGAGGGTTATAGAGGAGAATCTGGTCTGTGCCTCTCCTAGCTTCTGAGGTTTGCTGGCTGCCCTTATGACTCTGCGGCCTATAGATGCGTCGCTCTAACCCTCCACCTTCATGTGACTTTCCCCCTATGTGTCTTCTCATCATTTTCTTTGTGTGTCTGTGTGTCCAGATTTCTTTTTATGAGGACTCCCGCCATTTTGGATTAGGGCCCACTCTAGTGATCTCATCTTAACTTGATTACCTCTATAAAGACCCTGTTTATGAATAATGTCATATTCTGAGTTACAGGGCATTAAGACTCTAGTGTATTTTTTTTTTTTCAGGGACACAATTAAATCTGTAACACCCCTGAACAGTTTACTGGGAAAAAGGAAGAGATTGCTGGCGGTGGGGGGTTAGCTATAACTTGGTTTAGACAATTTCCTTGAGACATGGAAGAAATCTTTATATAAGCCAAGGACTGACCTCTAAAATTTAGTATAGAGTAGGGTACATTTGCCCACATAAAATTGGATTCTGCTTTAGAATCTTCTCTAGCCTTCAGAACAGGTCACTATGAGAAGAAAGATTCCAGGGAGTCCCTCAAAGAGAAGGCTCTGTCAGAGAGAATTCTGGTTGTAGAATGTGGACTGTGGATGTGGCAGCCATCAAGAATACACGGGGTGGACCTCCAGCTACTGGGATCCTGCCTCACCAGTGATGAGCTGCTGCTTCTGAGTTCATCGTTCATCAGAGCTCTTTCTCCTTGTTTCTTAGGGGTGGTTCCTGGCCCAGTGCGAATCTAGGTAGTGGTACTAAAGCAGGCATATTCCTGGGGGGTATAGGCCTCATTTGCTGGCTGGATTTTAGCTTGGTTCTCTCCAATGGCCTTGCCAAAATTTTCTTAGATGTATAGTAATCTATGATATGTCCACCCAGTTTCCTTCCCTCTCTCCTTCAGTTGGGGTCAGACTTGTATTGTGGTTTGATGCCTCTTGCAGCCACTTTTGTCTCCTTTCCATTTTCTCTCACAGCCATTTCCCTTAGTAAACATGCTTTCTGTTTAGTCCTGTCCTGGCACCTGCTTCCAGCAGGACCAGGCTTAATACACCATAAATCCAGGAAGCAGAGCTTTTGTCTCTTCTGATTATGCCCTTGGATTAAGGCCTTTGTCCTTTTTAATTTCTCATCTTTATAGCTAAGTTTAAGCACATAGTATACAACTATTAGAGTAGATCATCTTTAAATAATTGTTGAGCCAATCAAATAATGCATAGGCATTTTAAGACCACAAATACATCTATGTATCATATACACAAAGATACCTATGTATCATATACATATATAGATACATATATACATATCGCATATCCTATATATCAAATTGAAATGCTAAACTTTCAGTTCAGTTGTGAAACTTTCCCCTCACATAGGTCTTAAATAAAGCTTTATAACTGGTACACGATATTTTTCTACAATTGTATAACCACTATCAAAGGCAATACAGTGCATTTTAAAGAAAATCAGAAAAGTAGTCATTTTTAAGTCCTATTAATGCTGAATTAAAGAACTCAGATAATAAATATTTGAATCAAAATTCATTAAATTGCATGCAAATTAGTTTAAAAGTGATAATGAAAAACCAACTCCACACCACTAATAAAAATGAATAAATCATGCAAAATCTTGGTTCTGTTGCATTTTGCAAGGGTGAAAAGGCCTGATCTTATTTTCCTAAATTCATTTCTTTAATTAATTTACTGTAATGATTTTCTGGAACCCTTTTCTGCTTTTTTAAATTCAATCCAATTTAGATTCTGTTTTTAGTCTTTAACAGTGACATTGCCCCGAATGTTTTTTGCTATTTATCACAGCTGTTATCAATTTGGTCCCATCTGCGTTCTATCTTTCAATGATTCTTAACAATTTGTGCGTTCTTATCCTCTTATACTTTATATCATCTATAGCTATATCTGAATAAGTGTGTGTATATATCTATGTATATGTATCTGTCCTCTCACTTTAGAGGATTTGATACAAGAGAATATTAGAGTGGGTGCTCCATCCAGTCTTGATAGACTCTTGAAAATACTTTTACATTCGAAATCACTGAGAAATATAGAATGTGCTAGGTTTTTAGGTGGCAGTTCAGCAACACTTCTCCATCCACTCTTCTCTTCCTTGTGTTGCACAAGCTGAAAGCCTAGGTACTATATTCCCAGGATTCCTAACGCCACTGGGGCACTTGTGAGAAGAGAGGCCATATGGCTCCTGAGGTGGTTGCACAGGCCCACGGCCTGCAGAGGGACGGATGTGAGGTTAGAAGAGTGACTCCCTTGTGCGAGCCTGTGAGTCAGCAGTGGCCGTTTCCCATGATTCTTACTCTTCTGAGTTTTTGAGCACAGCAATCGCTTCCCTGATCATAGCCTCGCTCGTTACTCCAGTGCTGTCTAACTCTCCAATCTCTCTGTATTTGACATACCTCAAGCAATTTCTGCTTTCTTGAGCAAACTCTGGTACGTGGAGTTTCAATAACTTGCCCAAAGTACCACTTAATTAGGATTTGAACCCATATTGGTTCAACTTTTGATAATGTGTACCTTGATGAGTTCTAGATCTTATTTTTCGCCCAGGCTTTTGGGCTGCTCTACATCACTCAATGGTGAATAGTGTGTTTAGAGTTTTGTGGGAGGATGAGATTATATATTTTTTTAAATAATACTTCATATCCCTTTGAGCTTTCTTAGGCTCACTTGGAGAAGTCAGGGTAAAAATATAGCTACAAAAAATATAGCTCACTTGAAGAAGTCAGGGTAAAAATATAGCTACAGAAAGAGCTAGGTAGGGACAGAGAGAGAGGGAAAAAGAGAATCTCAAAAGAAAAAAAAAATTGGAAGATTTAAGTTATTCCCTTTGTTATTTTCCATAACCATGGGTTGAAGAGGGAGGGAAGAGTCTAGGAATAAGGGAAAACAAGAAAAGTATTGTGATTTGAGGTGATAAGATGACTGATTGATCCAGTTATAGCCCATCATCCCTATACTTGTATGTATGTGTGGACGTTTTTGAGATATTTGATGCCGGTCATTGCCAATATTTCTTATATAATGTGAATATTATCCAGATGGGACTGAATTCATTTCAAGTTCATTCTTCAGTTAGACTCAGGAAGAATAAATCAAAAATCACAGTGTTGTTACTGCTAGTGAAGATTTGCCATTGTCTTATAAAAGCTAACAATTAAATTTAGAAACCTGCTTATTTGTACATTATATTGACATTTCAGAAGCCATCCATTTTACTTTCCTGGAAATAACTAGTCTGCGACTATGTTTTACTTTTCTATTCATCAGTGTGTTTAAACATTCTCTGAAAGGACAGAGGGTGAATGTTGGGTTAACAATGAAGCAATTGATTTAATTGCAAAATAGATACCTAAGGTATTGCTTTGAAAATTCATGACTGAGCAAAATATGAGGTGTAAAGGAAGAAATCTAGAGAAGTTCTTGTGTTGCTATGGGAACAGGATTTGTAGATGACCTCAAAAAGAGCATCAATTTGCCGGGATGTTTCTTTTGTGTAGTTTTACTCTTCATTTGTAAACGTTCTATGTTTGACACCCCCAAAAAACTCACAAAGATTGAAAATTATTATTTTAGTGTTTTCATGATGACTCAGATAACAAATCACACAGGTGATTAGATATACCCAAATAATCCAAACAATATAAATTTTTGTGCATGCTTTAAAAAAATTTTTTTTTAAATTGTTCAAACAATGTACAGATTTCAGTTTCCTATAATGATGGGCCAGGTTTTCATCCTCATCCCCGCCTGTCCACTGCCATACACATGTATCACTCACACCCTAAAGAAGGATGGCTGGAGAAAATATTTTTGGGGAATATAATTAAAATTATAAAAAAAAAATAAAGTAAAAAAAAAAATACTAGATAAAATGGAATGAGCAGTGAAAACCCAGAGATGCAAACTGACCCAAATCTGCTCTTGCTTAGAGAGATTTTTTTTTTTTTAGATTTTTTTTTTTCAATTTGAATTTTGATGTAAACAGCATCAAAGGGCAAAGTAAACAGGAATCAAATCCAGGACACAGATATGGAGTCTAATAGAAGACTCTATTTACAATAAACTGGTCCCAATCAGCCGTATACACAGAATAAAAGTGACCTGAAAGTAAGCCTAGCTTCCATCCAGCTCCAGGTCCTAAGTCTTGTCTTGTAATTGAGCAGAGCAGAGGAGAATGCTCCTGAAAACGTGTGGCCACAGATGTGCACTTGCATATATTTTCAGGCCAGATTCACATTGCTTGATTAGTTCAGAAGTTCTCAAGTTGCATACTAAGTTTACTTTGGTCAAAGAATGATAAGTCTTTCTAGATGCACGCAATTCTGCAAAACTCTGGAGTAATGGGCAGTCATTCTAGACTTCAAATTGTGATTTTAACTATTTTTTTCCAAACATTAAGTGATAGTAGTCAAGATAACCAAGCACAAAAGAAAATAAGGCACCATGAATGAGCACCAGCAGAAATAACAAAAATATACAGATCTGCAAATACTCGCATATAAAACACTCACATTACAAAACACTTATGTTCCTATGCCTACATAAATAAAAGGAAGACTTGAAAATACCTATAACCGAAAGGAAACAGTAAAACATGACCTAGTTGATTTCAAAACCAATAAGGAATTCTATAAATTAAAATACCAGTCAAAATGAAATCTTTGAAAATTAGACAAAATCTAAAAAAGAATCAGTAAACTGGAAGATAGAGGAGGAGGAATTACCGGGAATGCAACATGTAGGCACAAAAAGATGGAGAATATTGAAAAGAGGTTAAGAGGCACGGAAGACAGTGGGAAGTTCTAACATGTTTGGAGTTCTAAGAAGTGGCAAGAGAATAAGGCATTAGAGTTTTATTTTTGCATACAAATTTATAGTATGTTGATTTACAATTTATAATTTTCCTGCCATTGTGAAGAGACATGAACTGTGTAATCTGTGTATATATTTTGAAAACATTGTAATAGGATTTGTAAAAAAAGATTTATGTATTTTGGAGAGCTGGGTAGGGACAGAGGAAGAGGGAGAAAGAGAATCTCAAGTAGACTCCCCACTGACTGCAGAGACTGACCTGGGGCTTGATCCCATGACCCTGAGATGATGACCTGAGCCAAAACTAAAAGTCAGACACTTAACCAACTGAGTCACCCAGGAGCCCTTGCAGTATGATTTCATTTTAACATTTATGATAAAACACATCACTACTGTATTATAATATTACACATTTAAACAAAGTTTTTAAAATACTGGTTATATGAACAAACATCATTTAATGAATTGTAACTACAGGATTTAATGTTTAACACATTGAATTATAATTACTGTCTCACTAAAACTCACAAACATAAAAAAAAAAACACTAGAGCTATTTCATATGCCTTTTCTGAATTTAAACATTCTTCTGTTAAAAAGAGAAAATTGGGGCGCCTGGGTGGCTCAGTCATTTAGTGTCTGCCTTTGGCTCAGGTCATGATCTCAGGGTCCTGGGAGCGGGAGCCCTGATTGTACTCTCTCTCCCACTCCCCCTTCTTGTATTCCCTCTCTCACTGTCTCTCTCGCTCTGTCAAATAAATAAAACCTTTAAAAAGAGAGAAAATTGCTTGAATTGGAGTGGCCTCTCCAATTTATTGATCACTGACTTTAACAAGCATCATATTTCTCCCCCTGGCTTTATAAAAGTAGTATTCATTAAAAAAAAAA
>CM053617.1:39817993-39899131 GCA_028646535.1 Procyon lotor | reverse complement strand
AAAAAATTTCCAGGGATGAGTAATACAGGGTGACCAAATAATTTTTATCACATGTCCTCCTAATCCCTTTATCTTCTGAACCCTTTTTGTTTTTTTGCTGTTTTAAAAAATCCTGTCATAATTGACATACCATAAATTCCATAGGTTAAAATGTACAGCTGGTGAACTTTGAGACCTGTACACACTCATACAGCTGTCATTACAATCACGATGTCAAACCCTGCTGTCCCCTCCATAGTCCCCTCAGGCCCCTTTGTAGTCCCTTTCTTCCTCCGTCTCCATTCCCAGGCAGTCACTAAGCTAACTTTTGTCACTATTGATTAGTTTGCATTTTCTAGAACTTTATAAAAATGGAATCATGCAATATTTACCTTTTTTTTAATCCGGCTTACTTCATCATAATGATTTTGAGATTTATCTATACTCTTATGTGTATAAGTAGTTCATTCTTTTTATTTCGAAGTAATATTCCAGTGTATGGGTGTGTCACAATTTGTTCATTCACTTATTGGTGGACATTTGGATTGTTTTTTGTTTTTTTTTTTTTTGCCTGTTACAAAACTGCTCTGAATATTCACACTAGTTTATAAGGACATGTGCTTTCATTTATTTTGCATGGATACCAAGGAGAGTAATGCCTGTATCATATGCTAGGTTTATGTTTAATGTAAAAAAAAAACCCTGCAAAGCTGTTTTTTAAAGTGATTATAATATGTTACATTCATTTCAGTTGTGTTTGAGGGTCCTAATTGCTCTGCAGCCTCCCTACTGCTTTATATGGCTAGATTTTTTTTTTTTAACAATTTAATGAGTGGGTAGTGGTACCTGTCATTTTAATTTTAATATCTACAGTGATTAGTGATGACCTTGTCATACACACACACACACACACACACACCATTCATTCATACGTCTTCATTAGTGAGGGGTCTGCTTAGTTATTTGCCCATTTCTCAATTGTTTTTTTCTTTCTTAGGTAGTTTTAAGAGTTCTTCATGTGTATGTGGGTACATATATTTTCCTGATAATGGAACACAAAATGTGAAGATTTTCAGAGGAAATTTTCAAGAAGATAATTGCTTGGAAACTATTAAGGCATACTTTTATATAAATTTAAGAAGCCAGGTGTATAATAGAAAAATAAATAGAAACCCATACTCAGTAACTGAGTTTGATTTTAATGACACAGCACAACAACAGAGAAAAAGGGACATTTTAAAATAATACAGAGAAAAAAGACCGTTGATTCAAAGGAATAGCAGTTTCTTAACAGGAATAAATAGAAGGCAGGAGACCATGGGAACTAAAACTTTGCATAATTACCACTTTATATTTGTCCTTCATTCCTTTTGCATTCCATCTGGGGAACACTTTGCTTCTATTAGACATGCATAAATGATGGATTTTTTTAATGAAAAGGTAACATTTGTTTTGCTTACCTGAAAACATACTTTGTTGTCAATCTTGAAATAGGTTTTTCCGGGTTTAAAATTCTAGGTTATCAAATTATTTCCTTTTGGCCAATGTTACTGCTCGGTTGTCTTCTGACTTCTGTTATTGCTGTTAAGAGGCTATCTCAAAGTTGGACTACTGCCTCTTTGGAAGTAACCTTTTATTTTTGGCTTTTTAACATCCTAGGTTTATTATAAGGATTCTGCAGTTTAAAAAAAAAAGGATTCTGCAGTTTTGCCGTAACGTGGATTTCTTTTAATCTACCTTGCCCTGAATTTCTCTCAGGCTTCCTGAATCTATAGTTTGGGTCATTCATTAGTTTGGGAAAATTCTCAACAGTTTTTTTTTTCCCCTCCAAATATTGCTTTTGCCCCATTTATTCTTTCCTTAAAAGAACTCAGATTAAATTCCAGAACTCGGATTAAATATAAAGTAGACCTCCTCATTCAGTTCTCTGTATCTATTCAACTTGCTTAAAAAACAAAACTTTAGTTGAGAGATGGAGAGAGAGGGAGCATGAGTGAGGGGTGGGGGCCAGAGGGAGAAGCAGACTCCCTGCTGAGAGGGAGCCCAATGCAGGACTTAATCCCAGGACCCCAAGATCATGACGCAAGCCGAAAGCAGACTCTGAACCGACTGAGCCACCCTGGTTCCCCATCTTGCTTTTATATACTTTTCAATTTTGTGGACCTCTGAGCTTCCATTTTTTAAATTCATTTTCATCTGCTTTCCTATTTAGTGACTTTTTAATTTTAATTCTAAAATAGTTAACATACAGTGTTAAATTAGTTTCAGGAGCACCATACAGTGATCCAACAGTTCTGTACTCCGTGCTCATCATGGTAAGTGTCCTCTTAATCGCCTTCACCCAGTTCACCCATCCCCCCCACCTCCCCTCTGGTAAACATCAGTTTTAAAAAATTAAGAGGTTTTTTTTTTTTTTTTTTTGGTTTGTCTCTTCTTCGTTTCTTAAATTCTATGTATTGAGTGAGACCCTGTGGTATTTGGCCTTCTCTCACTGACTTCACGTGGCATCATACTCTCTATCTAGATCCATCCATGTTGTTGCAAATTGCAAGATTTCATTCTTTTTATGGCTGAGTGTTCCTTTGTGTGTGTGTGTGTGTGTGTGTGTGTGTGTGTGTACACTCACATACATATACCACTCTACTCATTGCTTCCATAGTTTGGCTGTTGTAAACAATCCTGCAATAAACAGAGGGGTGCCTACATCTTCTTGAATTTGTGTTTTTGTATTTTGGAACTAAATATCCAGTGGTGCAATACTGGGTTGTAGGGTAATTCTATTGTAACTTTTTCAGGAATCTGCATACTGTGTTCTACCGTGGTTGCACCAGTTTGCATTCCCACCAATAGTGTAGGCAGGTTCCTTTCACTCCACCTCCTTGCCAACAGTTGTTGTCTTTTGTGTTTATGATTTTAGCCGTTCTGACAGGTGTGAGGTGATACCTCATTGTGATTTTATTTGCATTTCCTTCATGATGATTGATGTTGAGCATCTTTTTTGTGTGTTTCTTGGCCATCTGGGTATAGGAGAGAGGTCTGTTCATGTTTTCTGCCCATTTTTTGGAGGGCAGAGCTTTTTTATCAGGCCTCAGGGGCTGCAGGCCAGCAGGACAAGGGGGTGTCAGCAGTAGAGGTCGTCAGCCTGGATGTTGGCGGGAGATCTCAGCTTCCCACTTGCCCCCATTGCCTAGCAGCTTCTCCTGTTGTACAGCAGCTCCGTGTGCATCTCTGTGGGGAACTCAAAGTTAGGGCTCTTGGTGGTGGTGTCCATGGGGCAGGCCACCTGGCAGAAGCCACAGTAGATGCACTTGGTCTTGTCCATGTCCTAGTGGGTGGCCTGGCAGCTGCCATTGGCAGTGTGCTCAGCCTCGATGGTGATGGCCTGGGCGGGGCAGACAGCTGCACACATCTTACTGGCGTGCAGGCAGTGCTCCTCTCCGGATGGAGAGGGGCAAGTGCATACAGCCCCTTTCCCCTGAAAGTGTGGGCTCAGCGGGCCCTTCTTAAGTGGGTAGTTAATGGTGGCAGGCTCCTGAAACATGTAGTTCAAGGTCATGCCCAGGTCTTGGATGAGCTCAGACCACAGCAAGGTCTGAGTGCCCTACCAGCCACTGACTTCATGTCCGTGACAGCTTCTGCACGTTCAAGAACTTGTAGGTCGTGGCCACTGTGCTGCTGTGGAGGGCCTGGCCAGTGGGATGCCCTGCGAGGGCAGCCTGGGCCAGCACGGAAACAGCCTAGCTGGAGTCAGCCCTTCTTGCTCGTTCCCGTGCCCAGTGGCCTGTCCCTCTTCTGCCCATTTTTAAAATTGGATTATTTATTTTTTGTTTGTTGAGTTTAAGTTCTTTATATATTTCTGATACTAATCCTTTATTGGATATGTCATTTGCAAATATCTTCTCCCATTCCATAGGGTGTTGTGTAGTTTTATTGATTGTTTCCTGTGCAGAAACTTTTTGTTTTGTTGTAGTCCTGATAGTTTATTTTAGCTTTTGTTTCCCTTGCCTGAGATCTATCTAGAAAAGTGTTGGTAGAGCCAATGTCTGAGAAATCACTGCCTGTGCTCTCTTCGAGGATTTCTATGGCTTCAGGGCTCACATTTAGTTCCTTGATCCATTTTGAGTTTATTTTTGTGTATAGTAGAGGAAGGAGTCTAGTTTCAGTCTTTTGTATATTGCTATCCAGTTTGCCCACCACCATTTGTAGAAGAGAATTTTCCCCATTGCATATTCTTGCCTCTTGTCAAAGACAAATTGCCGATATAACAATTGTTCCCGCCGCCCCCCCAGGCTCTTTATTCTGTTCCATTAATCTGTTTCTATTTTTAGGCCAGTACTTTGCTGTTTTCATTACTACACCTTTGTAGTGTGTCTTGAAATCTGGGATTATGATACATCCAGTGTTGTTCTTTTTCAGATTGTTTTGGCTATGCAAGGTCTTTTGTAGTTTCATAAAAATTTTAGGATTGTTCTAGCTCTTTGCAAAAAGAAAAGCTGGTGGTATTTTGATAGGGATTGCGTTAAATCTGTAGATTGCTTTGGGTAGTATAGACATTTTAACAATATTTGTTCTTCCAGTCCGTGAACATGGAATATCTTTCCATTTCTTTGTGTCATCCTCAGTTTCTTTTATCAACATTCTTTAGTTTTCAGAGTACAGGTCTTTTGTCTTAGGTTTATTCTTAGCTTTCTTATTTTTGGTGCAATTGTAAATGGGATTGGTTCCTTAATTTCCCCTTCCACTGCTTCTTTATTGGTGTATGGAAATGCAATAGATTTCTGTTCATTAATTTTTGTATCCTATGACTTTACGGAATTCATTTATCAGTTCTAGCAGTTTATTGGTGGAGTTCTTACGGTTTTCTATATATAATATGTTATCTGCAAATAGTGAAAGTTTTACTTATTCATTGCTGATTTGGATGCCTTTTCTTTCATTTTATTGTCTGTTTGCTATGGCTAGGACATCCAGTACTGTGCTGAGTCGTAATTACTGTCTTGTTCCTGATCATAGAGGAGAGGCTTTCAGTTTTTTCCCCATCGAGGATATTAGCTGTGTGTTTTTCATATATGGCATTTATTATATTGACATATGTTCCCTCTGAAGCTACTTTATTGTTTTTTTTTAATCACAGATGGGTGTCGTACTTTGTCAAATGCTTTTTCTGACTCTATTGAAAGAATCATATGGTTTTTATCCTTTCTTTTATTAATGTGATGTATCATGTTGATTGATTTGCAAATATTGAATTACCCTGGCAACCCAGGAATAAGTCCCACTTGATCATGGTGAATGGCTTTTTAAAGGTATTGTTGGATTTGATTTGCTCCTATTTTGTCGAGGATTTTTGCATCTGTGTTCATCAGAGATACTGGTCTGTGGTTACCTTTTGTTGTTGTTTTTATCTGCTTTTGGTATCTCGGTAATGCTGACTTCATTGAATGAATTTGGAAGTTTTCCTTCCATCTGGTCCAGGACTTTTGTTTGTTGGGAGATATTTGATTACTGATTCAGTTTCTTTGCTGGTTATCAGTCTGTTCGAGTTTATTTCTTCCTGTTTCAGTTTGGGTAAATTACATGTTTCTAGGAATTCATTTGTTCTAGGTTGTCCAATTTGTTGACATATAGTTTTTCATAATATTCTCTTATAATGGTTTCTATCTCTCTGGTGGTGGTGATTTCTTCTCATTTGTTATATTATTTATTTGGGTCTTTTCTCTTTCTGATAAGTCTGGCTAGAGGTTTATTAATTTTTTCAAAAAACTAGCTCCTGGTTTCATTGATCTGTTCTATTGGTTTATTTTTTAGTTTTTATATCATTTATTTCTGCTCTAATCTTCTGCTGATTTTAGGCTTTATTTGGTTTTTTTCTAGACCCTTTTTGTGTCAGGTTAGGTTGTTTGAGATTTTTCTTCTTGAGTTAGGCCTGGATTGCTATATACTTCTCCCTTAGCTTTTGCTGCATCCCAAAGGTTTTGGACTATAATGTTTTCATTTTTATTCATTTACATGTGTTTTTAAAATGTCTTCTTTGATTTATGGTTGACCCATTGATTGTTTAGTAGGATGTTGTTTGACCTCCATGTATTTGTGATATTTCCAGATTTTTCTTGTTGACATCTAGTTTTGTAGCATTGTAATCAGAAAAAGTGCATGGTCTGACTTCCAATCTTCTTGTATTTGTTGAGGTTTTATGGCCAAATATGTGATCTATTCTGTAGAATGTTCCAAGTGCCCTTGAAAAGACTGTCTATTCTAATGTTTTAGGATGGAGCGTTCTGAATATTTTTGTTTAGTCCTTCCGGTCTAGTGTGTCATTCATAGTCATTGTTTCTTTGGGGATTTCCTGTTTGGATGATCTGTCCATTGATGTAAGTGGGATATTAAAGTCCACAACTATTATCATCAATTAGCTCCTTCATGTTTGTTATTGTTTTATATATTTCAGTGCTCCAAAGTTGGTTGTATAAATATTTACAATTATTATATTTTCTTGTTGGATTGCCCCCTTTATTATTATTTGGTATCCTTTCTTGTCTCTTGTTATAGTCTTTGTTTTTTTTTTTTTTTTTTTAAAGATTTTATTTATTTGACAGAGAGAAACACAGCGAGAGAGGGAACACAAGCAGAGGGAATGGTCGCGGGAGAAGCAGGCTTCCTGCAGAGCAGAGAGCCCGATGCGGGGCTCAATCCCAGGTCCCTGGGATCTGACCTGGGCCGAAGGCAGACGCTTAACGACTGAGCCACCCAGGCGCCCCATAGTCTTTGTTTTAAAGTCTACTTTGTCCAAATAAATATTGCTACTCTGTATTCTTGGCTGCAGGTTTTCTTTTTGCAGAATATGTCACGCCACTTTCTCCTGGCCTGTAAAATTTCTGCCAAAAAATCAGCTATAGCCTTAAGGGTTTCCATTGCATCTAACTGTTTTCTTTTCCTTTGCTGCTTTTAAAATTCTCCTGTTATCACTTTTTTTTGCCCTTTTAGTTACTATTTGTCTTGGTGTAGACCTCCTTAGGTTGATTGTTGCTGGGGATTCTCTGTGCCTCCTGGATCTGGATTTCTGTTTCCTTCCCCAGATTTGTGAAGTTTTTAGCTACTCTTTCGTCAAATAAAATTTCTGCCCACTTTTCTCTCTCTTCTCTTTCTGGAATCCTATAATGTGATGCTACTATACTTGACAGTATTGCTGAGTTCCCTAAGCCTATTTTCATTTTTTATTCTTTTTTTCCTCTCTCTTGTTCAGCTTGACTGCTTTTTTCCCCCCAGTGTTCCTAGATTCATTGTTTATGCACCACACCCAGTGCTCCCTTCAATACATGCCTTCCTTAATACATACCACCAGGCTCACCCATGCCCCTTCCCTCCTCCCCTCCAAAACCCTCAGTTTGTTTCTCAGAGTCCACAGTCTCTCATGGTTTGTCTCCCCCTCCGATTTACCACAATTCACTTTTCCTTTCCTTCTCCTAATATCCTCAATGTATTCTTGACTGCTTTTTATTACTCTGTCTTCAGGTAGGTGATCCATTCCTTTGCTCCCTCTTGTATGCTAATTATTCCCTCTAGTACATATTTTTTCCTCTAATATATTTTTAATTTCAGGTATTAGATTCCTCATCTCTGACTGGTTACTTTTCAGGTTTTTCTCTCTTTGTTAAGGGTCTCACTGAGGTCCCCTGCACTTAGCTCCAGTCCAGTGAGTATCTCTATGATCATTACTTTAAATTCTCTATCAGGCTTATTATCTCCATTTGTTTAGCTCTTTTGCTGTGATTTTGTCCTATTCTTTGCTTTCATTCTCTGCCTCCTCATTGTGTCTAACTCTCTGTGTCTGTTTCCATGTGTTAGAAGAGTCAGCTACATCTCATGGTCTTGAAAGTAGTGGCCTGATGGTGAAGAGTTCCTGCAGTGGCCTGCAATGAATTGTCCCCTGTTCACCAGAACCCGGCACTTCAGGGATGTCTCTTATGTGTGTTGTATGTGCCTTACTCTTGTAGCACAGTTGCATTTGCTTTCAGTCTTTTGCAATGGCTCTCTTTGCCTGTTGTGGGAGGGGTTTGGTCCCTGTGGGGGGAGCGAGCCAGGCTGGGGCCAACTTTATCTTGAGTTGAGTCAGACCAGCCATTTGCCAGAGATGCAGTGGCACCAAACTGCAGGGCACTTTCTGTTGCACACTGAGATCAGATATCTGTCTCCAGCCCACTGTTGTGGCCCTAATCAGACTAGCGTGTGGTTCTTTCCCCCTTTCTCCATTGGGGGAGTCACTTTGGCATGGTACTAGCCCTTGCTGGGGCAATTTGCACACTGCCACTCTGTGGCACCATTTGCGGATAGACTCTTATGGAGGGCAGTTGGAGGAGGCAGGAGGATGTGGCAGGCGGGGCAAGCAGGTCCCCTGTGGGAGGAGACTTGCACTGCTCTCAAAGACTGTTGCCGAGAAAGGCTGAGCTGGAAAAAGCATGTTTGCAGAAGAATCTAGGGGCAGGGCATGTAGGACTAGCAAGGCCCACTGGTGGTCTGTTGCAGGAGAGGAACTGCAGCTGCTCTGGAAAACTCCTGCTGAGGCTAGGATGGAGGGGCACGTGTAGAGGGGGCAGGCTTTAAGCCTGCTTTTAGCCAGCTAGGTGGAGAGTGTTCATGCTTTACTGGTTTCCTTAGGTGTGTGTGCCTGTAAGTGGGGGATGGGGGTAGGGGGAGGAAATGATGACCACCAGCTCTTTTGTTCTTAGAGAAGTCTCCCAAAGATCCCTGCCCCTCCAGCACATGCCCTGAGATTTGTTAAGTGAATCTCCCTCCCGTATATCCTAGTCATTTTCCAAGCTGTGACTTCTATGCAGTATCTCAGTAGGGCTGTTTTTTGTGCTGTCCCTTCAAGGTTGGGGACTCAGATGATCCTCTTGGGTTTCCCATAGGTAAGCCTGCTGATTTTTAAAGTTCCAGGTGTTAAGTCCCACTGATTGTTATCCTGTTTGTTTTTCAAAACCAGATGTTATGGGGATTTGTCTTCCCCATGGATGTCCTCCCGCTTGGGGTGCCTGGTATGGGGCTCTGTTCCTGTATTCTCCCTGCCTCCAAGACCTTGTCCCGTGGGGCAAGTTAGCTCCAGACCTTGTCTATTACCTTTTTTTCTGGCTTCTTCTCTACCTTTAGCTGTGGAGAGTCTGTTCTGTAAGTTTTGTGGTTATTTTCTGGGTTATTTGCACTGATGTGGGCGTTATCTAATTGTATTTTTGGGACAAGGTGAGCTTAGAATCCTTCTACTTGACCATCATCTCAGAAGTTCCCCATTGATTCTCTTAAGTTCTGTTTCATCTGCTGCCAAACACCACCACTGAATTTTCCATTTTAGTTATTATGCTTAAAATCTTTTAGACAGTATTTGGTTCTTTTTCAAATCTACTGGGTCACTTTCAGTATTTTCCCACTTATGTATGTCAAGTTGGTCTTTATTTTTTCGACATTTAAGCACAGTTAACTTATAATCTGCTTTTCCAACTGTAATACCAGAAGACTTTGTAGATCTTTTTCTGTTCTCTTTTGTTTCTATTGATGCTTACTTGGTATGCCTGGTTTCCATCTGTCCTCAGTTTTAGTTTATTCTTTGTCCTTGAGGATAGATCTTTGTAAGGATACTTTGAGGCTTAGTATCTCCAGATAAGATTTGTTTTCAGTTCTGGCTGGCCCTTGAGGGCAGTCATACTCTGGGATCACTTTTTGCAAGGTTATTTATTTGTTTATTTTTTGATGAATGAGTTTTATGATTTCTTTTTCTTTTCTAGCATTTTTGTTTTGTTTCCCCCTTCTGCACAGTGTAACTCTCCTTACAATTCTCTTTGGGGGTGGGCATGCAGTTCTCTTTGTAGGGAGTAGTTGGAACAGATACCTAAGTAAGTTTTATTTCATCTTTGGCTGAGGCGTTAGTTGTTTGAGGTCTATCTTAATGTGAAGGTTTCCTACTGATTCTTATACCTTAAAGCTCTAGATTTTTGCTTCTTTTTTTCCCTGTATGAAGCTGTCAAATCTGGCATTTAATTTTGGGAGGTTTGGTAAATGCCATATGAACAAAAGAAGCTTCCGTGTTCCAGTTACACTTAGGATTTAGAACTTTCTAATATCTTACTATCTTTTCAACTCTTTTATGCTCTCAAGCTTTTTTAAAAAATACATCTTGTCCAGTATTTTTAGTTTTTCTTCAGCAGGAGGAGAAGTTTGATAATGTAGCCCACCGTTTTCTCTGAAATGGAATTTCTTACTCTGAATTTTATTATAATTCTAACAAAGAAATTTCCCCCTTTCTACCTGAGTGGTTTTATTTAAATTCATGTAGTCTATTCTGTTTAGTCTTGGAATCTTAATTGAGAACATAGTCTATTTTTAATAAATGAGATTATGTTCACTTTCTTGAAAAAATTACTTTTCCTGTTTTCTGTTTTTATTTGGACAGATTTATTAAGAGTTTGCTCCTGAAAACTCCATCACACAGACCATATGGGTTATAATAGCAATCCACCTATTTCTCTTTAGTGGGATTATCATTCAATCAAGATTTTATTTTTATCCTCAGCAAATCAATGTTTAACCAGTAGATAGCACTAGAACTAGTAATCAATTTAAAATATAGTTTGTGGTAAGGAAGACAGAGAATTTTTTTTCATTGATTGGACAAAGTAGAATGTTCTCTCTTAACCATCATATTTTATTTAAACAGCAAACCAGTCACATTTGGATCAAGGAATCAGGACCTCTTTCCATATATATCAACACACTTTTGTATGAGTTTTCATTTTGAGGTTTTTTTTTTCCTTCCTGTTTATGAAGACCTGTCAGAGGACCATTCCTGAATTACACAGGTTCATAGTTTTGGGGGTGGGGGTCCAGACTTCAGTTAAGCTCCATTCCTAGTCTTCATTCTATGAGCCTGAATGTTCTCCTCCAGAAAAGAAAGGAAGATTGAAGTTGACCACTCAGAATCAGCAGGGTCTCTTAACTATCACCTAACAGCATCCTATATTTCATGAATTGGAATCCCTGGGGGACTGCTTAGGTCCAAGGGCTTTCTTACTTGTTCCTTAATTTAATCCTCATAGCCAACCAGAAGGTAGATATCAATATCCCCATTTCACTGATGTGCAAATTGAATCTCAGAAAAGTTAAGTGACTCTACAAGGTCACAGAGCTAGAAAGAGGAAGAGTAGGGACTCAGAGCCAACTTTTCTGTCTCTAGGTTTACCTGTCTTCCCACTACACCAGAGTTACATTCCATATATTAAGTTGTTGGTATATCAGGAAATACTAGGTAAGAGAAGAAAATACATTGCAAAATATTTAGAATATTATCAAAATAATATTTTAAACACAATGGGATAGAATAACAGACTTCCCTAAAATGAATATCATTCATATATTTTTATTTAGTTACAAAACAAAGTAACTTGCACAGGTTATAACACTATTCTTTTGAAAATGCCTATACATTCTTGAAATGGCATTGCTTAGGTTCAGTCCCTATTGGCTACTGATTGCAATTCAGGCTTCTGATCTTAACAGTTAGTCAATTTTGAGTTGATCCCACTTAACTCTCAGCCTCATTTCCACTCCTGAGTCACTGTAGGTGTACAAAGTGTCTTGTAATTTCTTAAGAGTCATGTGGTGTCTTAGGCCTCTGTTCCTTCCACTTGGAATGCCCTCCCCTAAACATTCGCCTTCACCCCCTTTTCTACTGCCCCTCCTCTTCCTGGTCAGTGAATTTGTTCTTAATTTAAAACTGCTCAAACGTCACATTGGCTGTGAGACTTTCCCTGGCCACAGAGTCAGAATTTTCCAAACCTCAATTCTCTGGTGGTACCATGTTTATACTTCCATTAACCTTTAGCCCACTGCATTAGAATTATTTCCTTATGTGCTTGTGTTCCCCATTGGACAATGAGTTCTTTGAAAGTAAAGTGACTCCTTCATCTCTAAACACATAATGCATGGCATAATACATGACATAATGCATCGATGCTTAAACAAATTAATCAAAAATCTCAAACGGACACACCTGATAGTTCTTCTATAAACTTTTTTTTTTAAGTGTAGAAACTATTTGTGATTATAAACTTTAAAAGTTGCAATCTCTTCCATCTGTGTCCCTCCTCCCTCCCACATCTTCATGCCATGCCTAGAGCCCCAGAGAGGGCACAGGTTACCTTCTGCACTCAGCACACAGGTGGAGAAGGTTCCAGAGATTTACTCTGGAGGTAAATTGCCCACTCTGCTACTATGGAAAAGGGGATAACTCAGGTTCAAGAAAGAGTTTGCATTTATTTAAGAGCTGGGGGACATTCTCCTTTAGTAAGGAAAACCTGCTTGTGCCTGCCCCTCCTTCCTCAGAGGCAATCTGGCTATGAGGGAATAAGATGTTGTGGGGAGGCACAAAGCATCCACATAAAACACTGAAAAGAGTAGGAGAAAGTTTTGATCAGACAGGGTCCTGTGCTCCCAATGGGGAGCGGTCTGGGTTTCCTTACTGACAGTGGTTTCATAAACAGGTATGTGTAAGAGAAAGACTCAAGAGCATCCTTCTATTTTAAGATTACCTCCGTAGGTGATCTATTTCTCTTTTCCTTGATTGGCTATTCCCAAGAAACTCTTTAAACCTTTTCCATTTTTCTAAGTAAGCTTCCCTTTGGGGGCATCCATTGACCACCGACAGGAGGATTAAATGAGATCATGAGTATGAAAGCCTTGAGCTCAATGTTTGGCATGCAGCGTGCTCCAAACAAATGGTAGTTGTATCTGAGTCACTGTAAATTAGCAAATTGATTTTCTGGTTTACAAATGAGCCTTGGGTGAGTCTGAGTGGTATGAGCCACTCTCCTGTGGCTGTCATGAGTCAACCTGGAATATCAGAAGTTATCAAACCTCAGCCTAGCACCGTGTTGACCTTCCCATGGCACGGGGGGCATCGCGGTGAGTTTGGCAGAGACCAAACTGGGATCTGCATCCTGCCCTTTGGCTCCTAGCAAGACCCCTGCAAGAAACTTCTGGAGTCCTGGGGACACCAGTGATTTCCGTGTCCTCTGCTTATGCCTGGTTCTCATCCTCAAAATGAAACAGGAAGCATGTGATCTGAATAAGGGAACTTGGAGGCAATTGAGGTGACAGGACAAGGAATAAAACACTGAAATCCCAGAGGTTCAAAAGTGTTAGGGAAATGGCCCAGTCTAATTCTCAAAACTTGAACACTTTCAACAAATATAAATAAGACTTGTGCTAGTAGATGCATAGTTTGT
This sequence comes from Procyon lotor, assembly GCA_028646535.1. Taxonomy (NCBI): domain Eukaryota; kingdom Metazoa; phylum Chordata; class Mammalia; order Carnivora; family Procyonidae; genus Procyon; species Procyon lotor. The sequence goes on along the minus strand of CM053617.1, from coordinate 39,885,881 downwards.
GCTTGATTCCTGTAGGTGTTTAATAGCTTTGGAGGGTTTCTGTTTTACTGTATTGCTATTTAATGGGAAACGTTTTGTAGTTTGATCAAACCCTCGAACCTCCAATTTATACTAAAAAGTTTAAAAAACAGGGAATACTACATTAGTTACATGTGTCCTGATTACCTCCAAGCTCTCCAGGCTTCTCAAGGCGCCATTTTCTTTGACATTCACATGAAACAAGTTTCCAACTTAAATAACCAGGAGAAGTCCAGGACTCTCAATACTTTGGCACATTCCCCAACAGAGGGGCTAACTCTGGCCTACAGTTGCCTATAACTTCCTGTTTTGGCTCAGTCATTAAGAACTTCCCACCTTAACTTAACCACAGTGCTGCCTGTCCAAATCTCTCATCTTTCTCTCCTAAATGGACATGAAAACTCCTCTTCTTTGTTATCCAAAGCAGTGCTGCACTAATGCAATGATAATAGGGTGACAGAATTGTCCTGAAGACTTGGGTATAGTGAAGGGCATTTCTGCCCAGACTCAGAAATCACTAAAAATTAAATGCCAGTCATTACTGTTATAAAATTTCTTCCTTCCCCAGTGTTATTAATCAGCTCTCTTCTTGGCATCTATTGGTTGTTTTCTTGCAGGAAACTACTGCTCTACCCTCACCTCTGTTCCTTGAATTCTAGGGCTTCAATTCCTTATTTCTCAGGCAGCTAGCCACTATCTAGAGAGAGATATATAGACATACATATATGTATATGTTTAAATACACACACACACACATACATACATAAATGTATCTATCATGAATGTAATAGGATATTAACTCTGTCTTTTCCCTCTATCTGGGAGTTCTGGGGGGGTTCCTGAGGCTGAGAACAATAGGTTTTCAGCCATCTATACTGGCCATGTTAAGATCGTGGGTAACTTCAGGAAGGTATAGAAGACAAGCAGAGGGGTGTTTAATTCTCATCTCCTTTCCTGAGGGATGCTCTAGAAAATCACTTGCAGAGCTTGACTTCTGCCTGCTGATGTTGAGGGACCTGATTTATACCTAAAATGTATAATGGAAAGTGTTTAAGGGGAATCGTTTGTGGCAGGAGAGGAAGGACACAGAGCTGCGTTCAGAATGGTCCACTCTACTACATATGGACCGGATAGGCACTAATGTAGGAGATGAACTTGAGCCACCTTGAAAGCTTCTGCCCAAAAGGATCTCCTGGAGGGTGCATGAGCCCGTGATGGGGAGCATGTATGGGGTGGACCCCTGGATGCTACGGCTGTTGGGAGAGTCATGAGCAACCAGCTAGAGGGGACAGAGGTGGTATCCCCTGTAACGTGGGAAAAGTGGGGGAGAAATGCACAGTAATGGGGGTTTCTGAAGACTCCACATAGGTGGAGTCCAGGAGGCAGGGAGAAGAGAATGAGGGAGGGGGGATTTCTGGGTGACCACCAATGTCAAGGACAACCGTACGAGTCAGGCCAAATCTTTTCTGTCTCCTCTCTCTCCCCTCTCCTTCCTCTTGAAGCTGGAAAACCAGATGGCCTAGTGAGTAGAAGAGAACAAGAATGACAGTCAGAAGTTGACCCAGCTTCCCTCCCTGCTGAGGCTCCCCACGCCTCCACCAGCCCAAGATGCAAGAGAACAGGGAAGAGGGTTTGACTTATGAAAGAATAAAGCTTTGATGTTAAGACTAAACTGAGCATTTTATATTTGACTATTCACTGGTATGTGTGAGTGACAGGAGAAGCCGTTGTCAGACGCCGTCTGAGATTTCATCCAGAAGCAAGAAGATGATTGACAAAACGTGTTGGAAGGCAGTCGCATAGAACAACAGAAAAAACCAATTTATCATTTCACCCCTACTGAATACAAATCATTCAGTAAAGCATCTTGTCTGTGTCTTCCTCCCTCTGTCTCTTCGTTTTCCTCCCCTCTCTCCCACATACACGTTTCTATTCTGTTAGGTTTTGTATGCGGATACATTTTTCTTTGACTCAGCTTCTCCCTTCCAGACAAGCGTAGAGCCTTCCCTTTCATAACCACACATCCATGTACTTGGCTGCTTGTTTGCTTTGGTTTTTAAATAGAAGGGCATGTCTTTCCCCATATGAATTTTAATTGGATTCCCCCTCATGCGTGAGCTGCCCCACGTGTCTTCCTCCACTGACTATACCTCTTTTTGTTCCTCCCCGCTACCTTATATTAAATACTGGTCCAAACCTCCAGAAACCTTTGATGTGTATCCTGACTCCATGCAAGTTTCAGAGTGTCTGCAAACCTAGAGTTCCGTGACTGATGATGAAGTCCGTTCTTACCATAGCCAAATACTCAGCACATCTTCACAGAGTGATGCCCCGTCCCCCTCTCCCTGATAACCCACACCAAACCTCAGGAGTTGGCCGAACCTCTCTAAGTTCAAGTCCAGCAAGAACACGGCATCACTCCTGTCTCTGTCTGTGTCCTTGGAGCTTGTGCTGCAATGTCACCGTGGCTACTTTACCGAAATTTATGAGCCGTCAGTCCTCGCAGACTACTTAGCAGGCTCTCATCTGCCTCTGGGCCACAGAACTCTCTCTGAGCCTGCTGGGAAAAGGGTCACCATCTTTTTTTTTTTTTTTTTTTTTAAATCCCATATTTCGTGTAAGTGTCAGCTGTCTTCCTGGCCTGTTCCAATTAGTTATTGTTGGGGCTCTCCACTAGCATGGGCCTCTAAACCTCATTCTTCTTCTTAGCATATTCTTTTTAGCCTTTTATAGATTCATGGCAGTGTGTATTTGGCTATGGAGTAGTATGGCTATTTTAACAGAAATGGGCTCCCTTTCTTATGGCTCTTTGAGGACAGAGCAAATATTTGCTTTAAAACAATGGCTGCAAACCAACAGGCATGAACCAGAGACCTCTTTTTTAATCACATGGTAATTACATATGGTTTTTCAAATTTGAAAGCCCTAGAAGGTTATTCATGCTCTGGTTTACTTCCCTTTCCATCATTGCTTGGTCTGTTGAATCATTTATTTTATTATTATTATTATTTTTAAAATATTTTATTTATTTATTTGACAGAGAGAGATCACAAGTAGGCAGAGAGGCAGGCAGAGGGAGAGGGGGAAGCAGGCTCCCTGCTGAGCAGAAGAGCCTGATGCGGGGGCTTGATCCCAGGACCCTGAGATCATGACTTGAACTGAAGGCAGAGGCCCATCCCACTGAGCCACCCAGGCGCCCCTGTCGAATCATTTATATTGTTGGTCTTCTGTGGACATTTGGGTTTGTACGTTCTGGAATAAAGCCCTCTTTGACAAACCTGTCTGCTAGACAAAATAATGACCCCCCCCCCCATTCCTTATCCTCAGAATCGGTGGACATATCACCTTACCTGGAAAAAAGGGACTTTGTGGATGTGATGAAATTAAGGATTTTTAGATGGGGAGATTTTCAGGGATTATCTAGGTGGGCCCAGTGTACTCACGGGTCTTAGAAAGGCGGACCAGACGGTCTAAGTTGGAAAAGGGAAATGTGACAACAGGAGCAGAGGTTGGAGTGATGTACTTTGAAGACAGAGGAAAGAGCTGCAAGTCAAGGAATGCTGGTGGTCTCTGAAAGATAGAAAAGCAAGCAAACCAGTCGTCCCTTGGAGTCTCCAGAAGGAATACAGCCTTATCCACATTTTGATTTTAGCCTCATAAGACTTAATACAGACTCCTGACCTCCAGAACTATAAGATAACAAACTTCTGTTGTTTTAAACCACTGGGTTTGTGGTAATTTGTTAAAACAGCAGGAAGAAATATATACAGTAAGAGTCAAAAAGCAACTGCCACCTCCCCTTTGTACCAGCACCTTCTCCACTTGGTCTCAGTGGCCATTACAGGTCTAGCTTTCGTGATGAAGGAACTGATTCAGTGGGGTAAGACGCAGGGCTTGGAAACTTGCTTCCTTTCTGAAAATAAGGACTAGGGCAGTAATTGTTTCCTTCCATCTGTTGCATAAATAACGATTCATAAACTGAAGTTCAATAAACTAATGGCTCCATGGGCCTTAGACTCTTTACCCTTTGGCGCTCTCACCCAGATAACAGTAAAAGATGAATGAAAACCAACCTTTTCCTCTTAAGAATTTTAACAGTTACCTCTAGTAATTTTCCCTCATGCCCACTCTCATGCATATGGACACATGATAACTTCATCTTCTGTAATTTTACCACTCTTCTTCCTACTTATTCCTTGCTATTCCTTCCCTCAAGGTCATTGCCTCAAGGACACTCTAGGTTTTCATGCTCCAAACTCCTGTTTATGATAACAAATCTACATTTTAGTGACTGATGGGTGCACTCAGAAGAAGGAGCCACTTAGTGCTCATTAAAAAAAAAATCCAGTATAATTAACATCTAGTGTTATGTTTCAGATGTACAATATAATGATTCAACAATTCATCATAAATGTGCTCTTAATCCCCTTCACTTATTTGACCTGTGCCCCATCCATCTCCTATCTGGCAACCATCAGTTTGTCCTCTTTATTTAAGAGTCTGTTCATTGGTTTATCTCTTTTATTCTTTGTTCATTTTTTTAGATTTCTTAAATTCCACATATGTGTGAAATTATATGGTTGTCTTTCTCAGACTTATTTCACTTAACATTGTACCCTCTAGATCCAACCATATTGCAAATGACAAGATTTTATTCTTTTTTAGGTTGAGTAACATTCCCTTGTGTGTGGGGTGTGTGTGTGTGTGTGTGTGTGTGTGTGTGTGTGTGTGTCTATACCACATCTTCTTTACCCATTTGTCCACAGATGGACATTTGGGCTGCTTCCCTATCTTGGCTATAGTAAATAATGTTACAATAAACATAGGGGTGCTTGTATCTTTTTGAATTAGTGTTTCCATTTACTTTGGAAGTAAATACCCAGTAGTGGAATTACTGGATCATATGGTAATTCTATTTTTACTTTTTTGAGGAAACTCCATACTGTTTTCCGCCATGGCTGTACCAGCTTGCATTCCCTCCAGCACTCTTCATTTTAACAACCACTTTCCATGTTAACAATGATAACAATCAGACTGAATAAAGGAGATAGGTGGACAGGTTTAATATTTTACCTTCCCGGTGGTGCCAAGGAAGATGTCTTTGCATTGACTATTTCTTCATTTCTTTCAACTGCCAACTGTGAAATGTAATTTGATTTAGCATATGGTGGCAAAGCCATGAGACAACAGAGACAAATACAGTTTGGGTTTTCATCAACATTTGCAGATCAACAACCGTGGGCCTGTATTTCAAGGGAGACAGTGGTAACAGATGCCATCCCTGGAGGATCTCCAAGTCAACCAGGTGTAATGGCTAAAAAAGAGACATAAAATGGGGGTCTAGGATGAAGCATCTGTTGGTATGACTCCCGCGGTTATTGGCTGCTAAAGAGTTTAATTTGAAATAGTCAACAGAGGAAGGTAAAAACTGGGTCATTTCCCATGGCCAGGTATTTAAAGTATGTAGGAGGCAGACGGCATGAATTTGGGTGGAAACTTACATTGTTTCATTATGAAAAAAATATCTCAAATGATCTAGGGTTCTTAGGTGACACAGACTCTGGTAGTTACCATCTTTCTTCTTTGCTTCATGTAGACCTGGTCTAACCAAACAATGAAATGTCATTGGGTAGGATCCCAAACCGGTGGCCTCATGCAAGTTAGGTCTGTGATGAATTGGTTAGTCTACTTTAATATTTTTTAATAATATGATTTCCTTTAGGTAAGGCCTAAGGAGTCCACACCATTCCCTCTTCTACAAAACCCTTTTGCCTATTTACAAAACTTACAGAAGTAAATGTAAGTGTAAATTTTGTAAATGTAAGTTTTGGTTTTATTTTTGGTTTTATTTTGTAGTCTGTTCTGTGATGCACAGACTAATAGTCCCCTAAAGATGTCCATGTTCGAGTTCCCGGAAACTGTGAATATATCACCTTACGGCCTTCATAGATGTGATTAAGTTAAGGGTCTTGAGATGGGAAAGTTGAGCTGGGTTACCTGAGTGAGCCCAGTGGAATTATGGGGATTCTTTTAAGTGAAAGAAGTAAAAGAGGGGGGCTACAGAGTCAGAACTACAGAGAGATGGGATAATGTTGCTTTCCTGACTTTGAAGGTGGAAGAAGAGACCAGAAGCCAAGGAATATAGGCAGCCCCTGGAAGCTGGAAAAGTTCCAGGGAGAGGGAAAAGATTGTCCCCTAGAGCCCCTAGAAGGACATTAGCCCTGTTGACAACCTTGACTTTATTTTATCCTATTGAGTTCCATTTTGGGTTTCGATCCCCATTACTTTGGGATAATAAGTTCATGCTGTTTTAAGCCACTAAATTTGTAACAGTCTGTTACAGCAATGATAGGAAACTACCATGTTGGATAACCCTAAGGTTTCTGAGTTCACTAAAACTGAAAAAGAGCCATAGTAACAGGAAATATTTTGAGTGTTTATTACCTATATACTAGACACTTCCCATGACTAACCCATTTATTCCTCAAAACAATTCTATGGGGCATATGCCAATGTGAATCCCATTTTCAGATGAGGACTGACGACCAGATAGGACAAATAAGTTGCCCAAAGTCAGGTGACAGTGGCACGGTTTGAATTGAGGCAGTTGGGCTCTAAAACTTATTTTCTGGTATATTGCCTTCATTTTAATTGGGGTTCGATCGCTACTCAGTGAGGAATCACTGACCTTTCGAAGTCTCAGATTCCTCCTCTGTAGGTCAAGGGACTTTGGTATAATAGTATTTTAAACTTTTAAACAGAATTCTTTCATCCCCACCAGATGAAGTCATGTGAGAGACTCCATTAATTGAAAAAACAAATGCGATAGGCAAGAGGATTGGTGCTGGAGCTGCAGCAAGGAAAGGGGGCTGAATCTTGCCCTCCTGTTTGGTCCCTGAAGTACCATATCAAAACCCCAGGGTACCGGGGATCCCTGTCTGGGAAGCACCTGACCACATGGCGTTTAAGGTCTTTTCTAATTCTAGTGGTATCTGATCTTTCACATGACAGCTTAGAAAACATTTGGGATGTTGAATAAATAAATTAGCAAGTAGTAATGGATATAAAATGAACCCTCTGGCCTGGTAAAACAAAAGGCATGGGTCATTTTCCTTTTTGGTTTTATTTTAGTTCATATTTCCATTTTTGGTCTTGTTCATGTGAGTTTGGAAGTCTCCATATGCTGGGCATATCCCCCGTCCTTGCACTCAACTAAGGAAGCCCTGCAGTGGGCAAATCTCCAGTGAAAAGACAGCACAAAGAACATTCCAATTTTGTAAGCTGATATATTGCAAACCCTGAGTTGGTTCTTCACGGGAGGATACAGATTTGTTTCATGTGATTTTCCTCACGCTGTTCTTAACCTCCGTCTTTGTGTTGATGAAATCCAGTCATTCGGTGTGTCTGGTAAATGACCTAAAACCATTCATTGATAACAACATATACTTGCCTCAGCAGAGACACATGACTGAACCGAAAGGGACTCTGGAGGTAACCAAGGCAAAATCCATCTTTGCATTCCCACATCTATTGTTGCCGTTTACCCCTGCCCCTTTCTGCAGGAAATGTCATAAAATAGCCTTGAAGGAACTTAACCAAGAGGCACAATTCAGATGTCCAGTTTCCAAGGTGACTTAGGCCCCTGGACTGATAATAGGTGAGAATTGGAAAGCCGTTGAGGCAAAAATGATTCCTTATTTTTTCAAATCAACGTATTTTCATAAACATGCATTTGTTCATTCATTCAAGTCAGTGTCTTAAAAATACTGCATCTGACCACAGGCCAGGCACTATTGTAATTGATAAAGTCGCAAGGATCTTAACTTCAAAGAATGCATAACCTAGTAGGAGACAGGAGACCTGTAAAGAAAAAAAATCATTATGAAAGGACAGTTACATTTTTAATATCTACAGTGTAGTGAGGGAAAGGAGACTGAGATTTCGGGAGTCAAGGAAAGTTTGTACAGCAGATACTATTTGAATTTAGACTTGAATCGTAAATGAGAATTTCATGGAATGGCAAGCAGGGGTCAGGATTCTATGCAAAGAATAAGCCAGATTGCACAGGTCTGGAGACCGGAGCAAGTGAAGGCATTTTCTGAGAATTAGAAGATAAAGTGGTCGGAGACATACAGGTGAAGATTGGTAGGAGAAGAGGCAGGATGCCAGATCAAAAGGGGTCTTGTAAGCCAGGCAAAGGAGTTGAGTTAATATTCTGTAGAGACAGGAAGCCATTAAAGAACTTTGAAATGGTAGCAATGATTTAGAAGGATGAATTTCATGACCGAATGGAGCACTGGCTTCTGTGACTGTGTGACGGCCTGATGGGGACAAAGGGATGTGGCTAAAAGAAACACCACTCTTAGTGAAGCTATAGTCAGTTGTTTAGATGAGATATGAGGGCCTGAACTGGAGTGGCAGAGTTGGTAATGGAGAGGCAAGAGGGATTCTAGATGTATTTAGGTAGAGGAATTTAGAGAACTTGGTGGTGGACTGAACATGAAGGGTAAGGAAAAAAGATTCTAGGATAATTTCTTGGCTTCTGGTTCCAGATACTGGATATTCTTCCAAAGAAGAAGAGAATATAAGTCGAAGAATGGTTTTGTTGAAGACAAGTTTGGTTGTAGATATGTTGATTTTCAGGCATTTGCAAGGTTAACTAAGAAAAAAATAGTGACTAGTTCCTTAGATTCTGGAAATCAAGAGTGAGGTTTTGTCAAAAGCTGCAGGTTTTGAAGTCACAAACTTAGAAACTCCTGGTCGTGGTGAGATGGTCTGGTTTCTGAGAAACCTTAAGTCCTAATCTAAAAATAGGGATCATTTCTTTGATGCATGGGGAACCTAGTGAAGGTATTTTTCTTTTGTGAATCCTGGAATAGGGCGATAGTAGTGAAATGGGCTAAGATTTTGAATTAATTTTTTTAGTAGCATATTTGATAAATATTGGAAGTCCTCCAAAGCAGACTATCTTTCTTAACAACAAAAATTTGATAAAATGTAAGAAGTGCGTCAGGATGAGTAGCAACTCCTCAAGGGAGTCCAAGCAGGGCTGTACTTTGTACCTTGTAGATGCTCCATCAGGATTTGTATCCGTGTTTGTGTTGAGAAGAGCACACTATTTAACAACCGTAAGTAATCCCATACAACAGAGGTCTCAGAGGTGCTATTCTGAAAACTCCCTAGCACCTGTTTAATTAATACAAGGGAACAACATAATTGGGGATTTTCACTTCACGGAATCTGCTCAATTCTTTATTTCCCTTGTATCAGAAAACTGTCATTATAAATCAGGCTGAGAGTTGAGCTACTCACTCTTCTCATGATTGCATTTTGTATTTGCAACAAAAAGCTGTCATTGAAGGATGTGGTTTGGTTAAAAAATAGGTCTTTTTTTTTTTTTAACTGAAGGACAAGGCCATATATCTGGGAATTCAAAAAAGTTAACAAACCATTTTGCTGTCTTTTGTTTTCATAATGACTCAGTCAGATTGCCACAAGAGATCTTTGGTTTTACCTGTCCAGCTACCTGGAGTGGAGGAACCAAGCAAAACCAAGTCCTCTCTCCAGGAATTCATGCCTATCCCTGGAGTCATTGGCGTCAGTGATGATGACAGTGATCCAGGTTCATATGTGTTTCTTTGTAGAGATTACTGCTTTACTGAGAATAAATGTGATTAGCTTTTTATGAAAATTTAGGCTACATATAAAAGAAGAAAGAATTTTTAAAACTCACCTATGCTTTATTAGGGCATTGTTAAGAGACCAAATAAAGTCGTTAGAGCAGAGTGTCATTGATTCGAAATACTGTTTTCCTCCTTCAATGCATAGCCAAATACTATTCATCCTCTGTGTCTGAGTTTAAATACTTCTCCTTTTTTCTCCTTACCAATCTTGGCTTCTCTTGCTAATGTTAGTGTGTTCCCAGAGCTTGTATATTCAACACACAGAATGGAAGAAAGGTGGAGGCTGCCCCAGGTAAGCCATAGTGTGTTTGAAATATCTGCCAAACGACATATTTGAACTCTGTGGTTGGACACATTAGTTTTCAGTGGCAAGTTCAGGCCTAGAAATAAGGCTAGTGATCTGGCTAGAGATCACCAAATGTAAGACTGTCGACAGGGGAGGACCGTAGGGCTGAGCTCCGTCAAGATGTTGCACAGAGGCCAAGCCTGCATAGAAGATGGAAAGAGCATGGCTAGTGATGTCGGGAAACCCCAGCAGGAAGGTGTATCAATTCTGTTAAGTCTGCAGAGAAGTCAAGAAAGGGTAGCAGAGAATGATTTCCTCCTCTGGAACACTTTTCCTCCTCCTCTGCCTGTTTGACTCTAACTCATCCCTTTGACTCTGATGAATACCACTTCCCCCAGCAAGTCTTGTGTTATGACTCCTTGACTAGGTCAGTCTCTTCCCATACACTCTGCTTCTCTAAAATTGCTCTTGTACTTTTGCTAGTGCTAGGCCAGACACTTGTTTCCTTTCCCAGACTGTACGCTCCTGGAGGGAGCGGGCCATACTTTCCTCGTTTATCATGTTTCCAGCTCTTGGCCCAGCAAATGCCACACAGTAGGTGCTAAGAAGTATTTGCTAAATGAATGAATGAATACATGAAGGAACTAGACTTTCTACATTTTCTTTTGTTTCCAAGTCAAGGGAATATGTAAAACTGTCCTCTTCCTCAGTTAATTTTTTGTTATTGTTTTGAAGCATCAGTGTCTGGCCCTCCCTTAGCCTGCGATGATTTGCATTTCCCATTTTCCCTTTCCTCTCCTTTTACCTTCTTCAGGCAGGGTACTTGCACTAGCGCTCTGCACATCTTGAAGAAAGCCCTGATTTTCTGCTTACAGCATAACCTGTGGGCTTTGTCTCTATTATTTCTTGTGTTACTTTTCTCTGTTTATGGAGGCTCAAAGTGGTAAGTAAAGTGGAAAGAAGCATAGAATAAGAACTAAGAAGTATAGGCTCTAGTTTCTGGTCTGCCAGCAACCAGCTGAGCATCAGGAGTCTGGACCCACTAGTTACCTCCTCTGTGAAAATCTGTAACAGTGTCTTCTCACTTTCTTAAAAGTTCTGTATCTTTGTATTTTTCTCATTCATGTCTCAGCCTCTGTTGAGTATTCTCTACCATTATTTGCCCACAAAGTCTTTAAAGTATTTAAAAAGTATTTAAAAAATACTTCTGTGTTTTTTAAATACTAAATTAACTTAAATACTGAATACCTTAGTATTTAATCTTTAAATTAAATTTAATTTAATTTAATACTTTAAATACTAGAGTATTTAAAAAGTATTTAAAAAATACTTCTGTGAATATATTCAGGAAATAGGATTTATATTTTGCTCAGCTTTATAAATTTATAAAACTAGAAATTATCTTCAGGGTTGGTGATGCCAAACCCTCATGCCAGGTATGCGTTTCTTATGATCCTTTTATTGTGCTCTGAAATTGAGTTTGCTAGTATTTTGTTGAGGATTTTTGCATTTATGTTCATCAGGGATAAGTGCCTGCAGTTTTCTTGTAGGGTCTCTGTTTGGCTTTGGTGTCAAGGTATTGCTAACTTTCGAAACTTTGGGAGTGTTCCTTCTTTTTCAATTCTTTCTTTCTTTCTTTCTTTCTTTCTTTCTTTCTTTCTTTCTTTCTCTCTTTCTCTCTTTCTCTCTTTCTCTCTTTCTCTCTTTCTCTCTTTCTCTCTTTCTCTCTTTCTTTCTTTCTTTTTTTTTTTTTTTTTAAAGATTTTATTTATTTGTCAGAGAGAGGGAGCACAAGCAGGGGGAGTGGCTAGCAGAGGGAGAGGAAGAAGCAGACTCTCCATGGAGCAAGGAGCCTAATGTAAGACTTGATCCCAGGACCCAGGATCATGACCCAAGCCAACTGACTGAGCCACCCAGGAGTCCCCTCTTTTTCAGTTCTTAAACAAGTTTGAGAAGGATGGGCATTCATTCTTCTTTAAATGTTTGGTACGATTTGGCAATAAAACCATCTGGCTCTGAATTTTTTGTTGTTGTTGGGAGACTTTTGATTACTGATTCAATCTTGTTGTTGGCTATTGGTCTGTTCAGATTTTCTATTTCTTCATGATTCAGTCTTAATAGATTGTATCTTTCTAGGAATTTATCAATTTCTTCCAGGTTATCCAATTTGTTGACATACAATTGTTCATAATCTCTTATGATTCTTTTTATTTCTGTGGCTTTGGTTGAAATGTCTTCTCTCATTTCTGATTTTGAGTCTTATTCTAGTCAAGAGCTTGTCAATTCTGTTTATCTTTTCAAAAAACCAACTTTAGTTTCACTGATCTTTTTCTATTCTCTATTTCTGCTCTAATGTTTATTATTTCCATCCTTATGCTAACTATTGGCTTAATATGTACATATTTTCTTAATAATGTCTTTAACACTCATCAGGTGCTTCTTGAATAGTCTCAGTGATAGGAAGCTCATGATTTTACTTTTATCTTCTGTTTGTCATTAAGACAAATTTCCAAAGGATTCAATTATCATAAATCTTATTCATGTATATTAAAAATTCAAATACATTTAAAATGATTGTATTTTATTAGCTCTAAATAGCCACCATTAATGTCTAATGCAATTTATGGTTGATGATAGCTCATTTGATTTTCTAACAATTTCTATCTTCATTTTCATTAATATATTTTAACTCCTTTCCCCAAATATTTTATGCTAATTAGAATAACTTTAAAGTAATCATACCACATTAATAAAATACATATTTCAGGGGTGCCTGGGTGGCTCAGCAGGTTGAAGCCTCTGCTTTTGGTCATGATCTCAGGATCCTGGGATTGAGCCCTGCATGTGGCTCTCTGCTTAGCAGGGAGCCTGCTTCCCCCTCTCTCTGTCTGCCTCTCTGCCTACTTTTGATCTCTCTCTCTGTTAAATAAATAAAATCTTTAAAAAAATACATATTTCAATGAAATGTTAAGAAAATTAGAGTTTCAAAAGAAATGCATATTAAAGGGTTTGAATACTTTTCAGTTGAGATATGCAGCCTGTCAAAAAGAAAACCACAGGCCCAAAATGAAGTCACTTGTGCTAAGGCCCCACATCAGTAAACCAAAACTTAATATCTAACCTAATCACAGTTTCAACCCTCCCCCCCGCCCCAGGATTGTAAACTTTAACCTGCCTAACTGGAGTGTCCTGGTCAATACTAGGAGGATGACCTTGCCTAAAACAATGTTTTTTTTTTTTCTTTTTTTCTTTTTTTTGCTAAGAATTTCCTTTTTTCTGTTCCTTCTCTGTCTTTAAAAACCTTTCCTCTTCTGCGACTTGATGGAACTTTCCTCTAGATGGGAGGCTACCCAATTTATGAATCATTCTCTCAAGCTAATGAGATCTTCAAATTTTGTTTTTTAACACACTTGACATGGGAGCTTGATAAACTATGAAATGCCAAAAATAGAGTTGATATGCCTTTGAAGTTCTTTCAGTTGTTCCTTTTAGTTTTTCCTTTTAGCCTACTGTGTTCTAATAAAATAATGGTCATTGGTCAGTGGCCCATGCCAGTGATCTTTGTGGTAAGTGTAGCCTTTAATAATTGACAAAGATGAAATTGTTTTTGAGGTTTCACAATTTGAGAAAACATGTTTCACAAGAATTATCTAAGCACTCAAGGATAGATTGGAAGACTTCAGACCTTCAAAGATATTGGTGTTTACCTTTTCCTTATGACAATTCAGGGAGGCCAGTAAGCTAAGGAAGTTAATCAAGACAACACAGCCATTAGAATCAGGGACAGAAGTGGAGGCCAGCTCTCCTAAATCCAGTGTTTGCTCTGCTTTACTATCTACATGAGGTGAGGGATCTAAATGTAGAAATAAGTCTTGTTTAGTTCTTTCCAGCAGGGTTCAGGGTTGAATGTCGTTTGTCCATTTTGTAAATACAGTTTAGTTGTAGCACATTGTTACATATCATCTATGGCTGCTTTCCTACTGCATTGACAGAGTTGAGCGTAGTCTACCCTTGAATGATGGTAGGGGGAGGCTTAAGGGTGCCAACACCTGCACACAGTTAAAAATCCATGTATAAATTTTGACTCCCCAAAAGATCAACTACTAATAGCCCACTGTTGACTGGAAGCAACAAACAGTTAACAAATATTTGGTATATTATATGTATTATATGATGTATTCTTACAATAAGGTAAGCTACAGAGAAATGTTAAAATCATAAAAATACACTTAGAGTACTGTACTGAATTTATTGAAAAGATCCGGGTGTTATAAGCAGACTTGTGGATTTCAAACCCCTTTAGTTTTGTTTTTGCTCCATACCTTTCTACAAAGGTTCTGTCATCCATGGCCCTCCCTTGCAGTATCTTGCACCGCCCTGTATTTTTACCCTTCCCAACAGAATTATAACATAATCCTGTATTTAAAGAAAGATCTGATAAGTTAGTTCAGTCTAAGACATTAATGACAAATGACAAATCTGACTTAATATGCTATATACAACCGAGTCTATTCTCATTTTACCAGACAAGAATTTGGGGCACCTGGGTGACTCAATCAGTTAAGCAACTGCCTTCAGTCCAGGTCATGATCTCAGAGTCCTGGGATGGAGCCCCACATCGGACTCCCTGCTCAGCGGGAAGCCTGCTTCTCCCTCTCCCACTCCCCCTGCTTCTGTTCCCTCTCTTGCTGTGTCTCTCTCAGTCAAATAAATGAATAATAAAAATTAAAAAAAAAACCAGACAAGAATTTCTAAAGCCAAGTAAATTAGCCTCAGGTGCTTGAATTAATGGCCCTGTGGCTGGCCTTTTGAGGTAGGTCTTGTGGTCACAGATACCTTCTTTTGATAACCTAAGTCATTCTTATTTTGGCCATATTTATGGGAATCGTAGCTTTGTACTAGAAGTCAGATTCTTAGTTTCAGGATTAAATCTATGCCCATTAGATATGTTCTCAAACTTTTCCCCACCAACACCATAACCTCCTTTTTTTTTTTTTTCCAATATTTTATTTATTTATTTGACACAGAGAGAGAGATCATAAGTAGGCAGGGAGGCAGGCAGAGAGAGGAGGGGAAGCAGGCTCCCTGCTGAGCAGAGACCACCCCCCCCAAGCAGGACCCTGGGATCATGACCTAAGCCGAAGGCAGAGGCTTTAACCTGCTGAGCCACCCAGGTGGCCCATAACCTCCTTTTTTAAACATTGTCTTTTTTTTTTTTTTTTTTGCAAAATGCTTCAACTAATATTGCCCCAGAATGATTATAAATCAGCAGTTCTACTGAACATCTTTTGGTTTCTAGAAACTGACGTTACTGCATTTCACTGCCTATTAAATAGACCTATTAGCTAACATTAGCAACTTTTCTCCCTTACTTGCTGTGTCAGGGAAAATTAGGCCCTGAAAAATGATTGAAATATAATGCCTATGGCCAACCTTGTCCCAGCTGAATTTTCCACAATGATAACCAGTAACCCATGAATGTGGCATAAAGACTTCCAAGGAAATTGCCTCATCTAATCTCCTAGAGAGAGTGGGTTGTGCTTTAGAAAAGAAAGATTTGACAAGTTATCATTTCTTACCTGGTTGCTGTGTTGCTCCTCTTCCCTTTCTTCGAAGGAATGAACCGAGGATAGGTTCTGACATGGTGGAGTGGTTTGGGGAAGCTGATTTTGCTGGTGATGGAGTGGCTAGATAGGGAAAGCTTGGAAAAAATAATCAGCAGTGTCCTGCGAAACACTGAAATTCAGAAATAGGGAAGTGGACTTCTTATCACATGGGGAGCTAAACCAAGAACATTCAGAGCCAGTTTTGCATTGTAATTGGGTAAGGAGGGGAAAAAACAAAACAAAACAAAAAACCAAAGGGGAAAAGCCAAGAAAAATCCATAAGATTAGAGGCAAAAGGACAAATATTTGTTCTTCACTGACTGTTGGTTTGTGATTTCACCCAATTTAAATGCCCAGGACTAAATCCTGTATGACCTTAAAAATGTGACTGGAGAACTCTGTGCATGCATGTGTGCGTGTGCATCGTGCAGGCACAAGCACACGCACATGTGCGCGGCAGGGAGTACTGTGGTAGTAGTGGAGACACAAGACTGGGTGAAAAAACATCAAAGGAACTTTATTACAACCAGATTTTTCAGTGGGATTCTAAAAAAAGAAGTGAAGTTTTTTTTTGTGTGTCTGCTGGTTATCTGCATTTAGAAAAGGTCCTATCAGTTAAGAAAAAAACAGTTTTGGGGCACCTGAGTGGCTGAGTCAGTTAAGCATCCTACTCTTGATTTCAGCTCAGATCATGATCTCTGGGTTGTGAGATCAAGTCCCGCATCTGGCTCCATGCTCAGCGGGGAGTCTGCTTGAGATTCTTTCTCTCCCTCTCCCTCTGCTCATCCCTGCCATACATGCGCATGTTCTCCCTCTCTCCCTCACTCTTTCTCTGCCTTCTTCCCTCCCTCCCTCAAATAAAATGAATCTTTTTTTAAAAAAGAAAATAATAGCTTTGAATCGAAGATTTGCTTAATTACGAGGTGATATATGGTCAATAGCTACAGATATTTTAGGTGGATCATAGTCTATCTTTGCATCCTGATTAGTTGCCTGAAAATAAGTGGAAAAATAATGGCCAATTTTCAAAATCATGATCCTCCACCATGATAAAAACCAGAAAAGAAGCAATTAACCCCGAAAACAAAGATTTAAAACGTACATAGAAATTGTCAGTGATTACTTAAGTTGAAGTCATTCCAATGTCAATTCATTTAACAATCATTCATAACTTACGCAATTTATAGTATGTAGCAAATGTCCAGGGAGAAATCTGGTCTTTTTGATTGATGGAAGCATTACAGAAACTTCTAATTTAGGATTTTAGAGACGCAGGGATTTGAATGGTTACCAATATAAGAATGATCTGTCCTACTTCTCAGCCACTTAGCTGTTAGTTTGACTCTTGAGCTGAAGGGATTGTGTTTGTTTGTGACATGAATCATCCTACCGTTAGTTCAAAAAATCACACAGTAGCTCTTCCTCTGATGTCTTCACATCTGTGACTTTGGCCCCTGGAGAGGAATTGTGATTGTGGTGGCCAGGACACTGGCATTCTGGCTCTTCCATTCACGAGCTTTGCTCCCTGGTAACCCTTAATTACCTTTTATCTATTTCCTCCTGAATGAAAATTGGAACAAAAACCCATTTTTAGCCCAGGGGGCTGTTAGGAGGTTTTAAGAAACACCATGAAAGTGGCTTGAAAATCAGCAAGTGTTAAATGCAAAGTATTCTCGCTCATCCTAACAGACTTACATAAGTTAAGCCTACAGTCTCTTTTGTATTCACAATGTGACTGAATTGTAGTAAAGCCACTGATGATAAGATTATGTTCTAAATGCTCACGAATCACCCAATACAGAAGCAGTTTAGGATTCTCTTATGGTTTAAACAAACTCGCAAAATCTTGAATTTGCAGAACTTTGCCTGCCCTGCCTCCCCCCCCCCCCCCCTTTAATGTACCAGGTGCCTAGGCAGCTCAGTTGTTTGACTCTTGATTTTGGCTCAGGTCATGATCTCGGGGTCTTCAGATCAAGCCCTGCCTTGGACTCCATGCTCAGTAAGGAGTCTGCTTGAGATCCTCTCTTTCCCTCTCCCTTGCCCCGCCCTCTGCTCTCTTTCTTTCTCTTTCTCTCTAAAATAAGTAAATCTTTAAAGAAATAAAATTAAATCAATGTATTATTTGTCAACCTCTACTTACCTGGCAGTGCCCCTATTCTCCATGATCTCTCAAAGTTAAGGGTACAAACTTAAAAGGTGAGTAAGTAAGGTGCCTGGGTGGCTCAGTTGGTTAAGCGACTGCCTTCAGCTCAGGTCATGATCCCGGGACTCCTGTAATCGAGTCCTGCATCGGGCTCCCAGCTCCACGGGGAGTCTGCTTCTCCCTCTGACCTTCTCCCCTCCTCTCATGCTCTCTCTCACTTTCTCTCTCTCAAATACATAAATAAAATCTTTAAAAAAAAAGGGGGGGGGAGGGGGAGTAAGTTCTGGTAGTCTACTATCCAGCATGGTGATTGTAGTTAACAGTATTGCATTGTGTTCCTGAAATTTGCTAAGGTAGTAGATCTTTAAATGTTCTTACTACACACACCTGAATGGTAACCATGTGAGCTGATGGGGGTGTTAATTAGCTTGATTGTGGTAATCATTTCATAATATTTATGTGTATCGACTCATCATGTTTAGATACTAAATATTTTTTTTATCAATTACATTTCGATAAGGCTGGGGGGAAGTAGCTCCACAATACATCCACTGTTTGAGAGATTTGTCATTTTGAAAGGAACCAGACCTTCTTTTATTCTGTAAATTTGGGATTTCAGAATCATTTTAAAGCCAAAGTTCAATTAAGTGGGAAAGTACAAGAGAGGACACAATTTAAACTCTTAAAATAATTTCAATGTTCATGTGAAATTTTTTCTTCTAGATTGAAACAGAAATAAAATAGGGACTGTGCTGCTTTGCCTTCTCTGTGACCATGGGTTAAAGGGGGGGAAAAAGGTTCCCATAGTGTTTGCCTTATCTGTATCACTCAACTGAAATCTTCAGTCTGGTACTCTTTATTACTCAGAGAAATGACATCACAGGTCCAGGGACCAGTGATGCTATCTGACTAGATGTGGCTGCTTCTATGACTCAGGTCCCTTTTCCTTGCCTGGTTTTAACACAGGTCTTCTCTGCAAGGCAGGGAGAAGTGAGCAGCATTGGTCTAATGGAGATGGATCAGGAAACTGATCACCATAGGGTATTATAAGATAAATGGTTGTTTTGAAAGGCACTAAGGCTCTATATCCATGGATACAGTATTTTATAAATACTTAATCTCTTTAAATCCCATAAGGACACTACTAGTATTACAGTATCTAATTTATTGATAAACTGAGATCCAGAGGAATTGGGAGACTTTGAGCAATGAAGTGGCAGATCTGGGTCTCAAACTCAGGTCTTGTGACCTCCAGATCTCCAACTCATCTGACCCCACTGTTGATCTGACTCCACACACTGCACTGTGATATAGCTCCCATTGCTGCTATTAGGTTTAAAAATCTCTGGCATTACTTAGTTGTTTTTATGTATGGCGTCCCAACTTGAGTATAACAACCATGCTTGATATTTATTTTTCCGAAAACACCTAACATGCTCCCCTATTAAAAAAAAAAAAGTTAAAGAAAATGCTAAAATAGTTATAATTAAATCATAATTAATGCTCACTAGCATCAGATGCTATTTAACAGAGATCATGATATACGTATTTGGACAGGTAGAAGAGGTATAAATCCAAAGCAGGGAACATGGGGAGAAATCATACACAGTTCTGGGGATTTTGAGCTTAATTAAATTCATACGGGGAGCTGAGGTTGGGCTCCTGGAGGAACTCTTGAAGAAGAAAGACTAGGCCAATGATATGAGGGTACCTGAGGCAGAAGTGACTCCTTTATAGTGTTTTAACATCTGGCCAGTAGCCCTTAAGCACAGAGAAGAATTTCAGGGAACTGAAGGATGGAGTCCCTTTAAGGATCTTCTCACTTAAGCTGATCTTGTTACTTGCTCCCCCTGAGCACTCTTTGCTGTCAGATCTTTGACTTACGGGGTGTCGTTCTGGTTTTACCAAAAGAAATACCTCTCTTCTTCCTTTTATCCCCTCTCTCCTTCCTTCTCCTTTCTAGAATGAGAATGACTGTAATCTTTAAAGTGTGTCTAATTATAAAAATAACCTTAGAAATCACAGAAAATACAACCAAATTAAAAAATCAAAGAGGAAAATAAAACTATCTCAAATGAATTTTAAGAAAGAATCTCATTTCCTATTACATGGCTTCTCAAACTTTTTATCTGTGTCTAAATGTCACAGGTTAGAATATAATACTGTTTTATCAATGTCTGTGTTAACTTACTAGTATCACTTCGAATGGTTGCAGAAAACACCATTGAATGATAAAGGCCGTATTTAAAACCAATTCCTCATTGGTGGGCATTTAGTTTGTTGTAATGAACATCTTCCTACAAACCTCTTTGTCCTTTAGTGTCCACACTAAATTCACACAATTTAGTGTGAAAATAATCATGATAAATTCATAGAAATGTAATTTCTGGGTCAAAAGAAATACAAATTTTGAAGACTTTTCAAACATAATTTTTAAAAATTTCCTTGAGAAGTCCATTAACAGGAACACCTTTCTATTCTCTCCAATATAGTTTCTTATCAAACTTTTTAATCTTTTCATGAGAGTGCAAAAGAATGATTCAATCTGCATTTATTTAATTACTAGTGAAGTTGATTATTTTGAATGTAGATGGGAATAATTTTTATATCTTTTGTTGATTTTCTATTCATGTTCCTGCTATAGTATTCATTTTTTTCCTAATTAAAAATATATAATATGGATAATGTTTTGAGATATAAACTTCATTTTATTTTTCTTCTTGCATTTCTTGCCACCTCTGCACCTACACCCCCCATTCTGTCCTCTCTCCATTTAAGCAGATGTATGACTGTGCTCTGTTGCCTTAAGGGAGACAGGAGGTATAGAAAACAAGTAGCCTGTAAGAACTTCTTGCTTCCCTTTCATCCCCCCAACCTCAAATCCTTAGACCCATTGAGGAGTGCAAGATTTGAAAAAAAAAAGAAAAAACTGGCTGAGAGCCCAGGGAAGTGGGAAGGAGAGAGCGTTTCTCCTAGACCAAAAAGTGATGCTTCTCTCTGGGGAAATTAGCAGTATTTCGTTTGACAATCAATGTTTATATCTGTATTTGTGGGTTAGTATAACTAATTTTGGTAGCTAAGTTTATGAGAAGCAGCTCTTTTATTGGTGTCTCCAACAGAAACACATCTCAGAAGCATGTGATATTGTTTACAACTACTGCCATTATTTAACTCAGCCCCTATGAAGTTAATTATGGTAGGTGGTTGTTGGGAGTATGATAGGCTGATGTGTGGAAAGGGTGTTCTCAGGACATCAGAAAGGTCATCTAAGATCTGTTTCCATCTCTGCCGCTGATTGACCTTGGACAATCATAGAACGTCTCGAAACCTTACTTCTTATGTAAGAGATCTAACCAGTAACACCAACAGGAGAAAACCAATTCAGATGCCTTGCACAGATTCCAAGTGACACTGATAAGTGACAGACGTTGATTGAATGCCTGATTTACCAGGCATTGTTGTAGGCACAGAAGCTAGAAGAAACAAAGAAACCCCTTCTCTGCCTTCAGGGAATATAGGCATATACACAGGGAATTAGAACACACTGTAAAGCTCATCATTTTATAGAATCTATATTTCTATATTTTATGTGCTTTGTATGAAATATTTAGCATAATTTCACAACATCATTCAGTGCTCTAATTGAGAGGCGAACAAAGAATTGTGGAAGAGCAAGAAAACCAATAACTAATTGTTTATGAATTATATTATCTCTCTAAAACAAATGGCTTAGTACTACTGGATATATATATATATTTTTTAAAAATAATTCTTATTCAGTGGTTGGTGATCCAACCTGCAGACAGTTTCTGTTTAGGAAACTGGCACAGCAAGGGCATCCTCAAAATCAGAAAAAGTACCGGTTTATAATTTAATATTAGCACAAAGGAAAGGAAAAGATTAATCATAAAGGGTATACAGAGTTTTGTTGGACTTCCTCACATTTAACCTTATAATTTAGAATCTTGTTTGTTTGAATGACTGATGGTGGGTGCACCAAAGGATCCTGAGATATGAGTCATTCTATCAGACGCCCTTGTACTTATTGGACATTTCACCCATGCATTCCACTATACTGCTAACAGCTGTGGACAAAGAGGAAGAAACCAAACAAGCCCAATTTGGAAACTACAAGCAAGGGTTTTGTGGCAGGGGCTGTTGAAATGAAGCCTTTCCTTGGCCTGACCTCTATATTCACACAAGTAGTTAAGAGTTGGCCTTAGAGCTAAAGTTCATTTAGGAACCTTCATTGTATTACAATTATTGTCACTGTCTCCAGCCTCCCCATTTTTAAATCAAGAGTTTAAATCACTTAAGATTTTTTGAAAGTCTTCTCCTTTGTGAAGGTTTGCTTAATCCTCTATTGGAAAGGATGAAATCTGCAAGCTTGGTGACTTACATGCATTTGAAAAATCAATTAAAAAAAAAAAAAGGTACCTCCTGCCAGCCAAGGCAACTGCAGATGAGTTGAAATCCTTTCAATTTCTCTTGCTATTCAAAATGGGTCTCTAGTGTTTTTGCACTTAAGCCAAAAGCTTTTAGGCTTAGTATAAAGCCTTTGGAGTGACAAAATAAAATATATGTGCATTTTCTCATTACATATCTTCAATCCAGATTTTCCATGTTTAAAGAGAAAATAATAAAAATGAAAGACTTAAGAAGGCCCTGGTCATGTGCAGTCAAAGTAGCCTTTTACTCAGTTAACGTTCTCTAAGCTGTCTGTATGACTGAATGCTCTCGTACCCAGGTAATTTCTTATATTGAGCATCAAAAGAGATATTTGATGGTCTATATTAGCTTGAGCAATCTTTTTAGCAAGTGTACAGAGTTTTAAGAGCATGTCTAGGAAAGGTGGGCATTTTTAAGATTTATGCCCATTATATGACAGTATTAGATTTTCATTCTTTGCAGGGTGGTGCTTAACTCTGTTTTCTTGAATAAAAATGGAAGATACGCAGGCTTGAATGAAGTCTGTGCCTGTGCATCAGTGGGGGTGGGGCAGTGGCGTGATGGGTGACAGGAATGAGAAATAACAGCTGTGCCCAAGGTCACAGGGCACCAAGAACGTATTACGTATCTTATTTAATCTTTACGCTAGACTTACGGATGTTGGCATTACCATTATTTTACAGACAGGAAGACTATAGCCTAAAAACGTTACTTGCAAAGATGATGTAGCAAACATATGGCTATGTGTTCAATCCCATGTTTAATCTGCTCAGAACCTAGGTGCTCCATGCACCCCAGTGCAGGAGTTCAGAAAAAAGGAAATTCCTCTCCCTTGATGCATCCCTTACAGAATGACCATCTGATTATTCTGCTAGCTTTATGGAAAGTGTGGCAGATTTAGAATCAAAGGAACTTGGTCCAGGTCTGGGCCTTGATCTCATGCTAACCCCATGATCCTGGCCAAATAGGACTTCTCATCTGCTTAGTTCAGTGCTGGGGTATTAGAAGGTGAGGTTTGTGGTCATGCTGACCTCAAGCGTTTAGAGTGAGGTCTGCTCTTTTTCTTAAGTTTTAATATTAGGACTAGCCTACTCAGAGGTCACTTCAGGATCAAACTGGCCTTGCCTTCTCTGGGAAAAGGCTTTGTAAACTGTAAAGTATTTTGTTGCTGTAAGGATGGTTTTTAAAAAACTGATAGCTTCATATTTTTTCCTCTGCTTTAAGGCATGGAAGACATTTAAGTTAAAATGTCAAACGGGAGTGACAAACTTACTGAGCCACCAATAACGTCAACAATCAAGCATAATCTATTGCTAGATTAG
Organism: Procyon lotor; assembly: GCA_028646535.1. Lineage (NCBI taxonomy): Eukaryota > Metazoa > Chordata > Mammalia > Carnivora > Procyonidae > Procyon > Procyon lotor. The sequence continues at coordinate 39,862,374 of CM053617.1, read as the reverse complement.
TTTTCTGGTCATCTACTTAAGGCTCAAAGAGAATTATTAGGGGATACCATGGGTTTACATTGCTTCTTTAGTATTTTTGTATTAAGAATACTCATGACAAAGTTTTACAAATAAAGTTTCGAATTAAAACCTGTCATTATATAAATACTTATCAATCCTTATTTTTGGATGATGTATTTCAAAGAAGCCTTCTATTTATCCCTTTCCTTCTCTCTTTCTCTCTCTGGCAAGTAGTGGTGTTTGTGTGTGTGAAAGAGAGAGAGAGAGAAAATATTTAATAGAGATCATTTAATCTCTAATAGAGATTTAATAGAGATCATTTAATACACACAGTTTTATATTCTGCTAATTTCACTTCATGGTATATTGAATTTTTCCATGCTGTGATTCTTTTGTCTTTCATAGCTATGTAACAGTCCCCTAATTTTGGACATTAGATTATTTCCAATTTTTTACAACTTTTCTAAATGATACTTAGTGAATATTTAATGTTTGTGATTGCCAAAAATTGTGATGAGTTCCTTAGGACAGATTTCTTGGAGTAGGTCCAAGGATAGCTTTTCAAACACTCTTGATACATAAGGCTTAGGTTCACTCTAGAAAGTTTGTACTAATTAATATTCATACTAACAGGGATGCCTGGGTGGCTCAGTCAGGCGGCTGCCTTTGGCTCAGCTCATGCATGATTCTAGGGTCCTGGGATGGAGTCCTGCCGTGGGGAGGGGGGCCTTGCTCAGCAGGGAGCCTGCTGCTCCCCTTGCTTGTGCTCTGTCTCTCTCTCTCTGACAAATAAATAAATAAAATCTTTAAAAAATATATTCGTGCCAGTAATCTCTGAAAGTAGGAGTTTCACCTTATCCTTATTTACACTGAATATTTTTGCAAGCCCAGTCTTTTTCATAGATTAAAATTACATAAACCTAGACATTACACAGAATTACATAGACATAAAATTACACTTCAACAAATATAATCAGATCAAGTAACATAGGATAACAAAATAATTACAAAAACTACCCATAGTTCCCTGAAGGTATACATATAGTGATTAATATAGCTAATCACTATTATATTCCCAACTTTTTGTCATTCCACTATGATAACAACTAAACAAAAGGTTGGCAGTAAAGTCACGATTTCCCATAATAAACGCTAGGCAAACACTGTCTACGTTGAATTTTATCATTGTGGTAAATTATAGCTGAATGGGTGGATAACATACTGCTGTCTGTTAGGTTCGATTTGTAAGTCTTTGGTTACTAGCGATAGGAGTATTTTTAATATACCTATTGGCCCTTTCCCCTTGAAAGATAGCATCATGCAGTGGTTGAGAGGGTCATCTTTGGAGTCCGTCAGCCAGGTTTGAATCCCGGTTCTGATACTTAGTAGGTATTTAACCTACAGCAAGTTATTTAAACTTTCTCTCCTTCATTTTTCTCACACAAAAAGGGTGACATTAATAGTGTGTACTTCATAAAATTCACACGAGTACTTCGCATGTCAACCCAAGTGCGTTTAAGAATGTTTGGCATACATAACATGTATAAGAATAGCGTAGTAATTTTAACAAATGGTAACTTGATTTTGTAGTGTTCTTTTCTCTTCTTGATAAGTAAAAAAAAAACAAAAACAATAAGAGCATTAGCTTTGTAGTTTGTCGTTTCCCTTCTTTTGGGGAGTGGACAGTAAAAGTGTGAGGTCAGAAGGAGTATGAGACTCAGAAATGGGACAGAAAAACACAGGTTGCCTTCTTTCTCTTTCTGTGATGTCCAGCCTGAATATCACCTTTTATCACTGGTATACTAACTAGGGCAAGGGAAAGAGTCCGGGACAGTGCAGGTAATCAAGCCTGTGTATGTAATGAATTCAGCTATCCTTAAACACATCCTAGGTACCCCAGGGCACCCAAAGTATCTGTGTGCTCTTCTGACCTCACCTTTTTTGTAGGCAAAAGGTGAGACTCATTCACAGTTTACTAAGGTGATAGGGTTAAGGCAAGTCAGACTGTAAGACTTAATGGTATTGGCTTGTCAGTCCATTGCTGAGATCGGGATCTAATATGTCATCATGCTGGGAAATTCCCATATGGAGGGGTTGCTAGGCAACCAGACTGTGATTTGGTGGAAATAGTAGGCAGTTCTTCGAAGCATGATCCCACTTGACCATTTTCACTAACGTATTTACAGTTCATTACAGTTCTCTTCCATTTGGTTTTCTGGCAGTCTAAAGCCAATGTTCTCCAACTAAAAATACTTTCAAGTCTAATGAGATTTCCATTTCTCACTCTTGTTCATTTTCATCAACAAAACTACTGATGGGTTGCCAAGACGTGTTTTCTTTCTTTCACTGAGGTTATAACCATAACTTTGCTTAAATTCCAAACTGGAATTAAAGCCTCATGAAGATCTAGAGCTGCCAGCCCTGTAGATGTCTGTAAATGCCCCCCAAAGCATTCGTTTCTAAGCTTCATATAAGTTTTGTTCTGATGTTGATATAGGCAGTGATATGACGAACTAGAAAATCAGTGATTAATCCTTTGATTAATTCCATGCAGGTCACCTCTTTCATTCATTCAGTCACCATTCCACAGATACTTTTTTAAGATTTTATCTATTTATTAGAGAGAGCACACACAGGAGATGAGGGCAGGGGCAGAAGGAGAGGGAGAAGCAGATTCCTCACTGAGCAGGGAGCTCCACACAGGGTTGGATCCCAGGACCATGACCTGAGCCAAAGGTGGGCGATTAACCTACTGAGCTGCCCGGGTGCTGTCTCCAATTATTTTCTAAGTGTGTGCTATGGGGCTAGCACTGTGCTAGGCTCTGAGAATTCAACTGTGAATATGACATAGCCTCTGTCTTCAATTTGCTCACTGTTAAGTGCAAGAGATAGATAAGGAAAGCATCTGTTACCTTGCAGAGGAACAAATGTGATGTCAGCCCAAAAAGGGGGGATGGTTAACCAAGATGTAGGAGGTCAGGGAGGAGTCAGAGTCACAATATGAAACATGAGGGGTGAGTTAACAAAGGAATTAGAGAGTGGAAAAGGATTCCAGGCCAAGGCAACACAGTGTACAAAAACTGAAAGAGAATTCACAGCAGGGTTGGGAATGGGCAACTACCGAGTATGGCTAGAGAATAAGGGGAGGTTGAGGGGCGCCTGGGTGGTTCAGCCGGTTAAGCATCAGGGAAAAGAGTCTTTTTCCCTTCAGTTCAGGTCATGATACCAGGGTCTTGGGATCGAGCCCTGCGTGAATCGAGCTCCCTGCTCAGTGAAGAGTGTGCTTGTCCCTCTCCCCTTACCCTACTCATACTCGCTCTCAACTCTCTTTCAAATAAATAAATAAAATCTTTTAAAAAAAGATGATAGACAATGGGAAAATTCAGATGGATGGTGTTCGTATTTGGAGGGGGTATTAAGTCTGTTCACTAAGGTTCTGTCTCATGCCTTTTGTTTTCCACCCTGGCAAATCAATGTTTTATGCCCTTTGGTTACTGACCTAAAATGTTAGGAACTATATCCCATAGATAATAGAGTACCATCATCATAGCCAACTTTTCCATATATATATTTCTTGTATTCACAACTGTAACTTTCTCCTTAGGTTCCAGCATGGGGCCTCCACCTTTCATTTAGAGCAAATAGATAAGTAAACACTTTACTTTCAGTTAATTATCTCCTAGCAGCTCCTTCTCAATTGTGCACTGAAGGCGTTGGATATACCCAAGTCTTGACTCTTTTCCCTTCTAGGATGCAATCCTATAGAGAGGCAAAGCACCATAGGTGGTTTTCCAAGAAAGTAATTGCCCACAAAATACAGTGTTGATGTTACCAGAAACAAACAACACTGCCCTTCGGATCATCAACCTGTACCCTAAAAGCAAGCCTGAAGCTAATCAGTTCTGGTAGCAATTCTCAATTTCGTGACCTGGGAGAAAATGTTTGTATTCAAATGAGCACTGCACTTTTGAATGGGAATATTACTGCAAGATTGAGAAAAGCAACGCTTATGCCGATTCCCTCCGCTTACGCTTTGGTCGCCCAGACAGATTCCTCTCATTCAGGTACAAGCATGCAGGAGAAGCTTGCTTTCCCTCCACGTGTATCTTTCCTAGTCTTCCAATCAGCAAGTTCAAGAGAGTTCTCTAAAAACCCATGTTTTGGGGCAGCATATTGGCTGGAACAGAGATTTCTCCTTCATTTATCCCCAAAGCCACCTTCGGTACCCTTGAGTTAAAGACCAGCAGTCAGATCACAGAGGAGAAGAGCAGATGCTATTACATGACTCACTCAGGGTGGCACAACAAATTAGGGCTGGCACGGCAAATAGGGCAAACTCAACACAATCACGGATTGAACAGCAGTTGTATTCGACCCGAAGTTGGTACTCTGGTTTATCTATCGAAGTTGGTACTCTACTCTGGTTTGCTTTCTGCAGATACTTGCAGAACTTGGACAGTTTTCCTTTGATTGGAGAACTCTGTTGTCTCAAAGGATAAAATTCTTGTAATAATAGCGGCAAATATCATTTGCTTTGTGCTAGGCCCCAAAAATGATACAGTTCTTTGCATGTACCGTATCATTTAATTCCCACCATTTACTGTCTGTGAGCTAGATACTATTATCCTTCTTTTACAAATGAACTGATTACAACCTAGAGCAGTTGAGGAACTTTGCTACGGTCACACAGCTAGTAAGTAGAGAGACATGCCCGTCTTTCTCGTAGCTTTATCCCTAGCGTTGGCACGTAGTAAGCATTGCTTGCGTATGGTTCAATAAATAGTCGTGCGCTATGAAATTGGAGATAGTTTTGGTACAGTGAGAAGGTTTAGGTCTTCCCCTTAGCCTCATCCTGCAGTCTGTGCAGAACCCATCAGTCCGATCTTTTCTACAGGAACGCTTGACCCACTCTTCCGTTCCCCATTCTGCTCATCCCCTCTCTCTTTCTGATGACTGTTCTCATTGTCCCTCTGCCTACCCTTGGGCAGCTGATGTTAGGTCTATCTCTAACTTTAATTGACTCACTGTCCTTTGGTTTTTCTGCCCTGTTGCTCTTGATCTCTATTTTGCTGCTTCCTTTACCCAATGTCTTTCGTCTTACTCTCTTTACCTATTGGAAAATAGACTTTGGAGGCAGAAGGTCCTGGATTCAAATCCCACCCTAGCTGTATGCTAGTGATATCACTTTGTATTTAACCTCTCTTTAACATGTCTAAACATCTATAATAGGTAATTCACAAGTGCACAATCCACAGCCTCCCCGGGGGGGGGGTATCAAATGAACGTGTGACAAGTACATTGACAGTTACTAATGAACCACTTTTTGCATGTATGGTTTTTTGTTTTTTTTTAATGCCAGTTAATACGATGGCTCAGGTTTCACTGCAGATATTCTATAAGAGGCCTACCAAGTGCTCTAGCAGACCCCACTTTGTTACAGAACATGTGGCATATACCTGCCTTATTTTCAAATTCAAACAATTCTGAATTCTGGAGCACATATGGCTATTGGGATTTTGAATGAGGGATTGCCTTTCTGTAATACTTTTTTGTTAGGGTTGTGAGGATTAGAAATAAACTGTGTAGCTTGTTCATCTCATCAGCAAACAGTGGGCACTTAATGCCAAAAAGTCTCTTTTAAATGTGTATTTCTGAAAAAAAAAAAAATGTGTATTTCTGGGTTTTTCCTCTTATGTTGAATGCAGAAAGTATTATGTGTGTGCAATAAAGCAGAGCAAGATAAAAAACTTTGAATTGCAGCTAAAAAAAAAAAATCCTCCTATAAATTATTTGTGTTCACTCATGACTTGTTATGCTATCTTTAGCAGTTTACTAAGTTACTGTCTTCATTAATGCCCACCGAACTCCTAAAAATTGGTTCTAGGTTTGATCTGATACCTGCCTACCTCTTCAGAAACAATTTGGTCACAGAGAAGACATTGATGGAGTAGCAATGTGTTTAATTAGACTGGAATTCTCTGCCCTGGGAAATCGCTTTATAGAAGCTGGGCTTGCTTTAAACATAACTCAGTATTTTGAAGTGAAAGTTAAGTGCTACAGCTCATCTGGAAGAAATTACACATAATGGCATCAGTAATAGGAAATATGGTGTCCTCCGGTGGGTGATAAAATGGGATAAATGCAAGACCATGCTGCCTCATGGAATAATTGCAGTGACTATGCATTATGTATTGTGAAGTTATAAAAGAAAAAAAAAGTAAACTTTATCGTTGGTGTTCAAGGAGCAAGAGAGAAAAGGAAATGCTGCATAAAATACCACAGCTGCTCTGACCAAATGTGCTTAAAAATGGCCCCCATTTCTTTCTGGAAAAACAACTAGAACGATCCTTGGAGGAGCAAACTTGTTCTACTCCCCAAGTATAATTGCAGTAACAGCCCCCCTTCAGTGTTTCTGGGTATTTGGCAAAGACACCAAGATCTACTTCACCTCAGGTAAACTGGACAGAAGCTGTCCATAAATGGAGTGGCTTGTGGATAGACACCACCTCTGTGTCCTCACATGGTGGGGAGGAAGGAAGAGAGGGAGGGAGAGAAGACAATTCTCACATGAGGCTGACTGTGCTTGTATTTTGATCTTCCAACAGTCAGAATATGAGAAAATAAATCTCTCTCAGTGAAGCCCCCCCATCTCTGATGTTTTGTTTGGCAGCCTGAGCAGAGGAAGGCAAGATCGAAATTGGGATAAATCTGGAATCGAATCAGCACACAATGGGCACTGAGACCAGCCCTACTGGATTGTGTTATTTAAAATTTTTAGGTGAATTTTTGAACAGCTGAACAAATGTGGGTAATCGATTTTTTGTAGAGAAACTGTAACGCTATGTTAAATCAAACCAACTGTGTTGCTCTTCTAGAGATCTAGCGACTGATATTTGGAAGATGCCACTGATAATGGCATCTGAAAACAGAAATGTTGGTAGTGGTATGTAGATATACTTTAAGAGCAGGAATAAAGAGAAATTAAATCACACAATCACAGAATTAAAGCCTTTGTGTTTGTCTATCCTAGTGGCTTTCAGCCTACACTTGAAGTTCAGATTTTGGGGAAAGAGATGTGGGCGTTTTAGTTGACCCAAGATCAGTTTTGTGAGGTGAGGCTCTCATTCCTGCTTTAACTAGAGTGTCAGTGGATTAATTTGTTTTACGTATTGGGATTCTACAAGACTTGATTTGAAGAAAGTATTCTCAAACTCTTTGATCTACACCAGCCTTTCATCTTGCTAATGAGGAAAATCCTAAACTTAAAGGGCTTACCTCTAGTTAAGAGTTCCATAGTTCCTTTCAGCTTCTCTGAAGAGCTAAGTCTTCCTGTTGGCTTTAGCATCAAGATAATGCTAAGGCCTTCTTTCCATCTCCTTCCTCCACCCCACCTCCCCATCAAGAGCACATTGTCTTGTGACATTAACTCAAGCAAACCTCCTCTACTCCCAACCTGAGCAAAACAGAGAGCCTAAAACCAAGGTCAGCAAAGGACAACCTGTGGGCCAAATCTGGCCAAATTTGTAAATAAAGTTTTATTGGACGGTCACTCCTATGTGTGTATTATCTATACTCTCATGCTATCACATTAGAACTGAATAGTTGCAATAGAGATTATATGGACCACAAATCCTAAATAATTGCTATCTGGCCCTTTACAGGCAATTTGCCAATCCCTGGCCCAAACTGTCTTGAAAGCTGTCTGGCCTACTGATTAAATAAAATCGAAAGCTACAGTTTGGATAATGTTTGACTCCGATGTTTTTCCTTTTTGCTTTTCCAAGTCCTTGGTTAGGTGATCCTCTCTTAAACGTTTCACCAATAGAAAAAGCCACTCTACATCGAGGCAAAACTGAGAATCTTTCAGAAAATACCTATAACAGCTTAAAGTTACTTATTTTTTTTTTTGTCTTTGTCGTGTCTTATTTCTTTGATTTATACTCAGCCATGGAATATCTTGAGAATTAGTCTCCAAGGGTTATTATAGTCTATATCTTCTGGGATATACTCAGTTTGACACATAGTCTAAAAGGAAATCTTGATACAATGATTTTATATATAATTTTTAATCTGTTGTAAATTAGGATGATTTGCACCTGGCTTTTGCCTAGATCTTGTTATACTTTGTAGGAACATAGTCAAATTTATTTCCTTTGAGCAAGCCTAGGTGTGTAGAGTCACCGATAAGGAGGGTGGCACAGAGACACTGAGAGGCAAAAGGATGTGGAATGGACAAAGGCTTTAGACTCAAACAGAGAAATTATAATTCCAGCCCCAGCACTCATCAGGTGTGTGTTTCGGGGCAAATGACTTAGCCCCTGAAGCCTCAGTCTTCATCTAGAAAACAAAAAGTATCATTCCTACGACCACATGATGGTACTGGAAGGACTAAATGCAGCCTTGGAGGTGAGGCTTCTCCCAGTGTTTGGCACAGAGATGTTTTCAGCATTTTAACTACCTTCTTTTCTTCACTTTCTCTCCTTCTGCCAGGCCTGTTTCATTACTAACAATTTTAGAATATAGAAATACATTATTACTTGAGATGGCAAATATTATGTGAGATAGTTGTTGGTGAAAGACTAGGTTTATCTAGCTCAGGGTAATAGAGTGACCATCACCAAAGTCCTTTTCTTAACCTTGACAAAGCTGGGAGTCTTCCGTTCTGCCTCTAGGTGGATCAAGTCCTGAAGACCAACTGGGCCAACACTATGGTGTAAGTCCCGTTCTATGCACGTGTCATGTAAGGCTGTTTCACATGTGCAAATTGAGCTGGAGAATTGAGACAGTGTATGTATTCTTACAAGGGACTAAAATATGTGGCTTATTGCCTCATTATTTCAGGTGAATGTGTTTTTAGTAGAAATGTCCCGGAATAATTATTTTTCATTCTCACTGGTGCATACACAATCCTTATGGTTTAATTGATTGGATAATTTGTAATTAGATATAATTTGAGCTTCTATTTGTGGCTTCCTTAGGAATCACATGGATTTTATGACTTCATTATCTCCATCAGAGTTACCACTTTTTTTTTTCCTCTATAAGACATTTGTCATTTGCCATTCCAGAGAGGAGTAGAAAGGGGAGGGAGGGAGGAAACAAATACTCTCTCTACTGGCACCAGCTCAGTTCTGATACCAACTTTTCTCTACTGCTATTCTAATGCAAGATTTGTGCTTCCATAGTGATTCACCAGAATCTAAACAATTTAGCTGTTCTTTAGTGACTTGAGTCTTAGAAGTAGTAAAAGAGTATTTTGTTTAAAAGCTACAAAAAGAGCCAGTATCTATTTAAATTAAATAAATATGTTTGTTTGCATGCTCCATGAGTTACATTTGCCCTAAAAATGACAGTAGAAAGATGCTTTATTTACCCGAACACATACAAAGCCAAAAGCTGAACAGGCTTTAATCTTTAACAATTTAATAAAATTGAGGATAGACATGGCAGCTTTCCTAAAATTATTTACCTAATTTACTTTGTAATTACCTCAATGTCTTCTGTGTGTCCTAAATGTCTTTTGACACATTTTTAGTACATACTCCATTTGAAGTTGGTTTTGGTAGAAAAATCACATTCAGTTGTGTGTGGACCACCAGAGGTCTCAGGTGGGGGGGAATGGCTGCAGCCAATTTTGCTGGCCTTTTGTAGCAGATACAATAACACAGCTGTGGATGTGTTCTTCCAATGGTCTGTCTCAGCAGCCCTGGGGTCAACTGCTGGACAATAGAACTCTATAAAGAGTCAGCATTGCATGGATAGAGTGGAGTTGACAGTGGCCTTCTATCTAGGAGACACCTGAGATCCACCTTCCTCCGCAGTAGACTGTTAGTTGTTATCTGGGACTCAACTACATCCCAGGATGTCAGCGAAAGCCCAGAAACTGAAAAGAATGGATACTGGCTCCAGATTCTTTATAGAAGATGGCTAAACTACTGGTGCTTGCTAATTAATTTGGACTTTCCACCCCTGCCTTGTCTTCTGCCTTAGCAACTGAAGTAGGTCTTGAATGCTATCTGATACCACAATTGGCTTTGCTATGTCTTATATCCATTAAACTGTGCTGTGCCTCCCTTTGCAAAATCCATTAGTTACTTTATGGCAGGGTTTCTCTGATTGAATTTGGGGACAAGACCATGAAATTTCAAGGAGACACAGAGACCAGAGCTAGCTGTTTGTAACCATATTATGTCCTCTCTCTTCGCGAGTGTTTGAGGTCTAGAGGAGTAGATGGGTTTGTTAGGTAGGTTGGCACCCTGGCTAGGTAACTGGGTATAGTCCTAAGCACCCAAGATGGTATATGTGCAGCTGAATAGTAATTGGCTGAGATAGAGTTCTATGAAGTTCCCTGGTCGGTGGAGAGATAGTCTGGAACTGGGTAACAATTATTTAGAATGCTAGCTGGTATATACCGAACAAGCTCCCAAATTGCAGTGCCTTAAGGCAACATAAAGTTGATTTTGCACTCATTTAATGGCCCAGTGTCTGTGTTTCACAGGTGGTCTTCCATGTAATTACTCAGGGACCAGGCTAATTCTGTCCTCTGTTTTGACTTGCCCTTTTCTTTCAGCCAGCACATGGGGAAAGAGAATTATCCCATCCTGGTGGTGACACACACCAGTTCCCCTCACATTCCACTGGAAAGAGTTAGTTAGGGGTTTCTGCAGGGAGCTGGGAAATAGTCACGGGCTAGCCCATCTTCTTCTGGCCAAGGCTCAACATGCGGAAGGAGATCTTGAATCTTTGATTGTTAGTTAGCCATCCATGCCACAATAGCAGATTGAGTAAGGTTGAATCCGAAAGGGAAACAAGATGGAGGAGAGATACCCAAGGAAGAAACAGAGGAGTCTGAAGGAATTTCCCAGGTCAGAGTTCAGATGACTGTAACAAGCTTTATTCAATTTCTGGAATTTCTTAAAATGTTCTATGAACCATTAAAGGAATAAATGGGTACCAAACAATTTAAAAAGATTCTTTCCCTTCTTTCATTTATCTTGGCCTCTTTATGACTCACCTGGGAGTTAAGGCTTTTTCAGAGTCTTCTCTTCCGCATCACTGTACATACGCATTAGCTTCTTTTTCTTCTTTCAAGCTTTTATTTACACTCTAGTTCGTTAATATATAGTGTAGTATTACAGTTTCAAGGGTAGAATTTAGTGGTTCATCACTTGCATATAGTACCCAGTGCTCATACAACAACTGCCCTCCTTAATGTCCATCACTCATTTAGCCCATTCCCCACCCACCTCCATTTCCACAACCCCAAGTTTGTTCCCTGTTGTTAAGAGTTTCTTGTGGTTTGCCTCCCTCTCTTTAACTTATTTTATTTTTCTTTCCATTTCCTTATGTTCATCTGTTTTGTTTCTTAAATTCCACAAATGAATGAAATCATATGGTATTTCTCTTTCTCTGACTGACTTATTTCACTTAGCATAATACACACTGATTCCATCCATGTCATAGTGAATAGCAAGATTTCATTCTTTTTGATGGCTGAGTTATATTCCATCACTCACACACACACATGTCCATCCTATATCTTCTTTAGCCATTCGTCAGTTGATGGACATTTGGGCTCTTTCTATAGTTTGGCTCTTGTGTTTGGTGCTGTTTTAAACACTGGGGTGCATGTGTCCTTTTGAATCACTATGTTTGTATCCTTTGGATAATTACTTAATAGTGTGATTGCTGTGTCATAGGGTAGTTATATTTTTAACCTTTGGAGGAACCTCTATACTGTTTTCCAGAGTGGCTACTCCAGTTTGCTTTCCCACCAATAGTGTCAGAGGGCTCCCCTTTCTGTGAATCCTCACCAACATCTGTCATTTCCAGAGTTGTTAATTTTAGCCATTCTGACAGGTGTGAGGTAGTATCTCATGGTGGTTTTGATTTGTTTTTCCCTGATGATGAGTGATGTTGAGCATTTTTTCATGTTTCTTTTAGCTATTTGTATGCTTTCTTTGGAGGAATGTCTATTCATGTCTTCTGTCCATTTTTTTTTTAAGATTTTATTTATTTATTTAACAGAGAGATCACAAGTAGGCAGAGAAGCAAGTAGAGAGAGAGGGGGAAGCAGGCTCCCCACTGAGCAGAGAGTCCAATGTGGGGCTCAATCCCAGGACCCCGAGATCATGACCTGAGCCAAAGGCAGAGGAGCCACCCAGGTACTCCTTTTGTCCATTTCTTGACTGGATTTTTAATTTTTGCATGTTGAGTTTGAGAGTTTATAGGATTTGGATACTAATCCTTTATCTGATATGTCATTTGCTAATGTCTTCTCCCATACGCGTTAATTTCTAAGTGAAGTCTAGTTCAGAGAAGCTGATTGGCTCCAGCTCTCCTTCCCAAATTGTTATCATTATTGTATGCCAGCTATGTACCAGCCCTTTATTAACATTGTCCTACTGTCCTCCCAATGACTTAATGAAGTACATATTTTAGCTCTCACATTGTTATTAAAATATGCCTGAAAGATCTCTTATAGGAATTAGTCTTCTTAGACTTTGCTAGTAAACCCAAACCTAAAACACTATGAGGGGGCCAAGAAGATTCAGATGGGTAGAATCAATAGCAGGAATAATTTTAGTGAAACATGGTAAACAGAATAGGAAAAAAAGTATACTAAACAAAAGTAATAGACTAAATATAAAAATTGTTGATTTGTTGTATCTGTTTCCTTAAAAAGTCTCCTAACTATTGTCATAACCATTCAATCCAGTTCAGCAGAGGAAATACATTATGCCTTCCTCTCTTGTGGTCTCTTTTATTTCTAAACCATTATCGTGGCAGTGAGAGATTTTGCAAAGCATAAAAAAGTCACCACAGGCCCACACTATGCTATGACCCAAGTGGTTTTCATAGCTATTCCCTTAATGTCTGTGTCCATATGCCTGCAAATGAATGAACCATCTTGACACATACTTGATAAAGCAAAATTTCTAGTTTTCCTTTGGAGAAATGCTAAAACATTCACAACCAAGTATGAAATTTTAAAATATAAAATACAAACACATATATGTACTAATTTTGGCAGAGGAGGCTAAACTGTTGAGTTTATTTATGAAAGGTAGAATCCTAGGTAAATTTATTTTTCTTATACTTGTCTAGGTTTGATAACCATTCTAAATGGCTACTTATTACATTTTTAAATAAAAAAACTATAAATATTATCTGTAGGAGGAAATCTCATTGCAGACATAGTATTGCTTTTTTTTTTTTTTTTAATTCTGAAGAAAATCACTCTTTTCTAAGATTAGGTAGTTCATTTTTAAGAGAAGCCAAAGAAATGTGTCCATTGAAAATAATAGTTTCAAGATGTGCCTGGGTGGCTCAGTCAGTTGAGTATCTGACTCTTGTTTTCAGCTCAGGTCATGATCTCAGAATTGTGAGATCAAGCCCCACATTAGGCTCCACGCTGGGCATGGAGCCTGCTTAAGATTCTTTCTCCCTCTCCTTCTGCCCCATTCATGCATACACGCTCTCTCAAAAACAAAAACAAAACAAAAAAACACAATAGCTCAAGAAAGAGTTTCCTTTTAGATTTTGGTCATTTAATAAATTCAAGTTTTCATGCCTTCAGTTGAAATTATTTAATAGTAACTTGTAGAGTAAGGTCCATGTTGCATGTCCAATCTGATAAATTGATAATGAGATAGACCATCCCTAAGATATCCCCCACTGATCCCTGCCTCCTGGGTTTCATGTCTTAGTGTAGTCCCCTCTCCCTGCATGCAAACAGGACCCAGTGACTCACTTAGAACCAATAAAACACAGCAATAGTGATAGAATGTCACTTCTGAGACTAGGTCACAATAAGTCTGTGGTTTCCTCTCTCTCCCTCTCCCTTCCCTTTTATTTACTAGCTCTACAAGATGTTAAGAACCATGCCATGAGCTCTCCTATGATGAGGACCATGTGGCAAAGACCTTGGGCCAACAGCCAACAAAGACCTAAGATGATCTGCTAAATAATGAGTATAGCTTCGAAACAAATCTTAACTCTGTTGAAATTTGATCTTGAACCAGAGGATCCCAGCTAAATGGAATTCCTGACCATAGAAACTGTGAGACAATAAATATTTATTGACTGGGTCATAACATTTTGGGGTAATTTGAATGCAACAATAGATAATTAACATAAATTAGTACTGACTACGTGAAGTAGGGTTCTGCAAAGAGGTTTGAGGCTTCATCTACTCCTTAGGAAAGTGTAGCTCGTCAATTATATTTGCCATGGACACAGGGTGGGAGGAATGGTGATGTTTGTGCTATTCTTTAACATGATGAACAGAATAGTAGCGACAGAATGGGCTCATTTTGGGGTTTGGGGAAATGTCCTGGTGTTAATAGGACCTATTCCACTACCAATCATTAATATCATAACATAGTCATTGGTCAGATTGGTTTGTGTAGGTCCTGATTTGTATCTTTCTCTTGAGGAATATGGATTATATGATCCAAGGAGACCATCAGAATCTGGGACAAGGTTCTGGAAAGGCCAAACCAGCCCAGGGATACTGGTGTTTCCTGAAGTAAACCCCAGAACAGAGATCTAGACAGTGTAAGAGAGTGGAGAGAGAAAGATAATTTTCTTATACTGCACAATTTGCCTGACGTCAGTCCCAACTTGTGGCAGATTTAAGAACTTACCAGTGCAAGCGAAGTAGTGCAGAAAAGATATCCATGCAGCTCTTACATGTGTTAGAAGAATGACTGGCTCTGAGGAATTGCTCTTTTTCCAGATATTGATATCAAAGTATCCTTGGAAGACCTACAAACCCAATGCCCAGCAACCCAGGTCCTGAAGCACTGTTGAAATGAGAATATGCTGCCTTATCTCAGCAGGGTTCTGACAGGTCTCTAATGAACATTGTCCAAAAGAGTGAGACAATTTAACAAAACTATATTCAAAGAAACTGCTTGTTTAAAAGGCCCATTTCATAGACAATTCAAAGTTCAGGTGTGTTTCTTGTCACGGGTGGGGAATACTTGGCACAATCAAATGCCATGCTTTTGAAAGTCTGAAAGGAAGGTTGTTTTTTTTTTTTTTTTTGTAGTTCCTTAAGAATTGAAATAAAAATGAGCTTTCTGTGTGATATGCCCGTGGACTGCTGAGGATATACTTACAGATGAGCATGAACAATGCTAAGAAAATGTTTATGAAGTTAAGGTATGCTTAATCTATTTTTTAATATCTGATTTGAAGACTATACTAGAATTTAAATGACTTTAACAAGATATTTAGAGTATTTTTGCAGGCATTATGTAGAGAGAAATAAATGTGGGTGCATGTATGCTTATTTAACTATATAGATTATACTTTCTCATTAAGTTATTCATGGTTCCTGAAGATTCAACTCTAATAGGAGCTTGCACATTCTCATACTTTAAAAAATTCTGAAAATAGGAAAATGTGTAAGAAGTTTGAGGTTTCAGTAGTATTTGCACTTTGGTTTCTTGTTAAACTATGCTTCATATAAATATGAATATTGCCAAGAACCCCCACATGAGATTTTTCATTGTGACTAGAACATTCCTTTATTTCTCTTTATTAAAATACTCTAACTTATTCAACATCATAAGCCTTTCCTCATAAGGGAAATATTTTTTTATTTCATTTTCTCTTACCCCTTTGGAAGTCCCTGGAAGGCTTTTTGTCATACAAGTCCATTGAGAGACACATAAATATCTTCACACAAGCTAAGGGAAAAGAAAATGTCTTATTTACAAGGAAGTTGAGAAGAGAAATACTAATAATTTCCTTAGCTTAGTCCAGGCAAGTACAATGGAGACAATGAAAAAGAGCTAGAGTATCAGTGACTACTTAATACCTATAGTGGAAAGAATGAAGCCATCTTGAGTCTGACTCTGGGTTTCTGGCTCGGTGCTGACACATTAATGTATCCCTTAGAAAGCTAACGGTTTTTTCTTTATTTTACTGATCAAGGAGAGGTAAAAGTTGCTTTCTCCAACAGTTTCAAAGCATACTTGGTTGTTTTAAGCCCAAGAATAGCATATCTAGTTACTTGTCTGGTATCTTCTCCAGTTGTTTTCTGGACAGACTCTCAGATGCTGGCTGGTTTGGATGGTAAGAGAATGCGAGCTGCTCATCCCAAGTGGCTCCTATCCAGCTCCTCTTGTCCCTTCTCTGTCAGTTTGATCATCTGTCTCTTCTCAGTAGAGTCTGTCATTGAAAATTGGATTCAAGTCGAGTTTCACCTGGAAGTATTTACCTCACAGAATTAGTGCAATTGAGGGTGATTAAAATATTCAGTTCCTCTCTGACCAGTTAAACAGCCACCAAGTGGTAAAGAAGGTACATCTGCATCCTCCATCTTGTGGCGTCCTGTGGTTCCATTTGAATCCGTTCCACTGTGCATAGAGATTATGTATTCCACATCTTCCTGACCATAGAACATATTATTTTTTAATAAGGCTCTAAAGGAAATATATGCACTTTCATGCCACTCAGAGGAGTGAGCTCTGGATTTGCCTTGGTTGGTTGCCACAGGAGCTATGGATGTATTTTCTGGGATGAGGAAGCAGAGTCAGGCCTCCAGCCAGTCCAGTAGAGGCACAATTAGAAAGATCTAGAATACCCTACTGAAGTCCTAAGAAAGTAGTAAAACCAAAAGAACAGCTTTTAGTTTTAGTACAAAAAATCCTGACCCCAAACTAACTTCATTTATTCAAGGGCTCAAAGGCTGTTTGAGCAAAAATAGGAATAGGGAGCCTTTCCTTTAGGGTCTAAACCCAAAATATCAAGAAATGAGACTTGATGTTCTTTGAAGTTCCTAAATGCCTCATTCATAATTTCAGCTGGCTGAAAACCCAGTTGTTCTAAGGAAGAGGCCTAAAGAAGATCATTATGTGGTGGAATAATATAATTTCCCCATCCTAATCACTAGCACCACCGAGCACCTGGTTGCTCAGTTGCCCCAAATTGGAAATAATCCTTAATGCCTTCTTCTATCAACCCTGAAATCCTATTAGCCACCAAAAAAAAAAAAATATGGATAATCACCTCCAAAGTCTATCTTAAGTGAATGCGTTTCTCTTTATCTCCATTGTCACCACTCTAGTTTTGTTTTGTCAGCTTTTAATTGAACTATTGTGGAGCCTTCCAGTCTTTACTCCCTATTTTTAAAACTTACTCTTAATAAAAATTATATATATATTTAAGGTATACAATATGATTTGAATATTCATAATGATTGCCATGGTCAAGCTGATTAGCACATTTTCTCTTGTAGTTACTCTGTGTGTGTGTGTGTGTGTGTGTGAGTGCACGCGCGCGTGCATGCGCGTATGCAATGAGACCATCTGAAACCTCTTTCAGCAAATTGCCAGTATTCAATATGGTATTATTACCATAATATACCATATATACCATTTTTATGGTATATATATATATATACCATATAAAATATACCTTATATACCATAAACTGTGGTTTAGTCCAGCCCATAAAACAGCCCAGGATCTTTAAAAATGCAAATCTGATCCTGTCAGTACTCTGGTTGTTTCCTGCTGTTTTTTTAGGATCAGCCTTGGTGTGTCTGATACTTAGTGGCCATTCAGTAAAAGAATGAGTGAATTAACCCATTTTGGGTAACCATATTTTGTGGTCTACATAAGTAACATCAATTTTTTTGAAATTTTTGAATAAGGCAGATTTCATGTACATAGGACTTTCTGGCTCTATATAAAAACTGCCCAAACACTTTCAAAATTATGTTTCTGGGTCATTTATTAGCAACAAATCATCATTTTGCAAAGTGTAGTGTTCTTCAGATAGTGAAACATATTGCTCTATATGTTCTTGCTCTCTTTTATAGGGGAGAGTGGAAGAAGAATGTTCTCAATAGTTCATACATCAAAAGTCTGTTTAAACTTTTTGTCAAGGGTAATAAAACACACTGCTATTCCTTTCTTTTTCCTACCTGTCTTTACTCCTTTTCTGTTCCCTCTTTCATTACTTTTTAGCTGATTTTTTAAGCTGTTTCTATGTCGTCAATATGTTTATAGTGATATTTCTTGATTTTTGAAACAAAATTTCTATTATCTCGATGTAGAGAGATCTAATACATAACCTTCATTTCAGAACCTCCAATGCACTTTCCTCCCCCCTTCACTCAATATAATTATATCAGAATTTGGTTTTATCAGTATTTAGTGTTTACAGCATCAGAACTATGAAAATGTTATTTCTATGTCCTTCACCTAATATATTGTGATCATGTTTTCTTTCTTGCCTCCCTTCTAGAGTTAAAAATTGCATTTTTTTTTCATTTTGTTTTCTGTGTGCTTATCATGATATTCTCTGACCACGCTGGAAATCTCTTTTGACTGTCATCAGATGTACTAGGTAATCTTGATTGGTTACGTTGGTTTCTCCTTTGAGACTAATCTTTTCCTGGCCAATCTCAGATATTTTATTTTAAGCCTGTTGTGCAGTTTTCATCCCAGAACCACCCCCCCCCCCCGAGATATCTTTCACTTCTCTTCCCCCCCCCTCTGGAAAATTCTAGAAATAACTTTCACTTCTTTTCTCTCGCTTTTTTTCCCCCTCTAGTTGGGTTAGATCCCTTTTTTTCTGTGAGAATACCCTTTGTTTTGAAGGAACACATCCTCTAGTAGCTTTCTGATCTGGCATCCTTGAACATGTCTTTATCCTACCGTTAAATATACATCATGGTTTCCTCAAGGATAGAATTCCAGACTGAAAATAGCTCTTCCTAGACATTTTAAAGATATGACTCCATTGTTCCCTGGTTTCCAGTATTCCAGACAAATCTGATAATATTCTTATTTCGGATTATTTGTAAATGACCTCTAGTTTTTCCCCAGGGATCTTCTCAGATCACTTTTTTAAACCCAAAACTCCAGAATTTGACAACTATGTGCATTAGGGTTTTCAACCACTAAGCCAAGGCTTCAATGGATACTCTCCTGATGGAAACATAGGTTTTAAGAATTTTTTGTATTTTTTTCAATTTAATTTTATTTTTTCAGTGTTCCAAGATTCATTATTTATGCACCACACCCAGTGTTCCATGCAATACGTGCCCTCCTCAATACCCACCACCAGGCTCACTCAGGCCCCCATTCCCCTCCCTTCAAAACCCTCAGTTTGTTTCTCAGAGTCCACAGTCCCTCATGCTTTGTCTCCCCCTCCGATTTCCCCTAATTCACTTTTCCTTTCCTTCTCCTAATGTCCTCCATGCTATCCCTTATGCTCCACAAGTAGGCGAAACCATATGATAATTGACTTTCTCTGCTTGACTTGTTTCACTCAGCATAATCTCCTCCAGTCCCATTTTGTGTTGATACAAAAGTTAGATATGCTTCCTTTCTGATAATATTTCATTGTATTTATGGACCATAATATTCTTCCCTCTCCATTTTTCCTATACTTTCTGGTATCTGAATTACCCACGTTAGTCTTCTAACTTTTTATTTTTTTATTTTTTGAGTGAGAGAGAATGTGCACGAGCAGGAGAGAAGGGGCAAAGTGTGAAGGGGAAGAGAGAATCCCAAGCAGGCTTCTTGCCCAGCCAGCAGAGAGGGGCTATGTTTCATGACATTCCCGATGCTCAGTCTCATGACTCAGATAATGGCCTGAGCTGAAACCAAGAGTCAGAGGCTCAACTGACTGAGCCACCCAGCTATCCCTTTTTAAATTTTTTTTAATCCCTCAGTTATTTTTCTTCAGGGAGATCTCTGAGATCTTCCCAATTATATTTTCCAGTGTGTGTGTACTTGAGTGTATTCCTGAATTCACAGGTTTTTAGTTTTTAAGAGCTATTTTTGAAATGATATGAATGTTCCTTCTCACAGCATTTTTCCTCTCTGGAGAAATTTATTACAGTCTTAAAAGACTCTCTTCTCTTTATCTCTGTAGCTTCTGAATTCCCTTTCTCTTCAGTAGAGGCTTTTTATTGATACTTAGTTGTGAATATGTATACATTTAAGTGTGAGGTACACACCCAAAGCTGGTATATTCTGTATATGTAGGACTTTTGAACTGGTGAGCTTCACTGTAGAAGGTTTAGCTGGGGATCCAGACATTTGGGCACTCCACTTTCTCTGCTTTGGTAACTTAGGGATTTCCACCTTATTAAAAAAAAAAACAAAAAAAACCACAACACCAAAAAAATTTCTTGTCTATTGTAGTTTTTTTCCTCTCTCGTGCTTTTTTTTTATTGTCAGCTTAACGTTTACATTTACTTATTTTCGTACATTAGCAATGCCCTGCAAGATATTACACATTTTATGTTAAATAATATGTACAGAGTGTTAGATTTAAGTTTACACGATATGGAGGGGAACCTCTAACAGGGAGGGTGAGGGTGTCCTTAAACGCTTTATAAACAGACTGACCCTTGGCTAAGTCTTCAGAGATGAAGAGGCTGGGCAGACAAGAGGCTGAAAAGCATACCATGCATATGACAGAACGAGAATGATGGGCCAAGCCATAACCGAGCAGTCTTTTCCGTAGACAAGCAAGCTGGAACATCATGTTTTGGGGCAGCGGGTGAGAGCAAGGAAGGAAATTCCGAGTTAATCAAGTTCAGATGATAGAACTCCTCCATTCTGAAGTCCTGTGCAAAAGCATGGGAATAAAAAGTGAGTGAGACTCCATTTCTTCCCTAAGCAGCTCAGAGTCTCTTAGGGAAGGAAAGATATAAAAATAAATGACAATCATGCTGGGCATAACTGTGTGAACTGAAATATCTTTTTCCAAGAAAAAGAGATTGTATCTGATTTTGTAAGGCCTCACATTAAGATGAAAGAGTTTTGGCAAGAACAAACTGAGATGGAAAGGAATTAACATGGCCCTGGACACGGAAAGAAGAGTTGGAGAACGGAAGTCCAGTCTGGTTGGTACACAGGGGAGCAGGGTAAATCCGATGGTGTGGGCTGGGCCACGGGGCGGAGGGTCTTGGATGCCAGACCTGACAGTGTGTGCTTTATTTTGAACACCAAGAGGATTTGTGCACACAGTCAAAACTACCTAAGATGGCAACTTGTGCCTTGATGTACACCCTCCTCTCTCTTCCTTGTTCCTGGTGAATGTCCTTCCTTGATGTTTGAGCATGAAACATGGTGAACAAGAAGGAGTAGTCTCTTGTGTTCCTCCTTATGTCCATCCTCTAATTCATTCTTCACAGCTTATCCAGTGAGCTCTAAAAATGCAAATTGAGTAATTTCTCTGCTTTTCACGGCCAACCACTGCACTTGGTATGAAATTCAATTTTCGTGATGTGGCCTGCAAACTCCCAAAGCCTCTGGCTCCTGACCGCATCCTGGACTTCGCATTACACCACTTTCCTTGTCACTCTTTACCTTCTATTCAAATATCCAGTTGTTCTTCCTTCTATTCCTGTAAGGTGACGAGCTTACCCTATATTGGGCCTTTGTACTTGCTGTTCCCTCTACCCGGAACGCTCCTTTTATTTGCATCCATAGTTGGTCCCTATTGGTTTTAGGTGTCAGATAAAATGCTATTTCCCTAAAGAGCCTTTTTCTCTGGCCATCCTACTGAAACTACCCTCTGCCCTTTCCTCCTCTTACTCTGTGGCATTGCCCAATCTATTTGCTTTGGAGCATTTTTCTTCATGTGTAATTATATTGTTTAATTATGTGGTTTAACTGTTAGATATGAATTTCTCATCCCACTAGAAATGACCTCCTCAGAATTCAGAGATGTTGTCGTTCACATTTTCTGCTGTATCCCCGATGCCTAGCATAGTGCTTAGCATGTAATACTCAAAAAACATTTGTGGAATAAAGAAAGAATGGAGACGTTATTATATTGAAATGCCTCTCTTTATTCTTGTCACATTAACTCCAGTTTTGAGTGGATCCTTAAGAATCTTTTTAATCAAATAATTTCTTTCATTGTTTTCATTCTGTCTCCTTCCTTGTAACTATAAGCAATTGTCTGCTACACTAAAAGCTTCATGAGAGAAGAGACCAGGTCTCTGTCTTTGAACCTTTTACTTTTGGTGTCTTAACCACAGTAGATGCTCAATAAGGGCTTTAAAAATGCCTGCACAATGAGGAAGGTATATAAGAAAGTGAGAGGTAAGTGGTGGGACTCTTTTGCATGGAAGGCAGGGGATTTGTTTCTAGTCTCCCATAAAACATATAACTGATGATGATTACGGTTAATTATTCCTTGTCCCGGCTCATTGATAAGTGCGTCTTTGACCTTGGGTATACAGATACACTGCAGATGAAAAATTAAAATTCAGAAGTGCGTATTTGTTACTTTGAGTGTGGAATTAGCTGTGTCAGAACTCCCTGGGGTGCACATTAAACATGCATCTGTTTTTTGTTTTTGTTTTGTTTTGCCTTTTTTTTTTTTTTTTTTTGGTCTCTACCTGAATTTCCACTTGCCTAACACCTCTGAGACTGGGGTGTGGGGATCTTAATTTTTAATTTTTAAAAAGCTCTTTTAGGAATTCTTATGCAGACCAAAGTCTGAGAAACACTGGTGAAGGCTTGCATTATATGATCTTCCGTGAGTCTGAATTCTGCTAAGTAACTGCAGTCGTGTATATTGGCCATCTGGTGAGCGAAAGACAGAGCCATATTCTTTAGTTATTGCTCATGTAGATTGCTGTTGCAGGAGTTCCCTGGTAATTCCTGTCAGCTGCTAAGCAATGTGCTGTTTCTCGTGAGTAATTGTCTGTTCTTTGCATTATATTGTATTAAATTCCATTATTTCTCATGCTTTGTGTCTCAGAAAAATAAAACTGTGGTATGGTAATTTCTCTTAGGAAATGTTTCTGCTTCTACAGATCACATAGTTCATGAGTCAGATTCTCCAAATACATAACTTTTGGGGAGTAACCCATGTATTTTGGGAAGCTGCACTAACTTTTTCCAGTTATGGTTCCAACTTGGTATATTGCTGCTGTTAATTCCACAACATGATTATAACAAAGGGGTGTGGGAATTCGGTGGTCACTGAGGGCCACGGGAGACCAACTGAGGAAAAGCGACGCTCTCTTGAGGCAGAATATATGATACAAAAATCGAAAAATAATTGCAAAAGTTCAAACCAGGAATAATTTCCCTCTCCCTGGCAAATTCAGGGAAGGTCTTGGGGAGAGGGTAGATTGGATGAGCAGTAAGTGTCTGACAGTGTTTCCGTAGAGGAAGGGACGTGAAGAGGCTGCCAACTGAATAGAGACACAGGTACAGGAGTGGGGTAGAAGTGGGTGCAGTAGGAGAAGTGGCTTTCTCTGGAAGCCCAACTCCAAGGGAATTGCTTTCTGTCTGCCTCCAATACTCAGCATGCTTAATAGAGTTCTAGAAAATGCTTGTAAGCTGAAAATGGAAGCAAGACACCCTTAAGACACTGTACAGATATTTGAGAAAATGATGACCCCACAAGGATTTTGTATGAGGGAAATGTTTTTCAGACTGAGACTTGCCAGGAATGTAATGTCTGTATGCCATCTACCCACCTAACGTTTGAGCCAGACAACAACCGTTTCTATTAATTTAAACTTTTAATATAACCCAGCTGAGAACTCTTGTCTTAGGTTTCGGATATTCCCAGGAATGCTAAGAACCACTCAACAATAGCTCTAAAAATTGATTACACTGGAGACTCATCAAAACTTGCATTTATGCCTACACTAAATAATTGTCAAGAATACTGACAGTGATATTTAATACCAGTGCCATGGTTTTACAATTTATAAAAACCTTTATTGTTCACTTTTGTCGTCCTCTCATCCCTAGCATCATCTCATTTACTCCTCCCCGTGGTCTGGGAAGGTAGGTCTTCCCCTGCTAACCTTCAAAGAGGTACAGATGATTTGTCTGAAGTTAAAATACCGCTTAGCGGTTTGGATGGTTGAAGGATGTGTTGAAGGAAGGAAGCGGTTTGGATAGCATAGTTATCTGCTATGGCATCAGGGAAGGTTAATACCTGACCTCCTCTGATTTTGAAGATACCTAGGAGTTGTGAGGTCCTCGATAGGCAGAAATTTCCGTCTTGAACCATAGGTCCCATCTTCAATGGTCTATGGGGGAAACTCTGAAGGAGAAACAGAATATAGGAAAACATTGGAACTGCATGTCGGCTGACATCCAAGAGCCTTCCTGGGGCCTGTAAGCTCCCCTTTCCTGGGTAGGGAAACAGAGCTGAAGGGGGCCTCGTGTCAGAGCCCAGAGAGCGCCCAGGTTAGAGGACCTGCCCCAGAACCACTTCTCCAGCAGCAACTGGCCACTCCACACTTACATAGTGGACTGTTTCTCCGCTTCACCTGCTAAGTTTCTAGTCTGTATTTTCTGTAAGGGCTTAACACAGCCTGCACACGTACGGGCCTAAGGGGACCACAGGATCGTTCATGGGAAGTGAGGGCAAGAGTTTGGCCCCGATTTGCAGCTGTCCTGTGCCCAGACTCCAGCCGAGAACTGACCTACAGCGGGAGGTCCTCGCTGAGGAAAAGGGGGCCATTGCTCTCTAAGAGAGGTTTGGAAGGGAGGTCTTCTGCCACCAGTGAAGGGCATCGAGTTAAGGACAAGAAAGATGGAACTGCCACCTCAGGGGAGAATCTCAGCCGTTCTTTTGGAAGGTCAGCAGCATGTTACGGTATATTTACAACTTTCCAATTCCAGAAAGCTTCAGCCACTAAGTGCACAACAGAAGACAGATCACTGGAGAAGTCAGGAGTCGAGTCTCCACTGTCAGCACGTGCCACTCATCTAATTTACCCCCTTCCCCAGACCTTCCCCGACTAGAGTCTCCAGCCCAGAGTTCCTCCCTGGCTTCTCCTCTGTCTCCCAAGTTTGATCCATGGGCAGGATCCTTGGCCCCAGTGTGCCCGGAACGGCAGTCAGGCCTCAGAGTGCTACCCATGTGTCTCCTAGCTCAGGAAGACCTATTAATGAAAGACTCACACTGCTAACCATTCCACTAAAAGCCCTAATTTCCCTTTTTAATGCAGAGAGCAGAGTGTAAAGACCTACAACCACATTGTGGTGTAGAAAGTATATGAGCTGTAGAGAAGTAGCTCTCGGTAAGTTGTGCATCCTTCCTTTTCAATGTGCCATAGGTCATCTAGATGAAACAGATCAGAGCTCTGGAAAGTCATCTATTCCTGCAGCCTGTTTTCCACATGGAAACCTAATCAACTCTGCCGCAGCGAATCTGGGTCCTTGGCGGTGACTGGGGATGACTTACAGGGCTTAGACCTCCAAGTACGGTGATACCCAGCAGGAGCAGATGGACTTCTAAGCAACCAGACAATAATTTCCTAATGCAAGTGCTGGGAGCCAGAGCCAAGCACGTTTCACTTCGTACCCTCCCCACAGTGCAGAGATTGATGAACAGAACATGAGGTTTTCTGAGATAACGTATGCAAGCAACCTACTTACAGCAAGCTTTCCCCTCCCCCCCCCAAGTGTCACCATCTCTCTTTACTTGGAAAGTGGAACCTGCCATTAGTAAGACTATCCGACAGTGACCCGAGAGGAGAGACAGAAAGCTTGAGGGGTTGAAGCATCCAGGGGATAGTGGAGAGGATAATTTAAATACACTTTATCTGTCCTCCTTTACCTTAGGTTAGTATGACTAATGCAAGGGACTTTATCTACACTTTGTTTGGATGAGGCAATGATTGGAAAAGCCAGTAAGAGAGGGCCTGGCCCCTAGAAGCAGTGCTATAATAAAATCACCGTTAGTAAAATCTGGTGTGAATAGAATGAGGGTTAACGCTGCTATTATGACGATAATTATAATCATTATGACTATTGTCAGCTTTGTGGAGTAAGAGATCACAGTGTGGTACAAAGTAAAAGGGTGACATATCCAAGATTAAAAGAGACTGAACCCATAAAAAATCTATTCATTTTTTCAGCTTTATTGAAATATAATTGACACAAGTTGTGTATAAGTATACAATGTGATATTTTAAGTATATGCTGTGAAATATTACCTGTGGTAATAATTAGAATACCCACCACATCACATAGTTAGAGTGTGTGTGTGTGTGTGTGTGTGTGTGTGTGTGTGTGTGTGTGATTAGAACAGTTAAGATCTACTCAGCAACTTCTGTGTTGCTGTGTATTAACTCTAGTTCTGTGTATTAACTCTAGTTACCATACTGTACATTAGGTCTCCAGAACTTGCTTATTTTATAACTGAAAGTTTTACCCTTTGATGGACATCTCCCATATCCCCTACCACTCAGTTCCCTGTGACCACTCTTGTGTTTTTAGATGTTCAGTTTTCTTAGACTCCATATATGAGATCATACAGTATTTGTTTTCCGTGGTCTAGCTTATTTCACTTAGCATAATATCCTATAGGTTCATCCATACTGTCACGAATGGCAGGATTTCCTTCCTTTTTATGGCTGAATAGCATTCTAATTTTCTTTATCCATTCATCTGTCAGCAGACATGGAAGTTGTTTACGTATCTTGGCTATTGTGAATAATGCTTTGGTGGACATGGGAATGCAGAGCTCCCTTTGAGAGACTGATTTTGTTTCCTTTGAAAAAGGAGAGGGATTGCTGCATCATGTGTTAACTCTGTTTTTTAATTTTTGTAGGAAACTCCATACTGTTATCCATAGTGGCTGTACCAATTACATTCCCACCAACACTGCACAAAGGTTTCCTTTTCTCTGTATTCTCACCAACACTTGTTATTTCACGTCTTTTTCAAAATAGCCATTCTAACAGGTGTAAGGCAATATCTCATTGTGGTTTTGATTTGCATTTTCCTAATTATTAGTGATGTTGAAAATATTTTCATATACCTCTTGGTTATTTGTCCTCTTTGGAAGAATGTCTTCTTAGGCCAGTGGTCCATTTTTATTTGAGGTTTTGTTTTGCCTTGTTTGGGATCTCTGTTTTGTGTTTGTTTTGTTTTTATTTTGCTATTGAGTTGTAGGAGTACCTTATATATTTTGGATATTAACCCATTTTTGAATATGTTTTACAAATATCTTCTCCC
The DNA here is from genome assembly GCA_028646535.1 of Procyon lotor. Classification (NCBI taxonomy): domain Eukaryota; kingdom Metazoa; phylum Chordata; class Mammalia; order Carnivora; family Procyonidae; genus Procyon; species Procyon lotor. The sequence goes on along the minus strand of CM053617.1, from coordinate 39,835,390 downwards.
ATTCTATAGGTTGCCTTTTCATTTTGATTACTTTCTTTGCTGTGAAGAAACTTTTTAGTTGTTCTCCATGTGTTTTTGCTTTTGTTTCCTGAGCTTCTGGTGTCCTATCCAAATGATCATTGCCAAGACCAATGTCAAGGAGATTTTTCCCTATACTTTCCTCTAGGAGTTGTAGGATTTCAGGTCTTTTCAGTCTTTAATCCATTTTTAGTTGATTTTTGTGTGTGGTGTTAGATAAGGTTCCAATTTCATTCTTTGATATATGCCCAGCCATCCACACCACCATAGGTGACACTGTGGGACCTGAAGCACCCCTATGACTCACCTTCAGTCCCATCTTACTGCCAATTCAGAGTCGATTATGAACTCGTAGGGATGCAGCAGGAGACCCCCATCCATGCCCCTGGTAATAGGCCTGCCAACCAGCAGCAATGGGACCTAGATCTAGTCTCACTTGACTGATATTCTAGAGGCAATCCCATCAGTAAGGAGACCTGGCAGGAGAAGGTCTTTGCTTGATTTAAAAGAAAAGAAAGAAAAAAAAAGTCTCTAAAGATAGGAAGAATCCTCTTCAAATGCACAGACACCAATACAAGGCTACATGGATCGTGAAGAATCAGGCAAACATGCCATTACTGCAGGGAATTAATACAGCTCTAGTAACTGACACTAAAGAAATGGAGATCAACAAATTGCCTGACAAAGAACTCAAAATAATTGTCCTAAGGAAGCTTATTGAGCTATAAGAGAACAACAAATTGAGGAAAAATCAATTCTTAAAATACCAACATCTATGTTATTGCTCCCTAAAGAGCTTTGGCGATGTAATAGTTTCCTGCAAAACCATTCAATGATGAGGTAGCAGCTTCATGCAATAGATATTTTTAGCAAATAAATTCTTTTCCATAACCCTCTAGTCCTATGGACTAAACTCTTGCCCTAGCTGTTATCCCTGTGCCCCCGGGACCCACTTTCCTGACCCTATAAAGGGAGCATGAGAAGCTCACACAGGATCAGATGCCTTGTGTGGAGAGGGTACAAATAGAAGCTTGGAAAATTTCCAGTGTCCTGGGAAGCTGTGTGGAGTGGTGGTAGGACAGGGGCTCTGGCTCCCAGCACAGAGTCCAGCTGTAAATCAGGAGCTTTGAGATGCTCCTGAAAATCTCTGAGCTTCAGTTTCTTCCTGTGTAAGAAGAATAAGAGTACTGACTTCTCAGAGATGTTGAGAATATAAGAAGTGAGTGCAGGCAAAGCACCAGGGCCAAGTGATACCTCAACAATTATATTTTCTTTCCTTGCTAGTTGCCCTTAATCATCCCTCCTAACTAGTTCCTCAGAACAATGTTCCCAACCCCTACTTCCCCATGATATCAGTATAATTCATGTCCAACTTGCAAATATCTTTCTATTTGCATTTTAAAATAGGAGGTTAGGGATGCCTGGGTGGCTCAGCCAGTTAAGCATCCGACTCCTGGTTTTGGCTCAGGTCATGGTCTTGGGATTGAACCCTGTGTGGGGTTTTCCATGCTCAGCATGAGTCTGCTTGAGATTCTCTCCTCTCCCTCCCTCTTCCCCACCCACACCCATGCATGCGTGCTCTCTCTCTCTCAAATAAATAAAAAATTTTAAAAATAAAGTATGAGAAGGCTAATAATGAACAATTTCCAAGTAGAGATCTAGGTTGAAAATAGAAAATGTCGAAAGGATCACACTGTGCAAATCCAAGAGCCAATAAATATATGAAAAATTTCTCTACTTCTCTAGTGTCCAGAGAAATGCAAATTAATGTAAGGTATGAATTTAAATCATCCAGTGGACAAAGAATGATAATATCTACTCATGGAATTGCTGGAAAAGGAGTACACTCACCCAAGTATTGTTTGTGAAATCATGAATCATTACATCTCTTTTGGAAAGTAAACCAGCAGATATCTCTATAGATACCTCATCACACACACACACACACACACACACACACACACACACACACATATTTAAACATGTACACATCTTCTTTTGCCACAGTATTCCCATATTCCATTTCTGGGAACCTATCTCTTGGCAATAGAGGCACTTGTATAAAGATGATTAATTCAACACAGGAGTAGTAAAATCTAAAAATAATGCAAACTCCCATAAAAAAAGAGGATTCAAATATTTAACTTGTACATTCCTTTGGTGGAATATAATGCAAGATGAGGCTACGCCCCTTTACTTGGAGAGATGAATATACTATGTTAAATGAAAGTAGCAAGATACAGAAGAATAAATGATTTCGTTTTTGAAAAAGTGGCAAAAATACCTTTAGTCTCTATGTGCATATGTTTATGTGAATAAGTATAACATCACGGAGAAGTCAATATAAGCAAATGTACTGAGTAACCAACATCACTTAACCTGTGTTATGTATAGGGGTTGCAGAGAAAAGGGGGAGTAATGAGAAGAAGGGAAAACTAGGCAAAACCAAAAGGCTGTACAACATATATTGTGGATCTGTGCACAATATACGGGGTCCATGATTACAAAAAAAATGTATGTATATGTAATTTTCCAAATTTTTTAGAAAACTATATATACACAAAAAGAGATAAATGGAAGAAGTTAGTCACCAAAATATTAAAGACAATTAGCATATAACACTCACATGACTTATTTTTATATTTTGATAAAATACTTTCTGTTGAGCCTAGATTATTTATATAATTAGAGAAAAGTTGCTTTTACTGAATAAGGAGGAGGGAGCCGTGCCCTGGCCGGCTGTAATTCCCCAAGAAGAATCCAGAAATAAGGAAGGGCCTTTAGGACCCTTTTTGGATTTGTTTCAAATCCTGGAAGAAGGGAAAGTGTGTCTTGGAGTGAGAGCTCTGACATGGAGTTGACAGGCAGGATGCTTCTTCTTAGGGGATCACTTGAGAGCTACAGCTGGGGAAGGGAGAGGAAGAAAGGCTGGGCAGAGGGTGAGGTTGAACTTTCCTATTGGATTAGTGACTAACAGCCTCCCCTGACCCCTTGGGGAGCCCTGGAGCTAGAATGGCCCTTCAGGGTCCGTCCCGTGTTGAATTGCGATAGCCAGGCATTTATAACCCCCAAGCAGTTGGGTCATAGATATGAGGGTTCCTGGAGGGAGGACAGTCATGCATCCGCTAAAGGGGCTGAAGCTGAGCATGGCCTGATGACAGCACTCCCTGCAGCTTGGGGGCACAAAGGCCTTCATGGAAGGGGACCTAGAAAGGGCATCTCTTGGTCTTCCCAGAATGGCTTTGATGATCTCAGTTGGCTGGGATTGCTGGCTGGCCTGGTTGAATTTGAGCAATTTCTGCAGTATCAGATCTGGTTTTAGTTGAAAGAGGCAATTCCACAGGAGAATTGATTTCTTGTGAGGGTGAGTTCCTCATAGAACCATTCAGCCCTCAGAGCAGAAGTGTGAGCGCTTCGTCAACCTCAGCTTCTACCATTGGCCAAGCACTGAGCGAGGTTCTGTGGAAAAAAACCCCAGAGATCAGTGAGGCTAATCACCATCCTCTCTCAAGGTCTTTACAGGAGACATGAAAGCATGTCACACAGCACTAGCACGAGATGGTGAGTGGTAAGTGCTGCCCAGCAGGTGACACAGCCAACTGCTGAGAGGAGTGGGGGGGGAGGTGGCGCGAAGCATCTCCATATGCGTCTTATGAAATGAGCAAGTCTGATGACTTCAGGAGCTCTGTTTGTCTTTCTGGATGTAGCAGGGCAAGTTTGTAAACAGCAGGCAGCTGTGATGTGGAATTTGGAATGCCTGGGTTCAAATTATGTTTCTTCGACTTGCTCTCATGCGTTTGGAGCAAATCATTTAAAAGTGTATGTGTGTTTAAGCCTCAGTTTCTTTACCTGCGAAAGGGAGATAAAGCATATCTTATATGTTGTTCTTAGGATAATGTGAGGTAATTCCAGTTTAGTTGCTATGAGGATGACAGAATGAGATGTCTTCGTAGAGAGTTAAATGCTACACCTACATGAGTTGTGATCGCTGTTACGTTAGTAGGTTGTAGTTCATCCATTCATGAGATTTATAATGAGTTTCCCCAGTTAATCAATTTAACTGAAACATTGTTGGATGACCTACCACTTTCCAGTGACTTCCCAGGAAACTCTTGGGAATATTTGAGACCTGAGACAAGAGCCATCAGCACAATGTTATATTAGGTGAATTAATGGAATTATATAATAAAATGCATCAAATATTACATGGGAAAGGCTGTTCTGCTGATGCTAATAACTCCGGGGCAGACTCAGGCATCCCAGTGTCTTTCTCTGACCCCAAATCCTATTACTCGGTCCTTTGCTCAAACAAGCATGCAGAGTCTTGTGGATGCTGTTACCCTTGTGATCAACATCTCAACAGTTGCTGGGACTCTATTAAATGTGTTAAATGTGCTGAATCTCCAGCAAAAGGTTCTTCTTATCTTGTCACTTGTCACACTTTATCTATTGTTCAAGTACCAAAAGGACCAGAAATTGTCCTCTGTGTTCCTCGAGTAGTAGTGTTTATTTAGCATCCCGGACTCAGCAGTGGATTTTGCTCCTTATTCCATGATCCCTTGATTTTTTTCCTTCTTACCTTCTTCAAGGCAGAGGCAGCGTCCAAGAGCGTGTTAGCAATAGGGAGTCCCCTTTTAACTTCCCTACTATTAAACATCCATCACCTGCCCCATCCCAAGGTCACTCATTATTCAAGATAGACAGTTGCCGTTTTCTAAATCTGAAGTGAGGTGTGAATAAAGGGATCTTTACCAAACTTTACTATTCTTATATATCTGTAATATAAAGCATAGATTAAAAGCGACAGCGTGCTTGCTCAGCAAATAGTTTCACAACAAGTCCCATAGACTCCTTTCCAACCAGGTTATTGCTCCCATGTTCCTGCTATGAAGAGAATAGAAAGGTACCACTGCCTGAACGTTACTGTTTATTAATATTTCTCAGTTCCTATTTCTACATTTCTCCCCCCTGGCTGGACTAAGACCAAGGATCCCCATCTCTGACCATGGCCTGATGAGTGCTGTGGGAGGAACCAACCCCTTACTCCGATTGTCCCCACAAATCAGACTGCAGAATCAGAGCTGGAGGGACTCAACATGGCAGTGAACACAACTACAAAGCATGGCGAAAAGGGAAACTGAGAGCTGCCAGGTCACAAAGTCATTCCTATTAATTACTCAAATGGTGGCAGCCGATACGTTGCAGAACATATTGGAGGGAAGTGGAAGTTTCCACTATAACTGTATCAGATGCTCCCTTTTACTTTGGTAGCAGAACCCTACATTTATCCATGTATCTCCCTATACACCAGAAATCCATGTGCTTCTAGTAAATCTAATGACATCTGACGATGGGTCATAAGTCCTGATCAGCCTTAGCCGATGATTCTCAAACCCTTTGGTCTCGGGAACTCTTTACCCTCAAAGAATCGAGGACCCCAATGAGCTTCTATTTTGCGGTTTATATCTATCAACACTTATTACTGTAGAAATTAAAACTTAGAAATATTTTTAAATACTTATTTAGAAGTATATTTTAAACCCACGTGTTTATAAAAGTAACATTTTCAGTGAGAAAGACTATATTCTTTAAAACAAATAAGTGGCAAGAGTGAAGTGGTTTTGCAATTGTGCAAATATCTTTACTATTGGGTGCAATTCTCTTATTAGTTTCCACATTCAATCTCTTGCAATATACTATTTTCATTAAAGTATAAAAGCTGCATGCATGCAGTTGGAAAGGGAGAAACAATTTAATAATCTTTTATTATTAAGTGTGCATATAATAAGTGTGCATATTCCTCTTTGATATTACACTAAAACTTGAGTGGTAGTTTTTCAAAGATTAGTTGATGAAACTAAAGCCATGTTAATGGACTCTTCACCTGTCCTATTAAAACTCACTGAGGGGCACCTGAGTGGCTCAGGTGTTAAGCGTCTGCCTTCGGCTCGGGTCATGATCCCAGAGTCCTGGGATCGAGCCCCGCATCGGGCTCCCTGCTCGGCAGGAAGCCTGCTTCTCCCCCTACCATTCCCTCTGCTTGTGTTCCCTCTTTCACTGTGTTTCTCTCTGTCAAATAAATAAAGTCTTTAAAAAAAAAAAAAAACTCACTGACCTGTCCTATGCATTAAATGGAAACTTTAACTGGTACACAAATTCACAACATCGTGCATGGTTGTTTGAACAATGTTGGTTCACAAAGTTATGCAGCTCTTCTTCAAATGTTATTATAAAAAAAAAAAAAAATCAAAGTCACATTCACTAATGTTCCCAACATCTCATAAGAAAAATCTTTAGTATCAGGAAGGTATCAAGCTCATGGTTTTAGAACAAATTTTCCATAATTCTAATTTCTCCTGAGAACTTAAATTTTTTCACTGGCAACAAACACATCAGTAATTCTGTTTTGTTTTGTTTTTCCCTTTCTCCTACCCACCCTCTTTCTCTCTCAAGTGTCAGGATTACTTCATTCATTCCCAAGGAAAATCTCTGCTCAATACCCAAGTATGAAAAAGTCTAGCTTGTCTGTCATTTTTTTGTTGTTTGAGAAAAACCTGGTCTTCCACTGAAAACGTGGTTGGTTCAGCTTGCAGTTCAATGAGTTGCACACTTGATTTTTTTTTTTTCCTTGAGACAACCAACATACTTTATATGCTGCGGAAGTATTTCATGCCTAAACTTCCAATTCCATCACACAGAATATTAGAAAGATGTGGGCTCACATGCCAAGATTTATTAATAATTTTTACTGCTTTATCAAGGACATTCTTGAGTAAAATGGTATTTTTTACTGCAAGTCATGGCAATAAAGAATGTAATGACTAATAGAGTATAGTGCCTCGACTTGGATTGGTACTGATACAGTAGTTTTATCTGCTGTTGGTTTCACACCATCAGTGTGAATAGCAATGAGTGAAAAGGCAAATAACATCTTAACATTATTACAAAACTCATTTTGACTTCATGGATTCTGTGAAAGGGCCTGGAGTTCCCGCAGACCTCCACCCACACTCACTGAGAACTTTTGTTCTCAGTTCTTAGTCCCAGTGGCGGTTTGGGTTTGGGGATGGATGTGTGATGCGATTTTCACCAGTGCAACCTGAAGGAAAGAAGTGTTTGTGGGGCTTCTGAGGAAGTTTCTCCTTCCTAAAAGGGGATGTGGGGAAGTGAGCACCCTCTTTCCACCTTGGGCTAGGTATTGTCCTATCTGAATGAGACTTCTGGAAGGCAACAGCCATCTTGTGACCACAGAGGTAAACAAGCGTAGGATAAAGTCAATGCAGAAGTGGGAGAGCAAAGACAAGGAAAGAACCTAAACTTTTGGTGAAATTGTTGAGCCACTGATCAAAATATATCTTGGGACTCTTCTCTTCTGAACTTCATGAGATAATCTTTAATTTTTAAGGGAATTTGAAGTTTTGTTTTATGTGCATACATGATAATAAATTAGGACAAATGTACACGTATGAGTCACGTGGGCTCTGAAGCAACATTAGCGTGCCCCACAGAGGACATAGCACGTGAAATGTTGAGGACTACTCAGGCGGAGTAGAATAAACATCAAGGGGGTTATAGTATTTGCTTAACTACTCTTATTAAAGGCGATCACCATTCCTTAGAGAAAAAAAGTGGAGACTGAAATCAGATACACCTGCAGCTCCTGTATGATTTTCTAGCTATATATAAATTAGCTGTAATAGCTTTAATCACTGGATGTCAGTTATTAATAAATCCTTCTGTCATTTTTATAAGATTCCAAGCAAGAACGTTCCTGTAGACACTGATTTATATATATATATATATATATATATATATATATAGAGAGAGAGAGAGAGAGAGAGAGAGAGAGAGAGAGATACAGGACACAGGCTCAAGTAAGCAAAACTAAAAGTACTTTCTCCCTTGGAAAAAATCTGAGTTTGCTATTTTAAGGGTAATACTTAAATGTGAATTGTTTCATATATAGGTTATAAGATCATAGATAGGAGGAAGACATTTTGATGACTAGTCAGAAGGGAATAGATTCTGAATATAGTGAGACTGTCAGAGGAAGTGGGCCTGGGTTGCATAAGGGATTGCCTTTGGGCATTCAAGAGGCATAGTGCCCAAGAAGGGGGCACCAGTGACTTGAGTATTGGAAAGATGTTGGTTCTTCTTCTTTCCCAATAATGTTATTATATTAGAATATTATTAGAATATACTAAGTTCTGCTTTAGTGACAAAGGCCCAGTGGTTTAGAACCACAAACTTATTAAAAATCTCATGCAGGGTAGGAGGCATCTTCGTCTATTTGGAAGTTTTTCTCTATCTTGTAGGCAACTATCTTAAAATGTGATCTCATTTTTTGCCAAAGGAGATGAGAAGGCAGTAAGGATGGCATACTGGCTTCAGAATACTTTGGCCTGAAAGAGATTCCCATATCACTTTTTTTCTTGCCCTGGCTGAAAGTGGTTTATGACCCTGCCTAACTGCAAGGTGACTGGGAATTCGAGTCTGCCTAGAAGGGAGAAGGGGAAAGAATGTGGGTGATCACAGATCTTCTCCATTGCAGTCTGCCTTCTTGATTACCAAATACTTGCTTTGTTCTTCTGTCTACATGAAGAACGCATTCAACCCCTTCCTTAGAAGGACAAGTCAAAGTCCCATTTGGGAACTCCATTCTTTGCACAGTGCAAGATCTCCAGGTGATATGGATAATCTCCATCATGTTCAAAAGTGGCATGCCTTGGTCTGATGACCCATGGACTAAAGAGACAAGTTTCCCTTATCTCTATCCTTCTAATATACATTCATGGAGAAGAAATTGGAACGTGCGGTAAACATTCCCATTGTGAAAGAATAGGAAATTTACAGTAGTCACTAGTCCACAGTAGTTCTGAAATTATGCGTTCTTACCAGCCCTATTTCTCTGGCTGGCTCAATGGTTCCAACTACCTACAATGGCCTACAAAGTTCCATCTTCAGTAGGTTGAGGATGAGAGAAGCGCTAGATGAAAATGTGCACTAGAAATCATTACTAGTTGTTCAGGTGCAGAGCAATATTTTAATGTAAATTGCAGAACCTACATATATATGATATTAAAATAACTTTTTAAATTTTCTGATTGTAAAATTCTGGAGTATTTATCAAGGCTATATTTCTTTCCATGCTGTATGCATTTTCTTTGCACCCTATGTATGTTCCTCATTTTCCCACTGGACAACTCAATTAAGGAGAGGGCATTCGGGAATGTCAGAGAGATGGCATGATAATGCGTCCATTGTAGTGATTAGCCTAAAGCCAGTCCTGGGAGATGGCAGAGGGACCAAATCATCTACATCTCGGGATGAATCATTTCATCAACTGTGAAGCTAGGCCTGGAAGCATTCACATCCTCAGAGCTTTGTCATTTAGAGACCGTAGGCCTTTGTATGAAAAAGTGTCTCAGGTGGTATGTATAAGAATACTTGTATAAAAGCATCTCAAATAAATTATACAGATTTGTTAATCTCCTGTAACAAAACATCTGGGAGTCCATGGTTCCAGGGATAATTGAGCTCCTGGGCAATGTCATTGAACTTGCTTTCCTGCTTTCAGCTTGGTTTCCTTTAGCATTTCATTTATGCCTTTCCTCATATCACTAAATAGGTAACATAACTCTAATCATCACGTCCCATCAGGACAAAATCCAAAGGCAGGAAGGAACGTGTGGCAGGTTAGAGTCATCTTCTCTCATCAGAGAGAGAAGCCATCTCCAGAAGTACCTAGCAGTCATAATCTTCTGCTTCCTTGGCCTGGGTGGAGTCCTATGCCCACTGCCATATGCAGTCAATAAAGCAGATGAGATTACTATGACTCCAACTGAGCACACTTCTGTCAAAAGGAAGAAGGGGAAACGGCTGTTGGGAGCCAACCAGTAGTACCTGCCATCACCCTTTTCTGTTGTGAAGCCACTAGGCATGGACCGATGGCCAAGTTAAGAAATTAGCAGTAATTATGCTTTATTAAGCTATCTGCTTGGTTACCTATCATCAGCTTCATAAATAAACTTGGCAGCTGCATAGCTCAACTGTAGCAAATGCTTTCAGGGACAATTATAGTTGACCTACATAAAAGCACACTTTATATTAGGCTGTCAATCAGACCGGAAGTAACAATCAAGGAATGTAAAATTGCAGTAGAGTGTCAGAAATCATCTGGCCCTACACCCCATTTACTAGTGGGGGCAACTATGCTTAACTGACTTTCCTGAGTCACACATCGAGTTTGAGGGAAAACATGACTGGGTGCTTTTAAAGCATCATTAAGTGAATTGGGTACTATGCGGGCAATTCCTGTATTACTCTTAAAGAGGTAAGTGGTCTACATAATAGACCACAGAGACTGCTCTGTTTTGGGGACAACCTCTCTGCTTTGCTGGAAAAGAGAGAAGAGTGCCTATTTCCTGGGCTTTAGTGATTATGTTGCTCTGTTTTAGGGGATCTGAGGACTGGACTTCTTAGCATATCTATGGAAAATTTAGCCTGATTTGTTTTATTTATTCCTTAGAGCCCCTTTAGGGGACTAGCAAAGCAGGAAAATTCTTAATACCTTTTATTAGGGAATTGATTCCATTACAATAGCACCAAAAACCTAAGATACCTTGAAATAAAACTAACCAAAGAGGTAAAAGATCTATACTGTAGAAACTACAGAACACTTATGAAGGAAATTGAGGAAGACACAAAAAGATGGAAAAACATTCCATGCTCATGGATCAGAAGAATAAACATTGTTAAGATGTCTGTACTGCCCAGAGCAATCTATACTTTCAGTGCTACCCCAATCAAAATACCAATGGCATTTTTCAAAGTGCTGGAACAAATAGTCCTAAAATTTATATGGAACCAGGAAAGACCCCAAATCACCAAGGAAATGCTGAAAAGGAAAAACAAAGCTGGGAGCATCACGTTGCCTGATTTCTTTTCTTTTCTTTCTTTCTTTCTTTTTTTTTTTTAAGGTTTTATTTATTTATTTGACAAAGAGAGAGAGATCACAAGTAGGCAGAGAGGCAGACAGAGAGAGAGGGAAGCAGGCTCCCCGCTGAGCAGAGAGCCTGATGTGGGGCTCCATCCCAGGACCCTGAGATCATGACCTGAGCCGAAGGCAGAGTCTTTAACCCACTGACCCAGGCGCCCCACGTTGCCTGATTTAAAGCAATATTACAAAGCTGTGATCACCAAGACAGCATGGTACTGGCACAAAAACAGACACATAGACCAGTGGAACAGAGTAGAGAGCCCAGATAGACCATAGAGCTCAACTCTATGGTCAGCTAGTCTTCAACAAAGCAGGAAAAGATAGCCAGTGGAAGAAAGACTGTCCTTCAATAAATGGTGATGGGAAATTTGGACAGCTATCTACAGAAGAATGAAACCCGACCATTCCCTTATACACCATACACAAAGATAAACTCTAAATGGATTAAAGACCTCAGTGTGACACAGGAATTCATCAAAATCCTAGAGGAGAACAGGCAGTAACCTTTTCAACATCAGCCACAGAAATTTCTTTCCAAAACATTTCTCCAAAGACCAGGGCAACAAAAATGAAAATGACCTTCTGGGACTTCATCAAGATAAAAAGCTTCTGTACAGCAAAGGAAACAGTCAACAAAACAAAGAGACAACCCATGGAATGGGAGAAGATATTTGCAAATGATACTACAGATAAAGGGCTGGTATCCAAGATCTACAAAGAATTTCTCAAATTCAACACCCAAAACATAAATCAAAAAATGGACAGAAGATATGAGCAGACACTTCTCCAAAGTAGACAATCAAATGGCTAAGAGACACATGAAAAAATGTTCAACATCACTAGCCATCAGGGAAATTCAAGTCAAAACCACATTTAGATACCACCTTATACCAGTTAGAATGGCAAAAATTGACAAGACAAGAAACAACAATGTTGGAGAGGGTGTTGAGAAAGGGGAACTCTCTTATACTATTGGTGGGAATGCAAATTGATATATCCACTTTGGAAGACAGTGTGGAGGTTCCTCAGAAAGTTAAAAATGGAACTACCCTTTGACCCAGCAATTGCATTACTGGGTATTTACCCCAAAGATACAGATGTAGTAAAAAGAAGGGCCATATGCATCCCAATGTTCGTAGCTGCAATGTCCACAATAACCAAACTGCGGAAGGAGCTGAGATTCCCTTCAACAGATGAATGGATAAAGAAGATGTGGGCCACATATACAATGGATTATTACTCAACCATAAGAAAGAATGAATACCCAACATTTGCATCAACATAGATGGAACTGGAGGAGATTATGCTAAGTGAAATAAGTCAAACAGAGAAAGACAATTATCCTATGATTTCACTTATTTATGGATCATAAGCAATAACATGGATGACAGTAGGAGAAGGAAGGGAAAAATGAAGGGGGGCGTCAGAGGGGGTAGATGAACCATGAGAGACTATGGACTCTGGGAATCAAACTGAGGGTTTTGGGGGGGGAGGGGGATGGGTGAGCCCGATTGTGGGTATTAAGGAGGGCATGTATTGCATGGAGCACTGGGTGTTATATGCAAACAGTGATTCATAGAACACTACATCAAAAACTGATGATGTACTGTATGGTGACTAACATAATAAAAGATTATTAAAAAATATCTTTAGTGATACATAAGTCTAAGAAACTGTAGATGCTTTAGTGCTAGAAAAAAATTCTTGAGTTTTTATGTAGTCTTTTTCTCTTTGTGACCAGATATATTTTCCCCACTGTTATCTCATTGATGATATTTTGAGTTTGATAGAAATAGTCATCTTAGAAATAAGAAAATATTTTGGTTGGAAGATGGGAAGGATTATTTGAATTTTTTTTTAAAAAACATGTTTTCTTGGGGTGCCTGGGTGGCTCAGTGGGTTAAAGCCTCTGCCTTCAGCTCAGGTCATGATCTCAGGGTCCTGGGATCCACCCCTGCATCGAGATCTCTGCTCAGCAGGGAGCCTGCTTCCCCCTCCCCCTGCCTGCCTCTCTGCCTACTTGTGATCTCTCTCTCTTTGTCAAATAAATAAAAATCTTTTAAAAAAAACAAACAAACATGTTTTCTTATAGTTTTGATCTTAAGCCTGTTAATATGTATTTGGAGACTAAAGAGGACTCTTGCATAGAAGTACTTTTGATTCTGGAAGACTAAGAGAGACCAAGGTAGGGCTTCAAGGACTGGGAATTAAAAGCTGGCTTCTTACAGGCTTTCTCCAGATTCTAAACTTTGTGAAAGATAAATGAAGGGGACCTTCTATATTGGAGATGATGAACAGGTTTTATCTTATATACCAGCTTTGATAAATTTGTAATAAAGTCTTTAAGCTCTGTATTGAGAAGGATTAAGAGAGTTAGGTTTGCCTTTAGAGAATGTTGGCAAAGATGGAAATAAGTAGAATTTGCCTATATTGCTGGTGGAGGAGTATAATCGGTATAGCAACTTTGGAAAGCAATTTGACATTGTCTCATAAAGTAAATGTGTATATCTTCTGGTCTGGCAAGTCTACCTTTAGCTAGCTATCCTAGAAAAGCTCTTGTAATGGGCACCAGAAGATTCAAAGAAGGACAATCAAAGCAGGTTTGTAATAGCCCAAACATGAAACAAACTAACTGTCCACCAAGATGTGAACAGATACAAAAATTATGGTTAATTTATATGGTGAAATAGTATACAGCAATGGCCATGATGAACCACAGCTTCATGCATCAAGAATTTTATAAACATACTGAGAGAAGCAAATCTCAATACACACACACACACACACACACACACACATATATACATATAGTATGTTTTCACTTTTGTAAAGGTCAAAACCATGCAATACAAAATTAGGTCATTTAAATATGTACATGTAGGTATAAAATTATAAAAAGAAGGGGAAAAACGATTATCATACAAGTCACCCAATGGTTTTCTCTGAGAGCAGTGAAACATGGTGCATAATCCAAGAGGAAACTCTAACATACCACTGATGTTCTATTTCTTAACCTGCATGTAACATAAACTGGTGATCATATTATGTAAACTATACATATTTGATATATATGCACATACTAGTCTGTATATACGATATGTTTCAATATTGAAAAACTTGCTGTGGACACAGGGGTGAGAAATGGTGGTACATGTGTCATGTAGAGGTCAACACTCTTAAACATGGACCTTTCCAGCTCCTCAAGGTGGAAAGGGAACAGAACTTTGGGGAAGAAGTCATGTTTACGGATAAATGTGTTTGTGAGGGCCCCTTACCTATCTGCCCAGAAACCCAAGCTTGGTGGTAGGTAGCAGAGCATACCAGGATCAGAAGAGAGAACATCCTCGGATATTTATGGAAGAGCAAAGATAATTAACAAGTTTAAAGGAAAAAGTATATTTAATGTTTATTATGGGATGCAGCATTCTTAACAAGCAAAGTTGCAGATATATAATTTTTTTCTAATTACACTTGCTCAATTAGCATATTTATGTTAGATTTTCAACCAGAATTCCCGAGGATAATGAATCAGAATTCATCAGCAATTCAATTGAGGACTGGAAGTATGCCCAAATTCATTTCTTCTATACTTTTCTGCAGGGAAGGGAAATATGAACCACTTTTCTTCTTGATTGGTAGAAGGTGCCAAAGTAAAGACAACTTTCTAGCCCCTAGCCACCTGCCTCATTTACATCGTCCTCTTCTTAGTGACCACAAGTCTAAGATCTTTCTCCAGAGGTTTTAATGCTTTGTCTCTTGTCCAACTGCATAGGCTTGGTGGGATGTGAGGGGGAGGGTGTGAAAGGATGCTGAATAGTTCAGAAAATGAGAAATGGCCAGGTAATCTCTATTTTAATACCTGGGACTATTCTAGTGTTTGTCCTTTTTAGATATTGCATCCTTAAAGCAAATTTTTCTCGTTTGTTTAAAAAAAACAGTGTTCAGTATTACAACTTGGGTTGAAGGAGAGAGAATACCTACTAAGAAAATGACCAAATTTGAAATGCAAGATTTGTAGGTCAGAGATCTGCTACAGGAGTCTCACAGAATTATACTCATGAGCCTTTAGAGCCAGAGAACAGTTCCTAAAACCTCTGGAAAGACAGTTTTTGAACTATGAGTACTATTCATGACACCTGATAGACTGTTTTCAGGCAAAAAGAAAAAAAAAGACTAGTTTATGGTATTTGAAATAATTTCAAGAAATGTTTCATCAACACTGAACTAATTTGAATGCTAAAACAATTCTGTGTTCAACCATGATCAATTGGTCCTCAGTAAAAATTGGTTCCTACATTGGAAACAAAAGAACAAAGTCTTTTTATCCTTCTTCCGTGATTAAAAAGGGCTGGAGAGTTGATTTGGGAAATGAGCAAAGGGCACACTCAGATGTGAGCTATCTGACTCGTGTAATCATGGAATCCCAGAGCTGGAGCAGTCTGTGGGTATCTCAGTTATAGACTAATTAGCTTGTGGAAAGGTGAATAATTGTTAAAATGTGCTGGGCCCCTTCTAACTGGCTGAGTCTGGTTCACTGATGGTGCAACCTAGAACTTGTGTTTTAGCAACCTCTCCAGTTGATTCTGACACAGCTACCATAGAGTATCTTCTAGTTCTGGACCTCATGTAGGTAAGAATGCATCAGCTAACCATCCAATTCAAGGTAATAAACATTGAGCACATACTACCAACTAGACACAAAACTGCATAAACCATGTTCTGAGCCTTTAAAGTGTTTTTTGTTTAGCTGGAAAAACTAATGTGCTAAGTACTTTTTCAACAAATTGAACAGAACCTACTTAGCGAGGGGGAGGGGAGTTTCTTCTGTAGTGTTGCAAAGAGGATGAAGGAAATAAGAAGATGGAGTTGAAATGGTTTCATAGAGAAGGTGCCATTTCACGTGGCCCCCAAAGTCTTATGGAGTAGGTGCTGAGGAGGAGGAAGAAATTTTCCAATGTTCAAGGTTTTTCTAGCTGGACTAAGAGTCAAATTTACATGAGACAGAATAACAGGAGAAAAAAAAAAAGTCTTATAACATGAGTATAGAGGCCCAATAATGAAACTGAAACTAAAGAGACGACAAAGGCAAGCAATTTTTGAACTTTTTAGATGAAGAGACAATAAATCTGTGAGGAATTGACAGGACAAAGAAAAATTTAACTTTGGGAGCTTCAACCAGTGTCACCAGGTAAGCTGGGAAGACCCCAGGCCCTGAGGCCTTGACCCAGCCCATCCCAAAGATGTCACCACAGACTCTCAGTCTTGTCATGAGAAAGAATTCAAGAACAGACACAACACAACAGAGGGACAAAAGTACACTCTCCAGGAAGGAGAATGGGGGAGCTCAAGAGAGTAAGAGCTGCAAGCCCTGGGGTTTGGGTTTCCATTTTTCATTGACAGTTGTTAACTAGGGGATAGAATATATATTACTTGAGGTGGGGATTTAATGGAAGCAGAGTTTCATGATTTTTCTTTCTTTTTGGTCAGGGGTTTCCAGTCTCCTTTGTCAACCATCTTGGACCTGTCTGGTTTGATCTGATTTCTTTTGGCTTTGTTTCGGAGTGCTGCCAGATAGGCCTCTGACTTTCCAGATAGCTCGTCTCCAGGCCTCCTGCTAGAACCCAACTACCTACCTCTAATATTAGTAAAGAATTTTGAACAGAATTTGTGCTGGAGTAGTAAATGCATCCAAAAGTAGTCAGGTTAAAGTCTCCGCCTTCGGCTCAAGTCATGGTCTCAGGGTCCTGGATTGAGCCCCGCATCGGGCTCTCTGCTCAGCAGGGAGCCTGCTTCCCCCTCTCTCTCTGCCTGCCTCTCTGCCTACTTGTGATCTCTCTCTGTCAAATAAATAAACAAAATCTTAAAAAAAAGTAACAAAGATTGTTTATGCAGCCTTCTTGGCTCTAAATTTTCTGTCTCTGAGAATATATCTTTACCTTCTGTACAGGGAGAGTAACTTGCATATGGGAGACTTATTTCCTGCTTTCAAGGGGACAGAAGCAGTTCTGAGCATCCTTCTTGGATAAGCTGCCTCTTAGCTTTTGTTTAAAATAATATGCCAAAGTGACATAATTTTGGGGTGGCCTGCCCTTGGCCCCTACAGTGCCATGTGTTTTCTAGACAAAGAGCTTGCACTGGGAATGATTATCTTTGGATAACATCAATAGATTAATGTTCCTAGAATGTGAAATTTTCTCATATAATAATTGTTAATAATAATAGTAACTCTCATTTATCAAGAATATAGTATGGGGGCACCTGGGTGTCTCGGTCGCTTGAGCATCTGACTCTTGGTTTCAGCTCAGGTCATGATCTCGGGGTTCTGAGATGGAGACCCTCATTGGCTCCACACAGAGCCTGCTTGTCCCCTTCCTCTGTCC
>CM053617.1:39798642-39817493 GCA_028646535.1 Procyon lotor | reverse complement strand
AACCCTAACGTTTTTCCTACGTCGGTATGTACCAGGCTTGATCTTCAATGTTCTGTATCATTTGCTTTTTACAACTACTCTGCCAGATGGTATTATTGTCCCCCTTTTAGAGCTGAGGCAATGCCAGAGCGTGTCTTACGTGGTGTGTCACACTGTTAGTCCGTGGCAGAGGTGAGGTTCAAGTTTAGGAGTGAGATTGTGAGAATGAGGTAAATTATGAAATTTTGAAAAAAAACACTGAGGCAGGCAGCAGATTTACTAGGTTTGGGTAAAAACCTGCCAGGAAGCTCTACTGTGTTTCATTTGCGTGAGGAGTTCGGCTGAGGAGCTGGATAATAGACACAACATGCAACTCCCTTGAGTCTCAAGACAGGGCTTTTTTGACCCCAAATTTCCCATTCTGACTAGAAAAGATTTTTTTTTCCCTTCTCTCTCTCTCTTTCTCTCTCTTTCTCTCTCTCTCTCTTTCCTTTCCAATTCCATTTAAAATTTAGGTCAGTCCATTGGTTTCTGTAATCCAACTGTATTACTAAGATATTTCCACTTATCCATTCATGGGCCTGACTTGGAGGATAGAAATGTTTGGGGAAAAGGAAGGTGTGATTTAAAACCAATATATATTTGGTCTTTGTCCCTGTTTTTTGGCACCCTTTTCCTGTACTTTGCCCCGTGCATCTCTTCCACCTGGCTGTTAGGTAAAAGGCTTCTCTGAGTTCTACAAACCACTCTAGCAAACTAATCAAACCTGAAGAGGCAGTCACTGGAACCTTCTATCCATAGCCAGTGAATCAGAAGCACAGGTGATCACCTGGACTTGCCATTAGTGTTTGAAGTGGGCGGGGATAGGAAGTGTCAGAAATGACATGAATTGTAGGGCTGTGTTTTTTATGTCTATTCCTAACAGGGTATTCATCCTCCCTGTGCATCCACGTCCAAATGCGGCATGTTGAGGACAGTTCACCTGTGGCTTCTTCGGGGGCTCCTCCAGGGAGGGCATTTTCCTGCGCTGTTTCCTGGCATGGGCATCTGCCAGTCTGGACTTCTTGCTGATTCTCATCCCCTCAGTGGTGAATCTTGCTTAGAGCCTCTAGAGGCTGAGGTGCCCTTGCTCGAGTAGAAGGCCCTGGTGGGGGGACCCAGCTGCTCTGTGCAGCAACTATTCAGCCCAAAGGAGACTCAAGCATTCTCCTTGAGCGGTGGAGGTTGGTTCCCTCCCAGTCTTACTTTCTGTCTCCTGCCCCCTTTCTTATCCTCACAGTGTCAAATAATCAGATACCCTGCAGATTCGACAACCCTACAACCTTCAGATCAGTCACCACTGACCCTACCTAGTGGAAAAAATAATTAGGCATAATCTTTGAGGTAGAAAGAGGTGCCAAGTCCAATGGATCCCTTTCTCTCATGGAGAGAAAAAGATGCGGGTATAGTATATCAGTGTGTTCAGGCTGCCATAATGAATTATCACAGGCTGGGTCCCTTAAACAACAAGGGGTCGGCAGGCTTCTCTCCATGGCTTACAGATGATCTTCTCCTCCCCAAGTCCTCGCATGATCTTCCTTCTGTACCTGTTTCTGGTCTTAAAATCTTCTCGTGAGGATACCAGTCCTACTGGAGTAGGATCCACTCTGATGACTTAATTTTGACTTAATTACTTCTTTGCAGATTCTGCCTCACCTTCTGAGGCACTGGAGGCTTAGTGCATAATAACTTGGTCCATAATACATAGTTACTACCTCATGACCTAAGTTTGGGGATACCTCCTAGCCTCAGCCTTGTTTACATGGGTAGCTCGGGTGGGATTTTCGGAATGGGTTTTTCTGAAGTAAGCCCTTTTGGTCACCTCTGTGGTGACAGAGCAGGCACAATAAGATGTGTTAAAGATACAATAAGATTGTGTCTTTGAATTTAGAAGGTGAAATATTTAGTGCCTTTCATTCCCAGCTGAAGCCCACCTCCCTAGAAATCCCCAGAGTCTACAGTTAAAAGTTGGGGGCAGGCTGATGCTTGTGGAATCACTCTAAGGAAGCCAGAAGGGCCTGTCCGGTGATGCTTCATGTGAGCGTTTTACATGTGTATTCTGCTTCAGCATGTTCAAAGCACTTTCCACACTCTCTGGGTGGTGGGGAAGACAAGCATTCTTCTGTCATTTTGCAAGTGATGAAAGCAAGGTTCCCAGAGATACCAAGTGATTTCTCCAAAGACAGTGCTGCCTGGCTAAGACTAAGTCTCCATCATCCCCTCCCCAAAGAGCTACCATGACCCCTGTGGGAGGGAGAGCAGGAGAAGTGAGGACAGAGGTGGTGGGCACATGGCCTATGTGTGGAGGCTACTATATGAAAAAATTAAAATTAACAAAGGCAACTTTATATTCAATGAACTTTCTCAGCTACACGTTGAAGCTCACATTGTTTTTAAAAGATTTGAAATGGCCTTTTAAATGTATTTGATGAGTTAGCACTGAAAGAAAATTTTATTGAATTGTTCTTTTTTATTTAAAAAATGTGTTGTGCTGTTTAGCCTCTGTAAGAACTTTTGTGTCAAAAGCTTTTAGAGAAACCAGGTCGTAAAAGGCTAACTCGACAGCTTCGTTACTTGCTTTTCAGAGTAAAATGCTAATGTTTGCCGGAAAGGGATGTTCCTTTGTTGATCCTTCATCACTTAGCCAGTGAGCAGTGGGCAGGTATCAGGGGACTACTGTGTGTGAGAGCCTGAGCTGAGCATCACTTGGGAAGAGTTCACATCAAGGTAAAGCTTCTAGTGCTACTAGAATGTTCGTATCACTGGAAAGGACATTGTCACATACACGCAGCATCACATCGCCAGAGTATTTGCGTAGATTGTGAAACCATGGCAGCATTAGAATTTTATAGATTAATTTCTATCCTTTTGATATAGTCTAGTCGTTTCCTGGAAAGGCATCTACCTGAATTTCATCTGTAATTCTGAAAGATGTTTTTCCCTGATTTGGGGCTCATCAAGGCTTGTCGGAATCACTGTTTTCCATCCTTCTAAATTAGGCCCGTCCTCTACTCACCTGGAATTTTTTTGTAAGCTAAGGGAATGTCAGCAACAGAGGTTGGGTCCAGGAACTCCTGTGCCTGTGCACTCTCATACAGTGGAATGCCTCCAAGGTCAGAGGCAAAGGTCACTTGCTTCCCCCCAACCCCCGCCCTGCAGGTCCTGCTCGCTCTTTTATTCCCTTGACTCAGGATCCTACCTATGTACGTTCCCTGTCTTAGCTGATTTGCCTGGATTGATATCCTAACACCTCCAGTTGCATCCTAGAAGGGGACTTCTAAGATCCAACTTGACATAACTAGACCCAGAAAGAACATAGCAACCAAGGATTTGTATCCCTATGATGAAAAGTATGGCCTTCTAATGGAGAAAGGGAGTCTGGAGTTCAACAGAAGAAAAGTGACTATGTGATTTTCAGATATAAGTAGATAATTTGAAAAGACCATTCTGGAGTGTGCTGGTATGTATTTTCTCAGTTAACCCACAGCCTGGGAGGCTTCTGGCTGCAGACATCAAGTTCAAATATGTACCCAAAACGGAAAGTTTCAATCACCATAAGTTTAGCAAGGAGGCACACCCATCCGGCTAGTGGTGTTTCTTTTAGTGTTGCTCTAGTTCATGTTTTCTCTCTTAGACTGGAAAACCTCCCAAAAACTTCCCTGCTTGCATTCTGGTTTTTAGATTTAAAATGGCAGCAAAATGAAGCATACTTTTAAGACCACTTTCTCTTTCTACCTTGAGTATATAATTCATTACAATGTACAGTTTATGTAACAGTTCCAGAAGACAAGAGGTACAGTTATTAGAAAAAGAACTGAATCTCACGGAAAACCTTTTATTTTAATTCTGTTTAACTTTCAAATTGAAACTCAATCAATGAATGTAACATTGTCACACTGCAAATAATATACTGGCTTTAATGAATTGTCATTGATTTTCACTTCATGAGCTGGAACGACTATGAGAACTGAATACAACTTCATCAATGCAAGACTTTAATTTGTCAATGAAATGATTTTTGTAACTTCATGTGTACAAATCCACTGTCCCCTTGAGCTAGTCCTCCCAGGCTGGCTCATGAGGATTCAAAGAGATTTGTTCAACAAATTGTCTTTGAATGCTTCCTATGGCAGTCTTCTGGAAGCTACAGAGAGAGCTGTCAGCACAACAAATGAAAATCCCTGTCTTCCTGGAGCTTGCAGTCTAGAGGAGAGACTGAGCAGAGTCAAGAAGGTCATTTCCTGGCTCTTCAGAAGATGATAAATGCAACAGAAAAAGAGAAAACGGGTGTGGGAGGGCTGGGAAAGGTGAGATTTTTAGATGGGGTGGATGGGGAAAGCCTCCCCGAGAAGGCAAGGAGTTGAGCGAGGCAAGGGGTGAGCCATGGTGGTGCAGGGCAGAGGGGTGGGAGTGGGGGGGTTGGAGGGGGGGGTTGGGTGAAAAGCACACCAGCAGGGACAGGACCAGAGGCTGAGGCCTGGAGGCAGCATCTGCCGCTGAGCTCAGGAGGCACAGATGGGAGCCAGAGTGGTCTGTGTGACTGGGGGGCGAGTATTGGGAGAACAGGGAGGGCATCTGTTGTGCCCAGATTTCAAATTCGAGAGACTGCCAAGGAGCCGATACCAATGCAAATGCACGAGGGTTTATTTGCAAGCTCGAGCTTGGGCCCAAGTATATTTGACACAGCGGGGTTGGGACTTGGACCCTAGGTTGCATAACAGTTTTATAGGGGCCACCGGCCACACAGAAAGTTGCATAGTCATGTCGGTCCACATGCAGGTGGCCAATTGAATTACAATTTACCCTATAGTAACCATTTGAACTAGCCTATTACTCTAGTCTGAGTTGGCGCGTAAGTTTGGAGGGTAAGGTAACTGTTTGAACTAGCCTATTACTCTGGTCGAAAGTTTGGCGGGCAGAAGGCGGGGTTTACATCCTGTGGCGGTTAGGGGTTCCGCATTCCTATAGGCTAACTCAAACTAGCTCCTGGGCCGGCTAGGCAATGTTCTGACATTCTGTGACCTTTCTCAGGAGCAGGTCATGTAGGGGTTATACACAAGATGGCGGGCGTAGCACAAAATGGAGTTAGTCTTGCTCAGCTTGTCCAGGGGTAGGGGATTTTTGTTAAATTTTTGTTTAAATCCCCTGGGTCCCACACATGCTCATGTTGTTTTAGTAACTCTTCCCTTAGTCTTACTGGAGTTGAATAAAGAACATTGTGGAGTGGATGGAAATGAGCTCTAAGTGAGGATTCTGGGGCCTTCTCCTTAACAAATGCCACCAGCACCCTCCCTGGTGGCCTTTGGAGCACTGGAGCGTGCCAGATGTGCCCCACCTCTGGGCCTTAGCCTGGGCTCTGCCTCCGTGAGATGCTCTCCTGCCCTCACTCTTCTCACACCTCGTTCCTCCTCCACCCTTATGCCTCCGTGGGAACACGAGCTCCAAAAAGTCCTCCGCTAACACCTCGAGGAAGTTTACCCTGTTTTTTCTTTGTTCTCGTGTCCTCTTCCTCCATAGATTGTATTATAATTTGCAAGAGCCTATTTGAGTTTTTGTTAAATTGTTTCCAATTATTAAGTAATTTATTTACTTATTATCTATCACAAACTCCCGGGAATAGAATAAATACCCGTTTTATTATTAATGCTGTTTACAGAGTGCCTGGCACATCGTAGGTACTCTGTAAATATTTGATGAAAAAAAATGAATGAACAGGAATAGCTTTGAGGGTAGCAAAACCAGGATTTGTGTTACAGTTTTACTCTCAAACTCTGCTTTCCTCATAGGGAGTGATCCCGAGACCCAGCAGTACGTTAGGGTCAAGCACAAGATCGACTCAGACTAAAGACTCATAAACGCCTTGCCACTTACATTCCTAGGACCAGCCCACTCTCTCAAGTGAACCTCCCTGTAAAAGTGAACCCCCTTGTCATCAGAGGGGGTTCCTCCTTCTAGATGAGGCCACAGTGTGGCCTTAGGAAACTCGTGTTATTTCTGTCTGTCAGTGAACTCCTTCAGCACGGAATGATAGATCCATGGAGAGCAGGAATCTAGTTTTATCTGGTCAAGGCTGGACAGACGGTACATGGCATGCAATCAGGTCTCAGTCAAAGCTTGGGGAATGAAACTAATTGCCCGCTGTATTCATGTTCCACACAGGGCATTCTGCTGGGTGCTTAATTTTTTTCTCATTTACAAAAATAACTTCTGAGCTTAACCAAAACCATTTATATATGCCAGCCTTAATTCTCCCAAGTGCATCACAAGTTTAGATGGAGTTAAATATGTATTAACACTAGGGAAAGGTCTGTTTACTTGGGTTCTGGGCACACAGAGAAATGTAGAAATGGCATCATTTGCCTCTGACTTTCTTAGAGTGGACAGAGCTGGTCACAGATGGAATGCTGATGACTCATCTTGGAGGTTACTGGACCCCCATTTTTTTCATGACTTTGCTCCTTAAAGAAGTCTGAGTTGGTTCTCAAAGAAGCAGCTGAACACACAGACATGCACAACGATAGCCCTACTCCCTGGCTGCTTTGCCAGAACATTGGTGCCCTAAAAGTTATTTTTAAAAATAGAGACTTTGTTTTTAACCATTTTACTTAGAAAGAAATGAGTTGGCACAGTAGAAATCAGAATGCCTTACCCATAGGATGGTGCTGACCAGGCTAAAATGGTGGGAAACCAGAACAGTCATTCTCTGAGCCCTGACAATCCCCGTGTCTTGTGTTTCTCTTCTTCTAATAGAGGATATGTGGTTATAGCAGTATTTTGCAGAAGGAATTCCTCAGTCCAAGATTAATAATTGTTTTTGCTTTTCTTCATCTGAGTCAAGATTAGATAATTATAAATTGAACATTAAGAACTATCCCTACAGCAAGTAGTCTATAATGCTACAGAAACTTATCGGTTACGTATTATGTATATTCATCTCTTTTACAATGAGAAACTGATGCCCAGAGACATAATTAGTATTATTATATTAGTATTAGAGTCTGAATTCCAAGGCAAGTCTAATTCTAAGCATCTATTATTTCTCATATCAAGCTTCTTCCATGTTGATTCAGTGGATTGATGGGTGGGTAGTTGGATAAGTGAGTGAATGAATACAGGAAGCAACATGGATCACAGTTGATGAGATGGATATAATTTTAGTACAAAACTATGGGAACCGGTAATACTTGGGTCATAGTTTATGTGTAGAGTTTTTAATAATGCTGGATGTATTAATGGAACTATATTCTTATAATGGAAATATATCAGAAAATAGTTGGAATAATAATTGGAATCTTCCCACACAGAATAATCTACCACACCACAAATAATTAAACTTCATTAAAACCCATTTAGAAATATATGTTGAATGTAGAAGTCACATAGTCTGACCTAACTTAATAGAATCCTCCATGTGTAATTGATGTGTAAGCTATCATTTTCTGTTGGTTTTGTCTGTTCTGAAAATGAAACTTGCAGACTGAATTTTCACCCATAGAAAGTTAACATTCTTTCTATTCAAAGTAGGAATGACATTGAAAATGGGTGGCTCCAATTGTAATATGCTGGGGGCTGTTAGAAAGTCTAAGGGTCTTACATTACATATGGGCAGAATGTATTTTTCCCTAGTATGCTCGACTATACTATCTCAGCATGTCAGGTCTATGCATATGAGTTCCACCTTCAGAAGGTAAATGTCTTAGGGCTTTTCCTTCACTTTTACAGATCATCCAATATATTGCTAGACATATACTGGAAGCTGAATTAACCTTATTGAATGGATAACATCTCTCAAAGCTAAAGAGAACCCTTGGTACAATTACTGAACTATGACATTTCAGAGTGAGTAGGCACCTGCTCAAAGGGAGAAGTTAGTGTAATATGGAAGCTGAAGTAGATACTTACAGGGGAAATAGGAGAAAGGAGAGAGACCAAAGACTCTTTTTGCTGTTATCACCCTATTTTGAATTTCAAGTCTGTGCTGACAAATCCCTTCACACCAGCCCAGCTAAGACACAATCTGGCCCTTGGTACAAGGTAGTTTATCATTTCTAGGCTCCGGGACAATTGTGGAAGTAGATATTTCCCAGCAATAAGTACTAATTAGAAAAAATCCACACATACATACGTATATACATATTTTCAGGTAAATTTCAGTGGCTGAAGGTATGTAAGTAGGTTAGTGTGGTGTTAAGAAATATAAAATATTCTTGTTTATTTTCCATCCATAAATTTTTATTGCAAGTGGCAAGATTTTAAAATTATGTCCTCTTGTGTCAAGGTAACTTACATTGCATATTCTTTTGGTATATATTGTTTCATGTGAAACTGCAAAAGCCTAACCAGGTAAGGAGAATGTGTATATTTTCCCCATCTAGACAAGAAAAATACGGAGGTTCGGAGAGGTTATGTTACTTGCGCAAGCAAGTTTGTATGGTGTGAAAGAAGACTTCTGACTCCCAGTCTGGTGTTCTTCTTCTAGGTGTTGGTTCTCTGATAACTATAACTGTAGAATGATGGCCACTCAGCTCTGTGGGAAGAGGTAGAGGGCACACACTCATCTTCTCTTTCATGCCTGTCTCTTGCTTTTCTCTCTGCCAACCCTCTCTTCTCCAGCCTGTTTTCTCTCTACACCAAAGGAATGAAGAGCATTGTTCAAATTAAACCTTGTTACTTTTTTTTTTTTTTTAGCTGATTTGGAACACTTGGCATAATAGTTTGAAAGGGTATTTACTTATTTTTCCATTTTACCATTATATCAAGTTTTTTGGAAAAATACAGCTCTTGATCATGTAGCTAGAAATCACTCACCAGTTTAGATGAGATCAAAATGACCCTCATTAAGGCCATTGAAAATGAAGCGTAAATGGCATTCTGTCTGCTGCATTTATTTGACTTCTACTGCCCAGCATGGAAAGGAGAATTTTAGAGGAATTCCTAAGACAGTAGGAAAACTGCAGTGACTGGAACATTATTGAGCGGCAGGGGAGCAGCCACGGGGAGTGCGGGGTTGGGTGTGGGACATCGGCCCTCCTGGTGGCGCCTCTAGTCCTGTGCTGTCCATTATCATAGCCACTAACCACACTATTTAAATTGAAGATAAAATCACGTTAAATATTCAATTATTTGCTCAGTGGCCCCACGTGGCTAGTGACTACTGGAGTAGTGCAGATACAAACATCTCTTGCTGCAGAACTTAATTGTGTCCTGCTGCTTTTAGTAGATGAGCAAAATCGTTCATACCATTTCAAAGTCATTTAAGTAAAGGAAGAACAATGAGCCATCTCTAAGGATCCTTTGGTCCCTTCCTCCCGTCCTTTCTTTTCCTCTTCATTCCTTTGTTCCTTCCTCCCTTTGTTCTTCTTCCAACAAATATTTAGTGAGCCCTTAAAATGAGCTTGGCGCTGCTCACGTCCTGGGGCTACGGTAAGAAAACATAGGGCTCCTACCCACAGACAGGTTTCAGGGATTCAGTCCAAGTGAAAACTGGCAGGTATGATCCAGTGTGATTAGTGCTATGTGGCCCCTAACCCCAGTTCTGAGGCCTCATATTTACATAGAGAAATGGACATCAGAGAGCTGAGACATGGAGGATCTGTGGAAGATACCTGGATCTAAAAGAAACAAGGAGGAGGAAGTGTGTTCCAGATAGATGAAGAAGATGGTAGAAAGGGTGAAGAGGGTGGATTCCAGGCATGGAGAGAAACTGGAGATAACTGGAGGGTATGGTGCAAGCAGAAAGAGAAGGGGCTGCAGAAATGATCAGAAGCAGATCCTAAAGGATCTTATAAGCCATATTAAGATGTTTGTATTTCATCCTTGCAACAATGAGAAGTTACCAAGAGATTTAACATGGGAAGGTGATTCTGTTAAATTTGTATTTCTGAGAGATCCCTTTTGCTGCATTGTGGAGATTGGATTCTAATTGGCAGGGCCAAGAGGAGGACAGGAACTGAGGCAGAAAAACAAATTAGGAGACTGTTGCGTTAATTCAGAGGAGGACGTGGGTTGGTGACATGGACAAGGGTTGCCCAGGTGTCAAAGAAAAAAAAACCTTTGGCTAGAGCAAGAGAGGATCTCATGATTGAGTGGGAGATGAGGGAGAAAGAGAAATCAAAGCTAACTTCTGTGTTTTTCTTTTTTAGCAAGCAGGGAGGTTTTATAGTCACTTCTGGAGCTGGAGAATACATACAAAGAAGCTAGCTTAAGGAAAAAGGGACAGATGTAGATCTCCACCAGATTCTCCTGTAGAGGCAGCCTTCCCTGACCCCTCAGACCATGACAAGCCCTTGTATTATTCCTTCTTACAAGACAGTGAGCTTTCTTTCATACAGGCTTGCAATTTTCCATTTATTTTTGAGATCATCATCTTACTTGATTGCCAGTCTCTGTCCCTGGATTGCTAGATCCACGACTACAGAGGCTGTGTTTGATCTTGCTCACCATGGAAGCCTCACAATCACACTACATTGTGACAGGATATGGTGGGTTGGAGAGCAATATTGTAGCAACACCTCCCTTCTTTTCTCTGAACACCATTTCAGGACAAAGAGTTACAAAATGATCTTCAGCTTTT
Organism: Procyon lotor; assembly: GCA_028646535.1. Lineage (NCBI taxonomy): Eukaryota > Metazoa > Chordata > Mammalia > Carnivora > Procyonidae > Procyon > Procyon lotor. The sequence continues at coordinate 39,806,902 of CM053617.1, read as the reverse complement.
CATTCTGAGTTCCCAGCCTAACCTTTGGAAGGGGAGGAAAAAACTTTTTCCTCTATCCTTCTTGGTTCTTGGCTGAGACCACTTCGCCAGACCCATAATAAAAGATTAATATAGACAAACAAGTTGAGTAACATAAATACCTCCTGTTTACAAGGGAGAGATGCAGGAAAAGTGAGAAATTCCCTGTGATAGCCCAACCTGACACCTTATATACTCTCTTGGCTAACGACAAGATATTGGAGGACAGGTGCCTATCAGGATGGTGGCACCTGATGGGTGGTGTTGGGAATGATGGGAAGCTATCAGGAAAGCACAATAAATGAGGGTAGGATTATTATGCAGACTTAAGTTGTTTCCTTCTTCATTGACTGGAGTTTCTAGAGATTTAGTTCTCCTCTTCCTTGTAAAGAGAGACGCCCTTACAAATAGAGAATTCCCTTGTAAATGTTAAGATTTTCCACACAAGGGTAACTACTTAATTTCAGAGCTTCTCTTTTGCTTCTGTTTCTTAAAACTAATCAGCCTAAGGTAGTCCTTATGCCAAAGAGGCATGTTTTGGGGTGGCAGAGTCTGCTCCCTGTCTCTTTAGTCCCAGTGCCCTAACTGCCCTATGAGCACAAATCTTGAGAAAGGAAAGGAACTTTTACAAGTCATTTATACACTTGTAATTAACTCCTTGGGTTGCATTTTTTGTTCACAGTTTAACCTTTGGGTCTCATTGCATTTAAGACTTTGATGCACCTGAAAGATGGAGAAAAGGATATTCTTTTGGAAAAAGGGTTTCCCATAGTAGATGACATTATACCTTGTATTCTGCTTTCTTGTAGAGTATAATCTAAACCCCTTTCTGACCATGGATATGGAAAGATTACCCTCCCCTGCACAGCCATAAATATAAGAAGCATGAGCTTCAGAATCAGAACGACTTGTTTTAAGTCTCAGCTTCACTAATTTTTTTTTTATTCTTTTAAAGATTTTTTTTTTAATTTTTATTTATTTGACAGAGAGAGATCACAAGTAGGCAGAGAGGCAGGCAGAGAGAGGGGGGGAAGCAGGCTCCCCACTGAGCAGAGAACCAGAGGTGGGGCTCTATCCCAGGACCCTGAGATCATGACCTGAGCTGAAGGCAGAGGCTTTAACCCACTGAGCCACCCAGGCGCCCCTCAGCTTCACTAATTTTATTTGTAAGGTTTGGTCCATGTTACCTAATGAAAACATTACTGCTTGTTAGATGAATGACTGAATGAACTCATTGCTCTGAGTTCTGGTCTTCTCATCTGTCAGATGAGAAAGATAGTAGTGCTCATCCCATAGAACTCTCAAGAAGATTAAATGAAATCATAGAGCAAAAGCAACTAGCACTAGATAAATAACTTTTTAAAAATTTAAATTCAATTAATTAACATATACTACTAGTTTCAGAGGTAGAGGTCAGTGATTCATCAGTCTTCTATAACACCCAGTGCTCATTACATCACGTGCCCTCCTTAATGCCCATCACCCAGCTACCCCAACTCCCCAACCCCCTCCCTGCCAGCCCCTTGTTTCCTATAATTAAGAGTCTCTTATAATTTGTCTCCCTCTCTGATTTTGTCTTGTTTTATTTCTCCCTCCCTTCTCCTATGCTCCTCTATTTTGTTTCTCAAATTCCACATATGAGTGAAATCATATAATTGTCTTACTCTGATTGAGTTATTTTGCTTCACACGATACCCTCTAGTTCCATCCATGTTGTTGCAAATGACAAGATTTCATTTTTTGATGGCTAGTAATATTCGAGTGTGTGTGTGTACACACACACACACACACACACACTCATCCTCTTTATCCATTCACCTGTCAATGGGCATCTGGGCTCTTTCCATAGTTTGGCTATTGTGACATTGCTGCTATAAGCTTTGGGGTGCAGATGCCCCTTCAGATCATTACAGTTGTATCTTTGGGGTAAATACCTAGTAGTATAATTGCTGGGTCATAGGGTGGTTCTATTTTTAACTTTTGAGGACCTCCATACTGTTTTCTAGAGTGGCTATCCCAGCTTGCATTCCCTTCAACAGTGTAGGAGGGTTCCCCTTTCTCTGCATCCTCGCTAACATCTGTCGTTTCTTGACTTACTAATTTTAACCATTCTAACTGGTGTGAGGTACTATCTCAATAAATAACTTTCTGCCCTCCAGTTTTGCTCTCCCTTAGGAAAGGATAACATGAATGACATGGGAATGGAACCCAAAGGGGAAAACTGAATCCAGCCATCTCTGTGTACCTCATCCTTTTCACTGGTGTCCTCCACCATCAATATAAAGCCTAGAGTACAAAACCTCCGATGATGTTTAGTTCCTATGGATGCATTTAATATTCTCTGCTAAGTTCACAGAGAATTGGGCCAGAATCTCTTGTTCAGTGAAGTAATTACCATGGCCATCCCTTCAAGTGTTGCCATAGTAGTTACCATGGTGATGAAATGAAAATGCAATTTGAGTAATTCATAATACATAACTCTTCCCAGAAAAACAAAAGGAGTACTTTTAGGATAACTGAGTCATTTTGGTGATGTCTCAGCGCAACCTGTTACTCACTTGAATGATTCAGACAAAAAGCTCTAATGAATAGATTAGACTGTTTGCATTTGCAACCAAATGTACCAAATACATTCCTAATGTGTTAATTAACATTTTCTCCAAATGCAAAAGAGAAACATTCTATCTGAGAAGACAGGTAAGAATCTGATAGTAAGGCAGACTCATCTGACATTTGGAAAAAAAAAAAATCTTTGGAAACATGAGTTAGGTAATCACAACATTCAAAAATGAAAACTCTAAGTCATAGACAAGGTCATTTCTGGTAAACAATGAAGTGGATAAAGAAAGAATGGCCATTATTTAGGTATTCTAATGTATCATGTGCTTGTTTTCAAGTTCTGTGGACTTAAATAGAAAACATCCTTTGAAATGTTTTTGTAAAAAATTTGGTAAAGTTTAAAATGTTAATGCCAAAACATTTGTATGGCAATATGCAAAGCAATAAGGAAAATATTTTCTGGGAAAATAATATGTGTAAAAATATTACCCAAATATATAACAACCTTCAACCTCTGTGTCTCCCATTGTACCAAAGCTGGTCTATTTTTCCTTCTAAATGCCTCTCCACTCCCCAAGGTCTTTCATTATCATCCCCACTTTCAAAGAGCTCTGGCTCCAGGACTGACTCAGATCAGAGAAATGGGAAAAAGGACTGTGACTATCTTGGAGCCCCCGATTGGATCTCTGTTGGCTGGCTTTGAAATTTGTTGGGTTTCTGTTTTTGTCAATATAACTTGAATACAGCAGAGTCCACAGCTATTTTAGATCTAGGTATCCAATGGCCAAATAAAAATTAAGATCCCTGTGGGCTATTCTGATGATGATGACAGATATATGCAAAATTGCACAAATGTAACCTGTCCTGATTACATTTTACTCTTTTTCTTTTTCTTTTTTTTTGGTCATATCAGAATTCTCTCATCTATATTGAAATCAAGGTGCTCATTTCATCTTAAGCAACTCTCACCAATACTCCTTTTTTCTTCCAATGAACAGTTCCCTGCTGATAGTTCCCGTGCCATTGTATTTCTCAGGGTGTTGGTAAAATGACTAGTTTCTGGGCCTTTGAGGGAGCTTAATTGGAGAATGAATATGGTTGGACATGTAACATTACTCCAGATCTTGTGTTTTCAATCTGGATTCCTTTCTCTACCTTTGTCCAAAGAACTACTGGCATTTCACATTAATGTTATATGGTCACTGTGTATTATTTAGGATTTCATTAACCAGCTGAGTAGATATATAAAACTACTTCAGTTGTTTGGCTAGCATGTTTCATGTAGAATTTCTGGAACCCATGTTAATAAATTTAGGTTGATCTACCTTTGACCAGTCTCTCTTAGAATCCATTTCCGCATGTATTCTAAAGATTCTAGCAGATATACATTGGCAGAGTACCAGAGGTGTTCGCATGTAAGCTTTCTCTTCCTTTTCTTTTCTGACTTGACCCTAGAAACAAAGAGGGTAAGAGAGTGAAACATGAGAAAAACAAGCTCCCTTAGCAAGCTTCCCTTAGGTGAAGGAAGACCATATCTTCAAGCAAGGAAGGAATGCCTTACTGATAGGAAGGAGGCTGGGAGAGGATGTTCAATGAGAAGTGAGGAATTGGGGTACCTCAAGCTTTCCCAAACCTCCTGTGTATTCCCAGGACTACTACCAGCTCCAAGACAATGGCAGTGAATTCAACAGAAGATAATTTTCCAAGGCACACTGAATCAATAAATAAAACTTTTTTTTTTTTAGTTTAGTCACAGGCAGTCCCTGAGTTTCAGTGTCTATGAGAATTTGGGGAACTGATATGTTGTTGTTGTTGTTATTGTTGTTTGTGATGAGTTTTCCAGTAAAGTGATGGACCCACATCAAACACTGTAGTTAGTCCTTGACTTTTATATACCTTTCACTTTTCTATGGAAGTGGCAACTTGATCCCAGAGAGACTGACCTCCTTGGGCATTTCATTCCAGGTAAACAATCATGATAACTTAATTAGCTGATCTGTCATTACATTCTGGGGTCTTTCAGATTCCCATGATGATGAGATTCTCCCTGACTTCCAACCAATGTAATCCATATATGCGATAATCTCGGGTCTTTCCTCCGCCATTTCTCTGAGGATGTTTTTTGTTACCTACTAGTTGGTACCAGTTTTGGTGTCAATCAGGATTCTATTGTAAGGAATAAAAACTGACCTGACCGACTACAGTCGAAAATCAGTGTACCTGAAAGATTCCATCAGAAGTGTGATGAACCAGTCATGGAGCATGGGCTGGAGCTGAAGGAGGTCACCTCGCACCCAGAAACAGTCTGGTGATGATGCTGCTAAAGGCACTACCAGTGCTGTCCATTCACTGCTGCCATGTCTTCATCCTCAGCACTGCTGCTGAACATTCTCTACAGTCTCTCTGTAATGAATATTATCACAACAGCCCCTCTACCTTTGTACCACGTCTTCAGATTCAAAGTGCTAGGTGACCACCCAAGGGTTAAACCTTCCATTGGACTTACATATTGAGGGATTCTGCCAAATAGGAAGGGTACTTTCCTGTTACAGAAACACCGCTTACCAACCTCCTATTTCCCACCAAATTAAAAAGCTTGCATTGTAAGGTATCTGCAGATTTTGCAGGTTCTCTGCTGTCATTTAGATAGTATTTCTGTCCCAAATATGAGACTGCAAGGGACCTTTTTGTCGTATGCTCTCAGATGAGACAAAGAGTAGTGGCAATAATAGTGTATCACTTGGTCACATAGTACCTAGGGGAAGGGCAACAAAAATTCATCTCCTAAAAGATTCCACAAAATCCTCAAGGGTAGAAGCTGCCTTATGTTAGTATCCTCACTATCCGGTGCTAAAAATATATAGGCATTCAATATATATTTGCTAAAATAATGCTCAATATATCTAAGTCTATTATCTTTCTTAAATGAGGATTTTGATTTGTATCCTATTCTAGATTCCCTAAGCCACTGCGGTAGAATCTGTTTTTAGATTACTTGCATTAGAATCATCAGGGGAGGGGTGCCTGGGTGGCTCAGTGGGTTAAAGCCTCTGTCTTCGGCTCAGGTCATGATCTCAGGGTCCTGGGATCGAGCCCCGCATTGGGCTCTCTGCTCAGCAGGGAGCCTGCTTTCCCCTCTCTCTCTGCCTGCCTCTCTACCTACTTGTTATCTCTCTCTTTCTCTGTCAAATAAATAAATAAAATCTTAAAAAAAAAAAGAATCATCAGGGGTACATGTTAAAATGCAGATTTCTGAGAGGTACTTTAAACCTAAGCTAAGTCAGAATAATTATGGACAAGGCTCAGGAATCTACATCTTAAGGAAGCATTCCAAATTTTTCCCATATACACTAAATTTGAAAGCTAATGCTCTGTGGGGCTATTACTAGGGGCTGGAGTTTAAGGATGTTAGCTAGCAAAAATTAGAATGTTGGGAATAAAACTCAATAAAACCTCATTTATAAAGCTTTGGTGTTTGTTTTAATGACTGATTTGTGACTGTTAGGAGATCAGTCTTTTTCCTATTGCATACTTAGTGTTACTTGGTGAGAAAGCTTATAAGTGAAAGAGTAGAATCCTAGTTTTATCTTTTTAATTAGGGTGTTCTCACTTCTCTTGCTTGTTTGGGCTGTCATCTGAAGCAAAAGAACAGAGAAAGCAAGTCAAGGGATAAATCTGGTTTGGCCACCTCTTGGCTACCCATGTTAATAAGCTCTCCTCAGTTTAGAGAGGAAGAGAAGTGAGCAGCCTACGGTGAAAATGGGAAGGAAGTGTTCTTTGGCAAGACCAAATCCACACAGACTCTCACCCAAATAGGGCCATCAGAAGCACGGACTGATGGGAAGTATACAAATAGAAAGCTTTCCTTCACCTTCTGGAATGCGAATCCTACACGTATACTCCTGGTTTCTCAACAAAAGTAAAGAAGGCCAATCTCATATTTATATCACACTTCTTTCCCAATGACAGAACACTCTTGGAAGCATCACCTAGTTCAAGCTTCACTCTGCCTCCCCAGAGGGCAAGCCCATTCGACAGAGATGGAAAATAAATCAACAACTGTGAAGAATGTTTTTCAAATTCCCACAGCTAAATGTGGCTACAAATCTATACATATGGTCAGATGCTAAAAGAAAGTGAAATCTGTCCCTATCACCATCAATTTCAGATCTTAATGTGTGTCATTAAGAAGAGTGCCCTCCCCCACGGTCTGATTTGACAACAGAGACGAGCAGCCAAGCATGGTAAACAGGTTGGTCAGCCTGCTGGGCTTTCGCGTGCTTCTCCATGTTCATACAGACCTACCTCTGTGCGTGTGCACACACACTCCTACGTATACAAGCAGATATATAAACACATATGTTTTTAAAAAGCATAGATGAGGATTATGCTGTGTGGTCCTGTAACTTCCCTCTTCTGACTATGTTTTCCTCGAACTCCAAAGCTTCTAGGAAAGAGGGAATTTGTTTGCTCAGTTGTGTTCTTTTACTGGTCATACCACATAGTGGCCCTGGGACCTTGTTCCTCTGCAGATCGTCTCTGTGGGTCTCCGGGTTGCTGCAGGCAATGTGCTCAGTGTCCTCATCAGCTTTTAAACAGTGTTTATCTTCCTGTCCCTTTTGGCTCCTCTGCCGTAGTTTTCTGGGTCCTACTCTCCATCCATCACATCCAACATCACAGCACTCTGAAGGGCACTGCGTCCTTCCCAAACCAGACCAGTTGCTGTTGCTGCTCCTCAGTTTCCCAGAATGGACTCCTGTATTCGGAAGGGGTGTGGCACCTGTGCGGCCACCTGCCTGGCCCGGCCACCCTCCGTGAGGGACTGGCTGTTCTCCTCTCTGGCCCACAGTCTACTTAAGCCTCATTCTGCTTCTTAGGCTTAATCAAGAGCTCCTGTTGTGGAAGATTGAGGGCTGCTTTGTAATTTTATCAGCCGGTGCTCAAAAAGCCTCAGGATTCCAGCCAGCCGGTGAAGAACAAACACATTTGGTTACAGTTAAATATCTAGATAGGTTATTGGCTAAAAAGGCACAGCAGTACTGAAAATTGGGCTCTTGGTGTGGCATGCTGAAGTGAGGCGGATATACGTGTGTGGAGTTGAGAATATCCTTTTTTGCTTTAGCAGTAGAATGAATATTTCTGATACATTTTTAGAAAAGTAAAATCATTTTTAAAAGCTCCTGAAAATACAGATGTTTTCTGTTTATATTGAATTTTTCTATTCTGTAGAAGACAGAAATGAGGTATTTAGAAATTTAAGGCTACAGATGAAGGTGATGTACTTTTGTACCAGGTGATTTTATACGGCTAAAGTTTGCATGCCTTTTGAAATTAAGGGAAAACAACATTTTTTTTTTCGTAAAAACCTTTTTCTGAGATTGAGAGTCAGCAGAGATTAAAAGTTTTAAGAGGGATAAGATGATGTGGGTTTATATCTCTCTCCTGCCATTTGGGGTCAAGCCTGGTCAATTTCCCTCTCTGAACTTCAGTTTTATTATCAAAAACTCAACAATATAGACTTTCCCAAAAGATCTATGAAATTCCAGTCCCCTAGGCTTCTAACTGATATGGTGTTTCTGTCTTTGTTTAGAAATTGTTCAGCCTCTCTGTCCCTGCTAACAGAAGGCAAATTTGCTTCTGTGTGGTTGTAGGATAGAGTCATGTGACAGAAATTTGAGAGAAA
>CM053617.1:39742116-39798142 GCA_028646535.1 Procyon lotor | reverse complement strand
TCTTTAAAATTCCTACGTTGGAATCCTAATCGGTGATGTGATGATAATAGTAGGTGGCCCTTTGGGACGTGATGAGGTCATGATAACAGAATCCTCATGAATGGGATTTGGGTCTTGGTTAAAGAGACCCTAGGGAGGTTTCATGTTCCCTTCTGTCATGTGAGGGCACAGTGAGAAGACCACCCTCTCTGAGCCAGGAGGTGGGTTTTCACTAGATGCCGAATCTGCCGGCTCCTTGATCTTGGACTTCCTAGCCTCCAGATTGCGAAATAAATGGGGACTGTTTATAAACCACCCAGCCTGCAGTATTCTCTTATAGGACCCTGAACTAAATTGGTGAATAAAGTATAACGGATTTTAGCTTTTATGGGAACTCAAGGTCTGAGCCAGGGTTGCATTCAAGGCATAAACCAGGAACAAAAAGTAATTTTAAATGCCTTCCTTGTGATTTTCAAAGAACATTAACAGGTCTAATTCATAACCTGAAGAAACATTATCAAATCCCTTTTTCTCTCTACCTTAACTCAATGCCTATGGATTCCAATTTGTCCAACCCCTAGAAATTATCCAGAGCATCCTTGCCCCTATTGTTTTTCTCTCCCCAACTTCTCATAAACACTTTCCCATTCCGTGTTTTGATCACTGCCAGGCCTTCATGATTCTTGCTGCCATTGGAGGGGTGAGGTTTATCATGGGGAAAGCGCAGGAGGACATAGTCGCTCTATCTTCCCCGATCCTCCACCACCCCTCCAAGGAATAAGCCTATGGAAACCCCTGAGAAACATAGTTCTGATGTTCCATTAGGTCCCTTCTTGCCATCTTTGTGTTCAGGGAATGGAGAGTTGCCTGCAGGTGAAATGGTAGTTGAAGGTTTCAGTTTGCTCCTCTCAAAGGTCTGTGACCCTGGAAAGGTGAGAAATAGGATGTATTTCCAATTTCTCCACCTCTTGTGAACCAAAGGCTACTAGTTGTCTTATCATTGCTCTCACTTGAAGGCAGAGATCTCTCCAGCCCTTAAAATTGCAGACAGCCTGGGCACGGTTATTTAGAGTACTCTCCCATGCAAGGGGAGGAAATACAAGGCAATGATTATGGCAAGTGAGTTCCATTGGGAGTAAGTCCCAAAATTCAGCCGCCGACCTTCCAGGAATCTGTCCCCAAATTGAGATGAAGGAGCTTGCTTACTGCACTTAGCTAAGACCTTGCTTGAGGAGGGCACATCTGTCTTCACGAGACCTGATTTTCTGCAGGATCCTGGCTGCCTGAGTCCTCGGCATCACCGAACAAAACTCCAGTATTCTGCCTCATTCTGAAAGCACAGACACGAACTCATTCTTCCAACCCAGGGCTCTAATTAGCTTTGCTTACAGAGAGAATTCTGGGAATCTCTTTAGGTTACCATGAATTACAAAAATGGCTTAGTGAATCTGGACCCAGATTTGTTCCCACCCTTGGCTCCAGCATTTTTTTGGTTTGGGTTTTGAGACTCTGAGCATCATTTTACAGCCCTGCTGGAGAATTCACTATTGGAGTTCTTCCCCTGTGAACACTTGGCCATAACAATTTTGCCCTGTTACTGACACTGGTCATAAATTAGTGGTGTCAGTCCCAGCTGCTGTCTGCCCACCACACCCTTGCTCTAAGAAGTATGGCAGTTCTCCCTGGGGACGGCTGTCTCTGTGGCTGGGAACAGCCTGGGAAGGCAGATGGGCTCTCAGTTGGCATGAGTGTATCTCAGCCTCTGGAGATTGCATATCCCAGGACCGTATTCATGGCAGAGTGAAGCCAGAACTCAAAGGGCTTTTCTCCGTCCCCCTGGCTTCGTTCTTGCTGAGAATTTATTGCTTCTGGGGGATGGAAGTTTACACCCATGCTTTGAAAGCCTGTTTATCTGAAGTTCCCCAGGAATCGTCTTGTCCTCAAGGAAACTGGTCTCACTGGGGCCAAAGAGCTGCAACATACAGCTTTTCTGGAGTCTGCCATTGGCCTCCTCTCGCCATCCTAAAAGGACTCTGATATCTTATGAAACTGAGGATCCATGGAGTTCAAATAAAAAACCACGCTCTGTTCCAGTTGACAGTTTCATATAATGTTGTGCAACTCTGTTTGCCTACGGGATTCTGTCTTCAACTGTACATTCTTCCCACTGCCTTGGTCCTTACATTCCAAGAACTGTAAGGACTCCTATCTAATTAAGGCCCACTCCCTAACATCCTGTGTCCGGGTCAGGCAGACATAGTGAAAATGCGTGCTTGGTATAGATCTGTGTTGATTTTGTTAATTGGGAGTATAGCTGAGAATTATAACTAAGAACAAAATCATAGGCAAGAAATGAAATCCTAAAAAGAAAAGTCTGAAAATGAAAACCAAGATGAAAAACCCTGGTATCTTATGTGATGTGGTCTCTGCATAGTGCTGCAGCCCAAAAACCAGTCTAACATCACAGGTAAATGTAATTAGAGAGGAACTCAATACTGAGCAAACATCTTGAAAGTACCACCTATAACCCACCACTATACTCTCCTGTCCCCCTCCCCATTTCCCCAGGCCTTGGCACCATACAGCTGCTCTCTCCCTCTTTGCTAAATATCCCCACTTTACTCTCACCTTATTCCACCTTCCTCAGCCTCTCTTCCACCTTCCTACCCTCTTCCCCTCTGAGCATAATGCTGCCCCAGCGACTGGCCTGAGTAGCCACCCCGACTTCTGGTCCCTGCTAACAGTCACACCAGCCTACTCTGAGATGACCGTGGGACCCCCGTGTCAGGCCCCGTATCTTCCCTCTCCAGGAACATAAATTGTCCGGGCTTCCCTGGGTTATTTGACTTTTTCTCCCTCTATTGTTTTGTTTTGTGGGGTTTTTTTGTTTTGTTTTGTTTTTGTTTGTTGGGTTTTTTTTTTTTTAATAGGCAGTCGACATGGAGCAATTTTGGAGAATAAAATTTTCTACCAAAACATATATTTGCTTTACATATTTGGAGAGGAGATGGTAAACTTCAATTGGAGATTCACCTAGAGTGTGGGAGTCTGACCTTCCGGCCCTGCTTTACCCCAATTTTTACCCTGATGCTTGCCAATTTCACTGGTGACCCTAAGAATCAAGGTTTTTCTTCCATGGTCTGTAGGACTAATTGAAAGTGCACAGAAGGATGGTTAAAAGAGAGAGAATGAACTGCTGCCGGAAAGGAAGCCTGCCTAGAACAAGAGGCAGGAGGGAGGGGGTCGAAGCTGTTGGGCTAAAGTCTCCAAATACTAGTGGGACAGAAGCAGGACAAAGGTAGCAGAAGCGAATTTGAATAAGGCCTGTGCATGCCTCTCCTATTTTCATCAAGCATCATAAAGACATGGTAAAAGAAGAAAAAGAGAAAAAGACGATGCTGTGGACAGCAGTGAGGGGAAGAGGCTGTTGAGGCTATTGTCAAGAGGAGATTGACCACAAGCATTTAATTCCCAGGCATGGAGGGCAGCTCCCCAATTACAGAGATTGCAGGGTTGGGAGGCGGGATGCTCTGATGGATGGAGACTGTGTGATTCTTCTGGGCCAACTAAGGAGGAAGGAACTAGCAGCTACATGCCAGGGATTGATTGATGACCCTGAATTCTGGAATGGAGACCATGAGCCCCCTGGCATGTTTTTTCATGGGGATAGGATGGTTAGTTTTGGTAAAGAAACTAGTCAGAGGCTATGTTATGCCACAAATGGTAATGGGAAGACGGTGTGAAATCACCTATTTATTCATTCACTCGTTCATTCATTCATATGAGGGTTTACTGAGAGTCCATTATCTGCCAACCGCTGTGTTAGGTGCTGGCGTTGTTATCAGTAAACCAAGCACCTACAGAGGAGGCAGCCACTCGACAAGTAATATTAATGAACGTGTCTCAGAAAAGCACAGTATACACTGAGTGCATAAAATAAGAAACCTGAGACATCCCAGTAAGTTTCCTGTATCTAAGTTAAGATAGAAACAATGAACAGAAATTGATCAAGTAAACAGGAAAGTGAAGAACTAGAGCCCAGAAGTAGATTGATGTCCAAGGACAGCTGAAAGATGATCACTGAAAGTAGAGCCAGAGAAGAGTAAACAAGCACGAGAATGATTTCAAATAAAGCTGAAAGACGTGGGCAAGAAGGACATGTGAAGGAGTAAGAACCTACCAGTAGCCTCTGTACATTCAGTAAATATGAATTTGGTTGGTAACATGGTGCAAAGGCGTGAAGTTATTAAAATGTCCCAACACCCTTATTCTAAAGCGAAGGGGACACACAGCCCAGCTTCATGGACAAGGAGAGAGCATCATGTATGCCAAGAACATCGCCCAGATGAACATAGGGAAGATGCTCAGGGGGTAGTGAAGCAGAACTTGTTGTGGAAATAGAGATGGAATTGTCATCTGCCTTTGAGAGGGGAATGAGAGAAAATAGCAAAGTAAGAGATCAGGAGAAAAGGCCAGGGAGATACACAGATAGCTGAGGAGTTTCCCCAAGAAGCCAGTTCTCTAATGCTGTAGAATTTCTACAGGGGAACAAATTTTCTCCCCCTGCAATCCTTACAAGTAAAAAGGAAAAAGATAAAAGACTAAGAAAAGTAGATTAATAAGGTCACTTTATAAAAAAAATCCCCAGATGCAATAATAAGATAATAACGGCTAACACTTTGGCCACTTCCTTTAGGCGTATGAGGCATAGGAATATTACCTGTTTTATTTCCTTTAATCCATCTAACAGCCCTGTAATTATGTACCATTACTGTCCCCTTAATAGAAATGAGACTGAGTTATAAAGAGATGAAATAACTTGTCCAAGATCACGCAGCTGCTAAATGGATCAGCTGGGAGTCAAATTCATTCTGTTGGACTCTAACACTTCATCAATAATAGTCCTTTGCCATTTTCCTACATTGCCTTCCCGGGGAAGGAGGAAATACTACTGAGCAAGTGGTAGATCAAAGAGGACCAAGTAAAGAGTCAGGGAAAGAAGGAATAGAGAAGAGGGGTTGATGAGAAGGGCAGATGTCCTCAATTTCTTACACAAGTGTTACAGACTATTTTTTGTTGGATGGTCCAGGATACTCAGATTAATGCTAATATTTTTTAAACACAAAGTTCACACATTCCTGGGAGCCAATTAGTCCAGGTCGTTTTTTCTAGATTAACACAGTGCCAAATGTGCCATCTGGAGTTCTGGAAGAGAAAAACAATGCACTCACTTAGCTGCCCCCGCAGGGAGGCGCTGAACTCCTTTACCCCCGGAGCCAGTCTTCACATCCCCTTGGTCGGGTCTCTCACCAACTGGTTGGAGAACAGACCTGTTCTTTTTAATGACTTCTTTTTATTTTAATAAGAGTTACAACATTTTATATCTTTTCTTATAAGGCCAATTAAAGGAAAAAGAAATTTGGATGATCTGACTTGGACTAATAAGAATGTTGAAATAACACGGGAATGACTTTAAAAATATCCAGGGGTAACAACTGGGACTTTTTTAATGTACTTATATTTTCTTATATGCAATAAACTTTTTTTGGTCTGCTTTCTGTGCCGACATCTATTTGAGACGAATGCTAAATCTCAGGTACCGCAGTCCACAGTGACATTAAAATGCAATTGCCTTTATTGACCTGAGGAAAGAATCTTGGCCCTGACTGAGCCAGTATTAAGTCAGTCATCTTAAATTAGAAAAAGAAAAAGCATAAACAAGTTTTCCCCTGCTTAAGATCCTGAGACCTACTAAGCATTAAGGTGGGTGCTAAAGACGGTTGCGACTTCCACAGACAGTGAGTTCTAAGAGCACCTTGTGATCCACTTCTTTCTTCTTTCATCTTTTCTCCCAATTAGGCAGGTTCTTTGCACACGTTTGTGCATTTCCTCAGCGTGCTGGTGGAGCTCAGTGAGCATGCGTCATGCCCGGTCCCACGCAGTCTGAGGCAGCATCTCAGAGTCCCTTAATATTTCTTAAAATAATTAAATGTTTCTGTGGCAAATATTTTGCTCTCATAAATTTTCAGAATTCATCTCTGGATCAAGAATGAGATACAGTCTTCTCGTTCCTGCGGGAACAAACATTTTTCTAAAAAGGTGGGTGGGTTGGTGTCTTAATCTGGTCAGACTCTCGTAACAAAATACCATGGTCCGCGTGGTTTAAACAAGAGAAACTTGTTTTCTCACAGTTCTCAAGACTGAAAGTCCAAGGTTAAGGTGCCAGTAGGGTGGGTGTCTGTGAGGGTTCTCCTCCCGCCTTGCGGATGCTCATCTTCTCACTGTGTCCTCATACAGCAGAGAGAGAGAGGTTGAGAGAGAGAAAAGGAGATTGAGACAGTGAGATCTTTCTCTTCTTACATGGCCACGTTCCTATGGGATTATGGCCCCATGCTCGTGACCCCATTTAACTGAATTGGGGGGGAAGGCATACAAGGACAGTCTGTAGTAGTTGAGAACACTGTAGAAGTATTTTCTTCCTCCCTCAATTAAAACAGTATTTGACTCTTTCACATCTTATGGATTAATACACACTTTGTGTTGAAAAAGATATAAGATTACCTGGTCTAATCTCTCTTAAAAATGAAAGCTCCTTCTCTAATCAGAATGGTTTTAAAGAATTTATTTCAGGATGTCCTGATCCCTAGGTTTCTGTTATCTTTTATTCTGTATGCGTAAAAATAATAACTTCTTTAATATATTTAAAAAGTCCTTTGCTATCTGAAAAGCACCAAAATCACCTTGCAAAAACTACCCTTTAAAAACAGGAAGTTTTATAGTGTTTTTCAGATATGTGTCTCAGTTGCGTGAAGAAAAATGTGGCATCAAATCCCTGTTCTTTGGCTTCACTTTCCCTTTCACTCCCAGGGATGAGAAACAGTACTAAGTAACCACTCTGTGAATGGTGCACTCTCCAGGAAATGCAGTCCCCACTGGGCTGCCATGACGAGTAGGCAGAGAAGGTCACTGTGACTTAAAGTGAGCACCGCAGGTGAAATGTGAAATGAGCAGAACCCGTGAGTCAGTGCTGATTCATTCTCAGATCATTCTGCCATCTGAAGTTTCACATTGTCTGCTATCAGAGGATGGAATTCTGACACTGAAAACTTCCATAGACATTCCACAGTATTCACAATTGCTTCATCCATGGTATTTCCAGTGTCAAACCTACCTAGTGCTTATGGATGGTTTATCATAAACAGGGGTCGATCTCAGTCAACCAACATCTACCAAACCCCATCTCTGTACCCTGGAGGGCACTGGGGATAAAATGCAAATAGGACACCCAGTGACTTCCACGGGAATGAGGAAGAAACCTCGAGAGCCTTGTTCAGCCCAGATAAGACCTCCTTTGCTTCCACAGCAACACACCCAGGCAGTTGCCCGTCCCATCAGTTCGGACTCACTTTATTTCTGCTTCTGGTCACCCAGAGTAGCCTGGGACTGCCACAGTCATCCTTCATCATTCCGATTCTGCTCCCTGTGTCACTCCATAGCGACCCCTCCTAACCCGTCACTCGCCCTACATCCAACCGTAAAACCTTTCCATTATGCACTCTGAAACTCAAAGACAACCACAGGCAAAATCCCCAGTATCTTCATACGTCTCAAAAATGTTTCTTTTGCAGTTATGCTCAAACTAAAAGGTAGGTCCCCCTTAGCATTTTGCTTCCCCAGCAGAACCTCCAAGTGGTGGATATTTGCTCTTGCCTCAAGCCCTCTTGCCGTTGGTCCCTGGGGAAGGTTGATGTACTCCTTGCTCCTTCAGACCACTTTCTTTTCCTTTTCCCTAATCCCCCTTCATGCTCCACCCTTCACATGTCGTCCTCAGACCAGAACCTCCACTCACTCTCTGCTTGCCATGGTCATCCACGAACCCCCCAATAATCCATTGTACTGCCTTCAGCTTTTAGTTTCTGTCTCAGTGAACTCTTTCCATTCTATTCTTGCCACCATTTTTGATGATTTTAATATCCGTGTGATGAAGAATCCAGATGACCCTTCTATACTTTAGTCTTTCGGTTCTTTGACATTGCTTCAATGATCTCTCTCTCTCAAACCTAGTTTACCCACTCAACCCAAGGTCACCGGTTGACTTGATTACCATGAACTACAGTGCATCCACACAATCTCTATCTCAAGCACCCCATTTTCTGAACACAATATCTCCGGGATGTGAAGTCTACTAAAAACTGTCACTTTGTCACTGCCCAGTGCCACTTCTGCATTCTTATTTCCCTTCTCAGGTAGCTTAAATTCCTAGCCCCTCATCATCTTTCCCTGTGCTCTCCCCTGACTACCTTGCCACAGTCTCCCTTTATCATCTTCATCTGACAGAATCCCAACTCTACTTAAACCCAACTCTATCCACTCTTTTTCTGCTCCCACCCAGTAGAATGGACCTGGAGAAAAGTACATAGCTGTGCCAAGTTGTCTCTTTTCTCATTTTAATTTCACCGAAACCAGAATCCTGTCTGTACCTTACCACAGCCCAGGGGTACATATCCAGGCACAGAGCACATCAGCTCATTCTCCTAGTCTCTTCTCAGCAATTATTTTCAACTGTTAAAAGATAAACTAAGGCATATTTAAAAATTGATGAGCAAAACTCCATTCAAATTGTGCAGTATCCAATCTAGTAGCTAGAAAGCTCCAAGATGCTGCCCAAGATGGAAGACTTTCATAGGCACAAGGGAGCAGGAACAAGGAAGTTATACTAGGCAAAAAAAAAATGAAGTTATTTCAAGGTTACTCTCCTTTAGGGGATCGCAGGGGTCTGTCAGGCAGATGGCCTAACTAATGCTGATCAGAAGATTCCTGATTGGCTAGTTTAAAATTCCATTTCTGAGAGAGCTGAAAGTATAATTAGTTCTTGGTTTAGAGACCCAGAGATTAGCATAAGTGACTCTATTTTGAGTCTGTCATCTTTTTAAGCAATATCTTAACTTCTATTCTTAAGCCTCATTCTTGGCCGATGGCATTGAATCTGATTCTATTTATTTTATTTATTATTGAAAGATTTCTTAAAACTTTAATTTCATTATAGTCAACATACAGTGTTATGAAAAAAAAAACACAGTGTTATGTTTCAAGTGTACGATGTATTGATTCAATTCTACACATTACTCAGAGCTCATGATAAGTGTACTCTTAATCCCAAACACCTTTTGCACCCATCCTCCCACCGATCACCCCTCTGGTAACCATCAGGTTGTTCTCTATAATTAAGTCTCTCTCTCTCTCTTTTTTCTTTCTTGGTTCATCTCTTTTTTGCTTTGTTAATTTGTTTTGTTTCTTAAATTCCACATATGCATGAAATCATATGATATTTGTCTTTGTCTGACTGGCTTATTTCACTTACCATTATACTGTCTAGATCCATCCATGTTGTTGCAAGTGGCAAGGTTTCATCTTTTTATGGTTAAAAATATATATATATATATATATATACACGCACACACACACACACATATATGTATATATATATATATCCACTTCTTCTTTATCCATTTGTCTATTGATGGACACTTGGACTGCTTCCGTAATTGGGCTATTGTAAATAATGCTGCAATAAACATAGAGGTGTGCGCATCTCTTCAAATCAAATTTTTCATTTTCTTTGGGTAAATACCCAGTAGTGAAATTACTAGATCATAGGGTAGTTCTGTTTTTAATTTTTTAAGGAACCTCCATATTATCTTCCACAGTGGTTGCACCAGTTTGCATTCCCACCAACGTGCAAGAGGGTTCCTTTTTCTCTGCATCCTTCCCAACACTTGTTATTCCTTGTATTTTTGATTTTAGCCATTCTGACAGGTGTTAGGTGATATTTCATTTTGATTTTGATTTGTATTTCCCTGATGAATAGTGTTGAACATCTTTTCATGTGACTGTTGGCCATGTGTATGTCATCTTCAGAGAAATGTCTATTCATGTCTTCTGCCCATTTTTAATTGGATTACTTGTTTTTTGGGTGTTGAATAGTATCATTTCTTTTTTTTTTTTTTAGATTTATTTATCTATTTATTTATTTGACAGAGAAAGAGATCACAAGCAGTCAGAGAGGCAGGTAGAGAGAGGAGGAAGCAGGCTCCCTGCTGAGCAGAGAGCCTGATGCGGGGTTTGATCCCAGGACCCCAAGATCATGACCCGAGCCAAAGGCAGAAGCTTCAACCCACTGAGCCACCCAGGCGCCCTGAATAGTATCATTTCTTTATATATTTTGGATACTAACCCTTCATTTGATGTGTCATTTGCACATAAATTTTCCCGTTCTGTAGGTTGACTTTTAGTTTTGTTGATTGTTCCCTTTGCTGTGCAGAAGCTTTTTATTTTGAGGTAGTCCCAGTAGTTTATATTTTACTTTTCTTTCCCTTGCCTGAGGAGACACATCTAGAAAAATGTTGCTATAGCTGATGTCAAAGAAATGACTACCTGTGTTTTCCTCTAGGATTTTTTGTTTTTGGAGCTTTCTTTTAAGTCTTTAATCAATTTTGAGTTTATTTTTCTCCTTATTTTTCTCTTTTGGTTTTCTACCTACCTTGCTGACTGGTCTTTATAAGTCTCCTTTTCTGGTTCCTTCTCATCTCCCTGATCTATACACATTGGTCTTTGCTTTTGTTACTCTCTTCATTGCTTTCAGTCTCGGGGCATTAAAGAACTTATACTCTGATGATTCTTGAATTTCATCTTAAGCTGCACCTCTTCTCTGAACTCAAAAACTGAATCTACCTATTGAAAATATCAAATACCTTCTAATATTAATTTGCCTACAACCAACTGCTTCCTCTGATATTTCTTATTACCTTCATTTTTTAATAGAATTTATTACCGTTTGACTCTATATATTTTATTTTCTTGTATATGCGGACAGAGGAATCATTACATTTATTGCACTAGAAAAGAAGTTGTATGTGAGCAAGGAGTTTTTATTTCTTTTTAAATGTGTATCTCTCAGATCTTAACTAGTTCTTGGCATATAATGCTCACACAGTAAATACTTGTTGAATGACTAAGCAAAAAGGTTGTCAGTCTAATTGGGGGAAAAGCGCAAATTAAAAAAATTAATTTTTCATTCCATTACATAGGTATAGATTCTCCACAATACACTTTACAAACCCAATCTTTTATTTCATTCATATAAGCATAATTCTATAGGACTCAGAATCAGAAACTTTAGCCCTCCTGTCAATCATTCTCAATGTCCTACTGGTAAGAATTAGTAATCTTTATTCTTCATTCTTCGTTCAAGGTCTGTTCTTAAAGGATAGCAGTGCTTATTATCACATGGACAAATATTCCTGTGGCATTTATTTTAGATCATGTTGGTGCATTTCTGGTAGTAGTTCTCCTCTTCTTGGCTCAATCTGACAAAGTTCTGAGGTGTGTGTCAGCATCTAAAATACCATATGGTTGATGTCTAGCAATCGTAAGTTTCAATAGTTATCCAAAAGAATCCTCACACAGGAAGGAGAAAATGAATGGGTAACATTCTCCATCCTTTTTTTCTTTCTTTCGCTCATTCAGTGGATTAGTTTTCAGCACCTGCTGTGCTCATTTACCACTAATGATGCTCAGGTCTACATTTAAGGATCTGAAAACCCCAGTTTTAATTCCAACTCTGATTTCTCTCTCTGTGCATGTTGCTGTTCCCAGGTTCACTCTGTTTCCTATAAGAGGATTATATTCCCCCTGCTCCTAGTAACAGTCTTGGACACATGATTTGCTTTAACCAATGAAATGTCAGCAGAACATAGTATGCTAAACTCCAGTGAAAGCTTTAAGAGCTACAGTGGGGCTCTGCTATTGCCATTTTACCTCAGCCATGCACGTGAGACAGGGCTGCTGCTTCAGCCCAGGCCCTAGAATGGAGATAAGAGACCACGGTTGTCTGCGTGAGAAATAAGCACTTGTCATTGTAATCCACTGCACCCACTGAAATTTGGGTTCATTCTGCAGCATGACTTAGCAGCTTTGGACAAGTGTCCTAGTTTCTTATTTGTACACTGGGGACAATAATATCTTCCTTGTCTATCTCAGAGAGTTATGGAGAAGAGCAAATGAAAACTGTACATGTGAGACGTTTCACAATATTCTATGCTATTCACATTGTTTTTGGAACTCTAAGTAAATGCTATTCCAAGCTCTGGAGGTATCCATGTTTTTTTATCCCCCCACCCCCACCAGTCTTTCAATGGATCTAGAACACTTGAGACATTTTGCATGTGTGAATTGTGCTTTCCTCATCCTTGTTTACTTAAATAGGCTGGTATTTAGATAATTAAGGAAGGATATTAGTGAGACATGAAAACCATATCCTTAAGACTTAATTCCTTTAAGAAGATGCCAGCCTCACCTCTCTGCCCACACACAGTTATTACATGAATCTCACATTACTTTTCTCTTTCCCCTTGCTGTTGCATTATATTGCATTTACAGGATTTCTACTCTGTATGTGATGTCTTAGAAGTCGGAGTGAACTTGATAGGGATCCTGGGGAGCATGTGTCAGGGGACAGGAGTGGCAGAGGCTGCCCATTGCTGAGGAAGTGTGGACACAAGGTTACGTGCCACCTGAGATGCTATCCTCACTTCCCTAATGGAGGAAAGGCGTGTCCGTGGTCTGGGAGGAAGTGTGGCATGCTGAGACTAGTAGGCTAGTACCTGTGGTTGGGGGAGGCAAATGTATGTCTCCTTAATCTTCACAGACCTACCAGTACTGTCTTTACTCCCATTTTGCAAATGAGAAAACTGAGGCTCGGTATGGTGAAGTTTGTTGTGCAAATTGGTGCAAGCCAAAAGTGGTTCCATAACCCAAAGCTTCCTACTCCAAATTCCTAGGTCTTTTCTATCTTGTTTTATTTGGACGTTTCATTTTATATGTGGTATCCTAGAAAATACAAAGCTAAGTGCTAATTTTGGCCATGGCATTTAAACACCTTTTTCTCCAGCATGTAAATGAACTTAGCTTCAGCAAGAACCCCTGAGAGAGAGAGAGAGAGAAAGAAGGTAGAAAGAGGTTTGAGAGAGAGAAGGTAGAGAAAGTTGGATGGTAATTATGATTCTAGGTAATAGTTTATGATGAGCACTGGCCATTGTATGTTAAGTGTTGAAAGTATGAGCAACGCCCAATGTAGTGGTTGGTCCACATCAGTGTCTACTGATTCCTTAGCCCATATGATTTGAGAGATTCAAGGGAAACATGGATTTGAAGTTACCCAAGTGATTCTGCTATGTACAGGTTTGGAAACAACTAACCTAATACACTAAAAACTATATTAGGAAGAATAGCTGTGATTATATTTATTCAGCACCTACCATGTTTCAAGGATAGTGTGAAGTGCTGAGGAAAATTCTAAAAACAAAGAGAAATGGTGTTTTTCCTTAAAAGATACTTTTTAAAAAAAAAGATTTTATTTATTTGAGAGAGAGAGAAAGTTCAAGAAGAGCAAGGGGCAGAGGGAGAGGGAGAAGCAGACTTGTCGCTGAGTGGCAGAGCCTGAAGTGGGGCTCCATCCCAGGACCCCAAGATTGTGACCTGAGCCAAAGTTAGACACTTAACCAACTGAGCCACACAGGCGCCCCTTAAAAGATACTTATTAACAATACGGAAACAACTGGTGTTAACAAGGATACAATAAAGTGGAACCCTCTTACACTGTTGGTGGGAATGCAAACTGGACCAGCCATTCTGAAAGATGATATGGAGGTTCCTCAAAAAGTTAAAGATAGAACTATCTTACAGTCCAAGCAACTGCACTACTAGGTATCTACCCAAAGGATACATACATCATAATTTGAAGGGATACATGCACCCTGATGTTTACAGCAGCATTATTATGAAAAGAACCCAAAGGGGCGCCTCGGTGGCTCAGTCGTTAAGCGTCTGCCTTCGGCTCAGGTCATGATCCCAGGGTCCTGGGATCGAGCCCCGCATCGGGCTCTCTGCTTGGCAGGAAGCCTGCTTCTCCCGCTACCACTCCCTCTGCTTGTGTTCCCTTTCTCACTGTGTTTCTCTCTGTCAAATAAATAAAATCTAAAAAAAAAAAAAAGAGCCCAAATATCTATCTACTAATGAATGGATAAAGAAGAAGTGGTATATATACAATGGAAGGAGCTATATACATATATATACACAATATGGGTGGAGCTAGAAAGTATTATGCTATGCAAAAAAAGCCCATCAGAGAAAGACAAATACCATATGAGTTCCTCATATGTGGAATTTAAGAAACAAAACAAAAGAACATACGGGGGTGGGGGCAGAGAGGAAAACTAAGAAATAGACTCTTTAGAGAACCAACTGATGGTTGCTGGAGGGGAGGTGGGGCAGTGGGATGGCTTAAATAGGTGATAGGGATTGAGGAGTGTCCTTGTGATGAGCACTGGCTGTCGCATATTTTATGTAAAGTGTTGAATTGAATTCTACACCTGAAACTAATATTACTCTGTATGTTAACTGGAATTTAAATACAAAATTTAAAAGGAAAGATACTTAAAAAATAAAACAAGATGACTTGTGCATTGTATAGGTCAGACATTAAATACTACAGAGATTGAGAAAATTTAGTTTGTCAGACTAAGGTATATGCAAATTAAAAAGATAAATTGGAGTAGCCTGAAATTAC
This sequence comes from Procyon lotor, assembly GCA_028646535.1. Taxonomy (NCBI): domain Eukaryota; kingdom Metazoa; phylum Chordata; class Mammalia; order Carnivora; family Procyonidae; genus Procyon; species Procyon lotor. Next base: position 39,783,537 of record CM053617.1, on the reverse strand, counting down.
TCCTTGCTTTTTTAACTCTAAAATTTGTAATTTGAACCTCTTATGGTTTTAGGAAAGGATTGTCTTTTTTTTTTTTAAGATTTTATTTATTTGTTTGACAGAGAGAGATCACAAGTAGGCAGAGAGGCAGGCAGAGAGAGAGGGGGAAGCAGGCTCCCTGCTGAGCAGAGAGCCCCATGTGGGGCTCGATCCCAGGACCCTGAGATCATGACCTGAGCCGAAGGCAGAGGCTTTAACCCACTGAGCCACCCAGGCACCCCAGGAAAGGATTGTCTTAAACATTTTTCTAAAAGATCCTCTCATTCCCCATGAATAGAATTTTCCTATAGAAAAGTCATTATAATTTAAAATATATTTATTTTAATCTTACATATGAATAAAGAGATATACCCAAGGAACCTCAACCACTTCTCAAAAAGGATTGGAATAGTCATCTATAACTAAGAAATGTTTTAACATTTCAAATTTATTACAAGTCCTTATCAACATATTTTATTGATTTATACTATTATTCTAAAGAGGAATTGATTTTACTCAGTCTTTCTTGACATGTGACAAAATATGTCTTTATGATTTAATTGATAGAGAAAAACATTTTAACAACAGAGAAGCATAGAATTTTAAAGTTGGATGGAAATATTTATGTCACTAAGCCTTATTCTGAGTGACCAGAACTCAATCAATACAACTTCAGAAAAGAAAATCCTTCCCTAAATCTACTATGATTAAAATAAGGGGCTTTTGACCTACTTCTCACAAATATGCGGCCCACATCTCTGGGAACCAACTGTAAAAACTGATGACCAGAGAGTTTAGTGTAATCATGAAGCCCTTTTCTTGGAACTTAGAGTACAAAATCAACAGAACTGGTTATAAACCCCATGAAAAAAATTGAGTCATGGGAAGTAAGAGCCAGAAGTCTGCATATTCTTATGAGTTCATGTAATAAGAAATAAGAGTAGTGAGAGGAATTTGTTCTTGATCTGACATTCTTTTCCCTACTATGATATTACACTAATCAGTCATGAAACTCGATAGGAGAAGAGTCTTCCTTTGCCAAGGACACTTATTTCCTACCCTTCAGGAGGAACACACTTGGAGTGGAGAAAGGTGGAGGGACTTCTACCTCTCCGGCCAGAGATACTAAATTCATCCTGCTGAACCGTGAGGTGACGGATGGCTCCTATGGAATAGTGCCACTTTTTGTATTGACAAAACCTAGAATGTGACTATGTGGGTGAGTGGTAGAAAAATGGTGGAATAAGGACTAGTAAGAAGTGAAGAAACCACACACTAAAGAACCAGGGTGCTAGATGGAATGTTTAAGTAACCAAAATGAGAGTAGACACGGTTGGAATGAAAACCCCTATCCCTACATCCATATGGTAAGCCGCACCATTATATCCACTTAACTATTTATGTTATTTTTTGTTTTATTTTTGCCCCAGAATTTTCCCCATCCAATCTTTCCTGTTGCTAATTTCATGTTGCTAGAAACCATATTTTGACAGGGTTATTCCCTTGTTCAAGACCTGTCATGGCCTCTTCTCACCCGTAGGACTAAGAATAAAATGTTCTGCATTTTGAGATCTTCTGAAGTACTTCTGAAACCCCTCGACCATATCTATATTGGTTTTCTTCTCTATTCTCTTATCCTGCTAATGTTTCTTTAGAACTGTGCCATGCACGTAGTAGACCCTCAAAATTGTTGGCTCTGTGGATGAGTAAATGGTCAAGAAAGGCAGTAATAATGGTCTTAAATAAGATAATCTCTAGGAATTATTTTGGAGGAAAGCTCTACAGAGATTAGTATGTTGCTGACTGAATATGATAGAAAAAACTATGGTAGTACAGAATCTGTTCTCCAATATTTATTTTGATTTTTTTTTTCCTTTTCCACATGATAGCCCTGGACAAAATGCCAACAGAGTCTTCTCTACTACCAAACTACTATTTCCCTTTATTGCCTTCTATCTCTTAAGATAAACAAGTAGGCTTTCCATAAAGGGCTAAATACTGGTTTGTTCAGTACCAAGGAAATTGGAAACTCTCCATCCTCATCCCTATATATATATATATTTTTAATCTCAATCTCAGCCTCATGTGTTCTGTGATTCCACATACTTTCTCTCCACATATAGTCTCTGGGATTCTGCATTTGATCTGGTTAGACTTGTCACATTGACTGTCAATAATTCCTGGCTAATAAGCATTTAGCACATTCTTATGACAATATACCTGATGATTCTTCTTGAAGGGGGGCAACTATCAATCTACTTTAGAATGGTTTGTCCATTAAACATGAAATGTTTGATTTCTTTCTGATTATAATTTTTATCTATTTATATTTGTTGTGGAAAATTAGGAAAATACCTAAAGTAAAAAACAACCTTATTGGGGTACCTGGATGTCTCAGTCAGAAAAGTGTGTGATTCTTGATCTCAGGGTTGTGAGTTCGAGTCCCACATTGGGGACCGAGGTTACTTAAGTGAATAAGTAAATAAAAACTCAAAAAGAAAAATCCTAACTAAAAAACTACTCGCTATCCTTGCACCCAATGATGAACACTGTTTTGTTGTCTACCTCTCTAATCTTAATTTTTTTTCTACTTATTTTTTTCTACATTTTTCTACTTTGTTTATGTAATAGGATGTGCAATCAAATAGGTGCTAAGATCTTTTTGCCCTACTTCTAGCAACAGGAAAAAGAATTGGTTTCCCTGTTACTTCCTCCAAACCCATTGTGAAAGTCAAGAGTTTTTGGACTAAGTTCTCTTCCTGAGGATCAATATGTCTCTAAAAGGAGAAGTTTGAGAGAAAGAACTAGAAGAAAAGAACCAGGGGAAATTTAGTTCTTCCCCCTGGAATGGGGAATTTCCAGATTGAGAAATAATTATAGGGTGCCAAATGTGTGCCAGTGGTTGGGAGGGGGACCACTATGAGAAATATCCCTGAAACTTCCAGAAGCTATAGTGCTTGAGAGACAAATGGTAGGGGCTACACTTGATAAGAATATGGTATAGCCTAGAAGTAAAGAAGAGATGCTAACTATTGTGGATTAATAACTTGGTTCTTACCTATATTTTCTGGCATCACTTAAATCCAACATTATTTTTAAGTTTTTTTGAGGTAGCAGGAGGCCCTAACAATGACAGATTAAATTGTCTAATTCTCCAATGAGTGGAAGCTTAGAGGATATTAAATTAGAGTTAGAGAGATATGGGAATCTAATATTTCTTATAGCCTAATGTTATCTAAAATTCATTGTTTCTATTTGTGTCTCTTGTCTTTTTTTTTTATATATCGTGTGTGTGTATATATATATGTATGTATATATATAATCTATAATGTGCGTATATGTACATACAAATATATATGCACACCTACATATACATATGTTTGTGTTTATTTGCATAAAACAAATTTATAACTTATATACCATTTTTTTAACTTTTAAAAAATTAAATATAATGATATTTTCTGGTCCCGAGTATTCCCAAACACATTATTTCATGGTTGATGTCTCTCCAACATCTATGTAGCTGTTGTGTACTTTCTTACCAATTATTGACATGTGCCTAACCATGGTGGAACATGATTGTTTCTAATATACCCCTATTATAAAAGTGCTGCAGCAAACATCCTTTTCACGTAAAATTAAGTGTATAGCTCTCATTGTTTCTTTAGAATACCTCTATCCCTGGAAGTGGGATTGCTGAATTAAAGAGAATATACTTTTTTAGACTTTTTGTACCTAATTCCAGATTATCCTCCAGGGTACTTGTAATAACTTACATCACACTAGCAGTGTGTGAAGGTGCCATGTTTTCCCTCATTTTCAAAGGGATTGAAAATTTGAACCACATCAGTTCCATAGGAAACACTTCTGGTAGTCTCAGACACATTTTAATTGGCCAGAAATATGGTAGAATAATAGATAAAATAATGATGCCGGTGTTGTCTGAGTTTTCAAAAACTAGAATGTGATGGATTCTGAAAATTATTGCTCAATGAATTTTATGTTGATCTTTGGGGACAAATTCTAGAGTAGCTGCATTATTAGAAAGCTCATAATTGTTTGGACTTCCATTTGGCTTAGGCAGGTTTACTTGAGTGACTAATCACAGCATCACCAAAGCCAACGTAATGACATTTTCACCCCCTAATAGAAATCTGTTTAATTAGATGCTGTAGTACTGACTATACCTATTTAAAGAATGTCCTTTAATCTTCTTCCTGGATTTGGCAATCTAGATAACTGTTGTTTCAAGATATTCTTGAATCATGCGGGATATTAGGCAGTGACTCATTAATAAGATTGTCTATATCTTAGACAAGTCAGTCATTGGGACTTACTGGCTTCAAATAATAACAGCATGAGTAAAAATGGTGTATGTGGAGGAGTAACACAAAAGTGAGTAATTGACTAGGTATGATTCATTGATTATCTTTAAAAAGTTATATTCATACTAACAAAATAACATGAAAATCTCATCTCTTATATGATTGTGAGGAACTTGAAAATGAAACCTTGATAAGTTCCACATTAGAAGATGTAAAAGAGGGATACCTGGGTACCTCAGTTGGTTAAGCATCTGCCTTGAGCTCAGGTCATGATCCCAGGGTCCTGGGATCGAGTCCTGCATCGGGCTCCTTTCTGAGCAGGAAGCCTTGCTTCTCCCTCTGCCTGCTGCTCCCCCTGCTTGTGCTCTTTCTCTCTCTTACTATATCTCTGGCAAATAAATAAATTAATTAAAAGATAAAAAAAATAAGAAGAAGATGTAAAAGAACACTATCTTTAGAAGGTTCTTCGTCCAGCTATGTGCTTGGCTAACTCCAACCTTTCAAATCTTCATACGCATATTACCTTCTCAATGGAGCTAATACTAATTCTGCAACATGCTCCTTTCCCAATCCTTCTTATCCTGCTCTCCTTTTTCTTTCTTCTGTAGCATGCATTCCCTTCTAACGTAATATGCAGTTTATGGATTTATTATGTTTATTATTTATTGTCTCCACTGCTAGAAGGTGAGCTTTAAGAGCACGGGAATGTTTCTCTATAATTTAGTGATATAATGCAAACATATAGAACATTTAGAAGATACTCAAAATATAAGTGTTGGATGAGTTGGCTAGGAACTAGAACTTTAAGTAGTAGTCTGGGTTATCTTAATGAATATGGATGCCACATGACTCAAATAGTAAAGAAAGCCATTTTCAAACTCATTGGGACACTGTTGGAAATACTTCCACTGGACTTCAATTTCTACACTTCCATCTAAATCCAGAGAGAACGAGGCTGTGAGGATGCTCCTTTAGTACCATCAAAAGTGTAATTAAAAGAGTAGTCAAGTGAGTAAAATGAATTCTTTCATTTTAGATTACTATTTGCAAAGGCCAAAAGCAGATAGTGTAAAATAAAAACAAATTATAGAACATAAAAGAATCTTGTAGAACAGTGAGAATAAATACACTTCTCTATACTGTTTCTAGAAATTACTTTTAAAATACTTATCCCTCAAGGACTCTTTTTTTGAAGTAGTAAAAAATTATTTGAAAATGGTTTTGCTAAAATGCCCTATTTTTGTAATCTAGTTTTAGAATATGTTGTTTTGTAAAATATGTTCTCAGGAGAAAATCTATGCACTTGAATCAAAAGACAGGTTTATTATATAGTGTTTAAAACTAGACTTTTTATAATAATGTAAAAGAGGTTTTAAATTTCCCATTAAAGATTTTTTTGAGATTTTATTTAAGAGAGAGAAAATGCACGTACACATGCAGACACACGCACATGCACACGTGTGCGAGGAGGGGGAGGGCCAGAGGGAGAGGGAGAAAGAGAATCTCAAGCAGACTTTGCACTGAGTATGGAGCCGGACATGGGGCTCCATTTCAGGACCCATGAGATTATGACCTGAGCCAAAACTAAGAGTTGGGCGCTTAACTGACCAAACCACCCAGATGCCCCTCCTCATTTAAGAGTTTTACATAGCATGTTATACACTTTTTAACAAAGACTTAATAATTGCAGACCTTTGTCAATATTTTGGTCACCAAGCATCAGAACCTCTATACCAAATACCTTTAGTTTCTCTAGACAAACTCTTCACCTCTTTCTCCTGTCATCTGTGCTGGCAGTGTAGACATATGGACTGTAACAGCAGGTTCATGTCCCTCTAGTTTCTGGTTAGGTTTATCCAGTAGGGAATCCTAGGAAGAAATCAGAATGAGGTAGGGGAGTGAAGTGAATGTATTTATTTCTCCTGGCTCTTTCCCTGAAAAATGGTCCTGAGCTGGCTATGTCCAATCAAAGCCACTGTTTGTTAGGCAGTGTTCCTCTCTAGGGTTTTAAGACTACCGAAATAGCTTACGTGAAAATGTATTTTATTGGTGAAGTCTGCATTTCCTAGTGTTTAGTTTGTAATCCCAGCAAAGTCAACGATTCTCTCACACTGCTGTTCCTTTGTCCTTTTTTTTCTGTTAGGTCATTCAATTTTAGTTTCCCTAAAAATTAAGAACAATTCTTTTGGGTTGTATGCATTGCAAATAACTTCTTTTTAAGTTCATTTGTGGGTCCTTTGTAATAAATAAAATTTTAATTTTAATGCAATACCAATCTTTTCCTTAAGGCTTATCCTTTTTTGTGTGTTTTACTTAAACGCTTCTTTTCTATCCATGGGTAAAAGATCGCTTTCTCCATTTTCTTCTCAAATTCTTAAAATTTTGTTTTTAGCATTTGTGACTTTAAACATTTATTTATTCAACAACTTCTCAGAAACAGCAGTGAGGAAAATGGATAAAATCTCCCTTCATTGTTTTCCTTAGCACTATGTCAAATTCATCTACTATATCAGGGCCATATTGAATTTTAAAGGACATGAGACTTAGCATTAGAAAACCTTAGACTTGATTACAATCTACCACTTAGCTATTCTGTATCTTTTACTGAGTTGCATAATCTCTTTTAGCCTCATATTTATTCATTTCTATTTATAAACTTTCCCACTAGATTAAAAATTAAATTCTTGTGATTCTATATTACAAATCGTAAAATTACAAATATATTTTAATCAATATCCTCTATTGAATTTCCAATCAGGGACTCCCTGTTAAAAAATACTGACCAGCATTTGTTTTTCATCCATTCACTGAACTAACTCTTATGGATCAGTTCTCATATGCCAATTTCACTCATAAAAGCCACTACTCTCTTCATGAGAGTAAATTTTAGAGCTAGCGTAGGTAAAGATATGAAAAGCCGCAGTCATCACTCTACTTCAAAATCACTACACATGAAAAATTTGTTTTGTGTCTCTATGAAGTTAAAGATCTGAATAAAATATAAAAACATTAATTCCTTATCCACATGTTTTAAATGTTTTTAGTTTTTGCATAGATCATCTACATGATCATCCACATGATTTTTACCCAATTGTCTTTCTTGCATTCGATTACCATGTAAGGTCTGTAGGTGTAGCTAGGGTGCTAACAGTTAGAAAACCATATGGTAAATAAATGGGTCCGTTATGGTCTGTAAGATGCCCCAAATATCCAGAGCCTCGGCAAGATCAACCAGCCATTTTGACTACCACATCAACTGGTTCAGATTGACTGAGGAGCAATTTTCTGAGCTCTGTGGGAAGCATATGTTGTATAACTGAAAACATCAACTGCCAAGTGGTCTACCTTGGTCATTCAGCCTTAGATACGAAGGCACATACAAATCAGCACATTCATGTTGTTACCATGGAGACCATTCTGCTAAATGGATATCCTGAAAGACGCTGATCATAAGACTGCATGTTGTTTGAAAAGCAAGAGTAGTAAAACATATGTTTATACCACAGATTTGGTGTCACTGGGGGTTGAGTTATGTCCCTATTGGGCGGCCAGATGTTTTATATCTTTTCATAAAGCACAAAGTCTGCTATGCAGACATTTCTTGTTGATGAATATTAGCATACATATGTTTCAAAAGAATATTTTAAATTGGTTTCATGTAGTTGTTTGTATTGAGGGAAGAATCTCAGAAACCTATTGACCAAATCTCTGGAATATTATTGTATATACAAAATTGAGCATCTTAAAAAATTTCATTTTATAATTTATATTTTATCGAGATAGAATTGACATATAATGTGTAGGTTTAAGGTGTACAGCATGTTGATTAGATACATAGTATAGTGTGATTACCACTATAGTGTTAGTAAACACCTCTATCATGTCACCTAATTATCACTTCTTTTTTATGGTGAGAACTTTTAAGATCTAGCCTCTGAGCAGCTTTGAAGTATGTCATACCGTCTTGTCCACTCTCATCACTATGCTCTGCATTAGATCTTCAGAACTTTTAAGTGCAAGTTGGTACCCTTTGACCAACATCTCCCTCATTTCCCCAGTCTTCAGCCTCTGGCAAACACTTTTCTCTCTGCTTCTATGGTTTTGGCTTTTTTAGAGTCCACACATACATGATATCATATAGTATTTATCGTTCTCTGTCTGACTTCTTTCACTTAGTGCAAGGCCCTCAAGGTCCATTCATATTGTTGCAAATAAGAGGGTTTCCTTTTTCCTCATGACTGAATAATGTTCTGTTGTATGTATATATCACATCTTCTTTATCCATTCATCTTAGGTGGTTTACATACCTTAGTTATCTTGAGTGATGCTGCAGTGGATATGAAAGTACAGGTATCTTCTAGATGTCCTGTTTTTCTTTCTTTTGGATACATACAGAGAAGTGGGATTGGTGGATCAAATGGCACTTCTATTTTAAATTTTTTGAGGAAAATTTATTCTGTATTACATCGTGGCTGAACCAGTTTATGTTTACATACTGAATATGCACAAATGTTCCTTTTTCTCTATATCCTGATCATCACCTGCTATCTCATCTTCTTGATAGCTAGTCTAATTAACAGGTTTAAGATCAGATCTCATTGTTTTGATTGGTATTTCCCTGATGATGAGTGATGTTGAACATCTTTTCATGTATCTGTTGGCCATCTGTATATCTTCTTTGGAAAAGTATCTATTCAGTTCCTCTGTCCATTTTTAAAATTAATATTTTATTATTGAGTTACGTGAATTCTTTATATATTGTGGATCTTCACTCCTTCTGTAATAAATGTTTTGTCAATATTTTCCCCATTTCTATAGCTTGCCTTTTCATCTTGTTGGTGGTTTCTTTTGCTGTGCAGAAGCTTTTTGTTTTGATAAGTCCCACTTGTTTATTTTTTATTTTGTTGCTTGTGCTTCTGATGTTACATCCAAAAAATCATTCCCAAGACCAATGTGAAGGAGCTTTTCCCTGTGTTTTCTTCAAGGAACTTTACAGGTCAGATATTATGTTTAAATTTTAATCCATTTTGAGTTAATTTTTATGAGTGATGTAAGATACAGATTTAATTTTATTTTTTGGTATGTGATTATCCAGTTTTCCCAATACCACTTATTGAAGAAACCATTCTTTTGTCAGTGAATATTCCTGACTCCCTTATCAAAATTATTAACTGTGTATATGTGAGTTTATTTCTGAGCTGTCTATGCTGTTCCACATATTGGTGCATACAGGTCTATTTTTATGCCAGTACCATACTGTTTTAATTACAGTACCTTTATAGTGTGGTTTGAAATTAGGAAATGTGATGTCTCCAGCTTTGTTTCCTTTCTCAAGATTGCTTTGACTATTTGGGGTCTTGTGTGGTGCTGTACAAATACTAGGATTTTTTCTTTTTTTCTTTTCTCATTCTTTCAAGAACATATCTGATGTTGAGGACTTACGGTCTTTTTGTGATGTACTGTGTATAAAAGCAATAATGCATTATGATGAAATACTTTTGTGAATGTGTTTTGTCTAATGCAAAGAATACAACTGAGAACAATGAAAAGTATATTAAAATTAAGTGCTATGTACATACGTACCATATAGTTTTTATTATTATTTTTCACCACAATAAGTGTATTTTTATATCCCCAAACCCTGTTTCCTCTATTCCCTACCCACCTCCCCTCTGGTAACCATCAAGTGTGTTCTCTGTAGTTAAGAGTTTTTTCTTGGTTTGTCTCTCTTTTCTTTTTTCCTTTACTCCTTTGTTTTGTTTCTTAAATTCTTCCTATGAGTGAGATCACATGGTATTTATTTTTCTCTGACTTATTTCACTTAGCATTATAACTTCTAGTTCTTTTCATGTTATTGCAAATGGCAAGATTTCATACTTTTTTATGGTTGAATAATATCCCATTGTGTATATACCACTTCTTCTTTATCCATTCCTCTATTGATGGACACTGGGACTGTTTCCATAGTTTGGCTGTTGTAAATAATGCTGCAATAAACATAGGAGTGTGTGTATCCCTTTGGATTAGTGTTTTTGTACTTTCGGAGTCAACACCCAGTAATGAGATTCCTGGATTATAGGGTAGTTGTATTTTTAATTTTTTTGAAGAACTTCCATACTGTCTTCCACAGTGGCTCCCCCAGTTTGCATTCCCACCAATAGGGCAAGAGGGTACCTTCTTCTCCACATCCTTGCCAACACTTTTTTGTTGTGTTTTTTATTTTAGCCATTCTGACAGGTGTAAGGTGATACCTCATTGTGGTTTTTATTTTATTTTTTTTCATCTTTTTTATTTTCTTAAGATTTTATTTTTAAGTAACCTCTATTACAAACCCTGGGATCAAGAGTCACATTCTCCACTGACTGACCCAGCCAGGTGCCCCTCATCGTAGTTTTAATTTGCATTTCCCTGATGATAAGTGATGTTAAACATCTTTTCTTGTAACTGTTGGCCATCTGTATGTTTTCTTTGGAGAAATGTCTACTCATGTCTCCCCTCTGCCCATTTTTAAATTGGATTATTTGTTTTTTGGGTGTTAAGTTATATCAGATCTTTATATATTTTGGATACTAACCCTTTATCAGATATGTCATTTGCAAATATTTTCTCCCATTCAGTAGGTTGTCTTTTAGTTTTGTTGTTTCCTTCACTGTGTAGAAGCTTTTTATTTTGACAGAGTCCCAGTAGTTTATATTTTGCTTTTCTTTCCCTTGCCTGTGGAGACCTATCTAGAAAGATGGTGCTACAGCTGTTGTCAGAAAGATGATTGCCTGTGCTCTCTCCAAAGATATGGTTTCAAGTCTCACATTTAGGTCTTCAGTCCATGTTGAATTTATTTTTGTGTATGGTGAAAGAAAGTGGTCCAGTTTCATTCATTTGCATGTGGCTGTCTAGTTTTCCCAATGCCAGTTTTTGAAGAGACCGTCTTTTCTCCACTGAATATTCATTCCCCCTTTGTCAAAGATTAAACATAGTTGTGGGTTTACTTCTAGGTGCTCTGCTCTATTCCATTGACCTATGTGTCTGTTCAAATGCCAGTACCATACTGTTTTAATTCTTACCGCTTTGTAATATAACTTAAAATCTGGAATTGGGATACTGCCAGTTTTGTTTTTCTTTTTTCAAGATTGCTTTGGCGTTTTGAGGTCTTTAGTGGTTTCATACAAATTTTAGGATTGTTTGTTCTAGTTCTGTGAAAAATGCTGTTGGTATTTTGATAGGGATTGCATTAAATGTGTAGATTGCTTTGGGTAGTATAGACATATTAACAATACTTGTTTTTCCAACTCATGAGCATGGAATGTCTTTCTGTTTCATTGCATGATCTTGAATTTCTTCCATCAGTGCTCTAGATTTTTCAAAGTATAGGTCTTGCACCTCTTTCGTTAAGTTTATTCCTTATACATTTATTGTTCTTGATTCAATTGTAAGTGAGATTGTTTTCATAATTTCACTTTCTGCTGCTTCATTTATTAGTGTAAAGAATGCGGAGCGCCTAAGTGGCTCAATGGGTTAAAGCCTCTGTCTTCAGCTCGGGTCGTGATCTCAGGGTCCTGGGATTGAGCCCCACATCGGGCTCTCTGCTCAGCGGGGAGCCTGCTCCCCCATCTCTCTCTGCCTACTTGTGATCTCTCTCCTCTCTGTCAAACAAACAAACAAACAAATAAATCTATCTATCTTTTTTAAAAAAATGCAACAGATTTATGTATATTGATTGTTGTATCCTCTGACTTTACTGAATTCCTTTATCAGTTCTGGTTGCTTTTTGGTGAAGTCTTTACAGTTTTCTATATATAGTATCATGTCATCTGCAAGTAGTTTCACTTTATCCTTACCAACTTGGATGCCTTTAGGATTGTTTTGTATCTGAAAATGCCACTAGAATTTTGGTAGAGGTTATATTGAAACTATAGATGGTTTGGGATGGTATGATATTATTATATCATAGCTTAGTTTAATGTCTTCTCTGCATAGCTGTCCTTAACTCTCACTCCCAAGACAAATACCAGCAGTGCCTAGTGCTCTTTCTACATAGAAACAAGGAGGTTAGTGCTGGTTACATATACTTCTAAGTGAAGCTCACTGCTACTGGTTCTCATTCCAACTAAAAATAATTGGCTCTTCCATAAGGGCAAGTTGGGTCACAGTAGGAGGAATTCTTCCTTGATGAGTGGTTAGGGCAAGGATGCAATTTATCATCCCAACAGGGTCAATTTTGAAAGTGAAAGGAGATGCAATAATAATTAAAATTATCTGATTTTTGACATATAGACCAACCAATTTGTCATATTTTAAAAAATAGTTCTATTTAAAATCTGTTTTCAAAAAAATGCTTTAAGTACATGGATGGAGGAAAATATACCATGCTAGCACTAATTTAAAAAAAAGCAGATTAACTATATTCCTTTCAGAAAGAGCAGACTTCGGATCAAGGAAAGCTATCAGGGGTAAAGAAAGGTATTACATAATGAAAAAGGGGTCAATCCTTCAAAAACACATAACAATTCTTCACATGTATGTGACTAACTAAATACTGCCAATTCATATGAGGCAAAAACTAGTAGAAATTGCAAGGAAAAACTTAAGAATCCAGTATCCTTGTTGGTGACTTAAGCATCCCTGTATCAGAAATGGAGTGATCTAGCAGGCAGAAAACCAGTAAGTGGGGTAAGTAAAATAGTAGGCAGTAAGATCAGTATGTTGGAAATAGTTGAGTCCAATCAGTCAACTGTATATAATTGACATTTTTAGACTACATATTCCAACAATAGCAGAATGTTCTTCTCAAGCTCAGATGGAACACTCTGGGCCATAAAGTGTACCTTAACAAATTTGAAAGAATAGAAGTAATACAGTATCTGCCTTCAGATCAAAATGGCATTAAACTAGAAATCAGTTACATAAGGGTAAATGGAAAATCCCAGAATACCTGGAAATTAAACAATGTACTTCAAATAACACATGGGTTAAAAAAGAAGCTTCAAGAGCAATTAAAATATATTATAAACTGGGGCGCCTGGGTAGCTCAGTCGTTAAGCGTCTTCCTTCGGCCCAGGTCATGATCCCAGGGTCCTGGGATCGAGCCCCACATCGGGCTCTCTGCTCAGCAGAGAGCCTGCTTCTCCTGCTACCATTCCCTCTGCTTGTGGCTTGTGTTCCCTCTCTTGCTGTGTTTCTCTCTGTCTAATGAATAAAATCTTTAAATAGATATATATAAATGTATATATATAAATATATATTGTATATATATGTATCTATATATAAATATATAGATACATATATAAAAATATAAATATATATTTATTAATAATATATTATATATTATTATTTATTATATTATATATAATATATATATTATATTTATAATATAATAAATATAAATATATATAAATATATATATATTTATATATATATAGTAAACTACCTAAAAATGAAAACATAACTTTCAAAATTTGTGGAATGCAGCAAAAACAGTGCTTAGAGGGAAATTGACAGCATGTGGTACATATATTAGAAAAGAAGAAAGAAAGAGTTGAAATCAATATTCTAAGCTTCCACTTTAGGAAACCTGAAAAAGAGCAAATTAAATCTTAAGTACGCAGAAGGAAAGAAATAATAAAATTTGAAGCAGCAATCAATGAAACGGAAAATAGGAGATCAGAGAAAATCAAGAATATAAAAACCTGGTTCCTTCTAAGGGTTAATAAAATTGATATGACCAGTGTTTTCAAAGTAAGTGAATTTAAACTGGAATTTTTGAAGAATTCCTACGGAACATATGGACAGCATAATCTAGTTAAATCATGATTTGAATTTCTCCAAAGACCTTAAAAACTTAAACACAAGTGATTTTTGTCTTAGACATGGGTTTTGTAAGTCTGAGAAGAATAGTCGTCTGGCAAGGGAGATATGCTTCACAGGTAAGAGAGTTTTGCTTGGGATTTTTTTTCCTTTGCTGTAAATAGTATGTTGGAGAATGGTTGTACAAAATTTGAACACAGGTCAACACCGTAGGAAGGGAAGAAATGGTGATGATGTAGTGATAACATGGTAGACTGCAGAAGGGTGGATGAAATTAGGCACCTCACCCCAGCTGTCTAAGCCTTGCTTTCATCAGTAAGAAGAGGACACTGTCCTACTTCTATCGTACAACTGTAATGGGTTCTGATGAATGTAGTGTGCCAAGGTCATTAAAATCTTTGAGCAGGAACAAAAGAAAGAAGAAAACACTATGCTAAATCAGGTGGGAGACCAATATATGGGTCACAAACCAGATAGGATGTCCTGTGAGTAGCTAAATGTGACTGCTTTTGAAAAGCATCCTGTTTGGGGAGTTTCTCTTTACTTCTTCTCCATGATCTGTCATCTTTTATTCCTGGTCCTTTTTTTGGATAATTTCCTCTCTTGCCACCAGTGAATTGATACACTAGGTACATGTCTCACAGAACAACGTAAAAGATAGTATGCCCAACCGAGCTGTGTTCTCAGATTTAGTGAGAAAGAGCCCATTCCTTCTTAAATAATCATAGTTAGCCCTTGGCATCAAGGTGAGGGCATAGACTAAGGATAGAGAAGGGGTAGAGACCTCTAGGCATGCTTATGGCTCAAGTTTTGAAAGAAAGGAGAAATTAAATCACCAAGTTAAGGGCTTCTTTCTGAGAGTTTGAGACCAAAGCCACCTAGATTTAGGGGTTCCAATAGGAGTCTGGGGAAGAAGTCCTGCATTAATAATAAAGAGTGTGCACCACCTGGGAGCTGGTCTGTGTATCTTGCTCATGAGCCTACCACAGCGCAAGATTTAGGGTGACCACTCAGACCTACTGTCTTCACCCAAAAAGCTTATTTTACATCAAACGTGGATGAAACATGGCATAACACCATAATTTGAATCCAGGCCCTCGAAGTTGGAGTATCACTTGAGAAAAAGTGCAAAAACTAAATGTTAAGTTTGTCCCCAGTCCTGGCCCCAGGACATATTTTAATTAAAAATCTGCCTTATATATTCTCAGGCCTTTCTGTTCTATGTCCTTTCTACCTCCTTCACCTGCAGTCCTCAGGAAAACACTATGACACAAAGATTTCCCAGCCTGGCCTACGGTACTTCTCAAAAGGCCACAGATTCCGAGTTCCGTACCTCCTCCTTCCACTCAAAACTTCCATGTTTTCTCTATAGCTGACTCAGACGAATATAATGGAAAGAAGCTGCTTAAACCAATTCACAGAGATTTGAGTGACTGATCTATCACAACCTCCTCCCCCCCCCAAGATGTTCACAAGCTTCCTCAAATATAAACTCAGATGGGTCATCAATGAAATGTTTAGATGAAATATCCAACAGTGGAAGGGGAGTTTGGCAGAAAGAGAGATTCAGGGACTAATTAGAAGAAATTAAACTCAATTTCGTCTGGCCATCTGATTCCCAGCTATGGTTCACTCTGGTCTCACAAATTCCTTAACATGTCACGGTTAATAACAATGTTTCGTGCAGCAATCCAAATGAGGGTGAAGATGTCTGCCCACATACGTGTGTGCACACGCATGCGTGTAGGGGAAGCGAGTTTGATGACAGAGACATCAATGATGAATTCTTGTAGACTGAGGCCTGCCCGCCATTGGTGCCTAATGGTGCTTTAAAAGAAAAATAATTCCAGCATTTACATGGAAGTTCTTAAATGTGAAATAGACATTTCCTTCCGGTTGGATAATTACAGCCTATGCAAGGAAGAGAGTGTCAGCACAAGGCAACATCGCGATGACTGCATTGGTTAACCTTTGCTGAGCACCCTACAGTGTGGTGTCTTAAAGCAACAGTCCTTCATTTTCTTATGATTCCTTGAGTCAGCAATTGGGGATGAGCTCTGGTTTATATATACTAATTTTTGCCTGGGATCACCTATGAGGCAGCAGTTATAAAGGGGCTGGATGGTTTTAGGTGGCCTTGCTCAACACATCTAATATGATGTGGGCTTTCGGCTGGATATTTCAATTCTCCATGTGACCTTGCCATCAAGCTAGCTTAGACGCGTTCACTTGACAACAGCAATCCAAGAAGGCAAGAATGGTAGCTTCAAAGCTGCCCATGGCTAAGGCTTGGAACACACAAAATGTGACTTTCTCACTCACATCACATTCTGTTTATCAAAGCAAGTAACAAAGCTGCTAGAGTCCTGGAATGGAAAAATAGCCCCACTTCTCTCCATGAGGCCTGCTGCAAAGAGCCACTTTCTAACTACCTGAAGACTTAGAAATGGTACAAAAGGTTTTAAGAGATTTTCCATTTGAGATGTTTTCTTTATTGTTTTTCCCCCACCCTCTCCTTAGTGCAATGAGATTTTTCTTTTTATTTGTGGAAAAATCACAGTGGAAGAGCTCATGTTCCAATTATAAACTAAGCTTATGAGAACGGAGATGTTAGGCTGATGATTATTCCATTTTAGGAAAAGTGAGCAAAGCTAGACTTTATGATAGTTTTAGAATATTTCAAGAATGATATGTGATCTGTCTTTCCCAATAAATGGTCTCTTGTGGCACTCATTGGAAGAACTATAATCACTAGAAAATTCATTATCTGTCTTCTGAAGTTTTTATTTTAAACTCTTTGAGCAGATGTGCTAAGATACTGGCTTTACACATTTTCCAAATATTGACTTTTTTAAAGGATGTGTTTAGTTTGCATCCCTTGGGACACAGATTTATGTTTCCTACCACTCTTAATAAGGCCTTGAAAGCTGTTTTTTCTGGTTGAACATCTTATTTCCATTTTTTTAGGCTAAACAGAAAAATGTTTAAGGAGCTATTTTATTAGTGTTTGTAATGAGGACATTTATAAGAGGCATTGATTTCTTGCAGTAAGCTTCTAGTCATGGTTCATGAAGGAACGTGTGCGCTACAGTCATGTTCTGAGAAGTTGACCCAGGTGTCCCGAGATCTAGCTTTGCAAGTCACCTCACCTGGCCATGCCTGTAAAATAAAATTATCAGAGACTCAGCCTATGCCAGCCCCTAGACCCAGCAATTCTGAATAAGAACAAATAACTGTTTTTGAGTCTTACCTTCCAAACAGTGGAGATAGTGGGGATGATGGGAACAGAGCATGTTGAAAGACAGTAGGGTAAAGGAGTAGCCTCTGGCTACAAAAGGGTCCTTGTACCTTCAGAGTCTGGTCTCACACTGCAGTCTTCTTTGTCTGTTTTTGTGCTTTTGAGAATGCAATGTTTTGGGGGTACAAGTTCTGATTAAAGATGTGATAGTTTCTCTTCTACTACCCATAATGCCAAATTTGTGATTGTAATACAAAAACAAATTTGTGATTATACTAGTCAAGGAATCTTTCATTCTGTTTTGTTTCCAGATAAATTTTCGTGCCCCCACCTCCCCTCCTTTTTTTTTTTTTTTGCTCATTTTTATTTCAGCATTCTGGCACAATAAATAAATTTTAACAAAGAGGAAAATTTAATATTACTCCTATGACTTGAGTTGGATTATGTTGAGTAATTTCCTACTCATGTTGAGTAGGAAATCAACATGACCATCTATTCTAAACCACCTGTCCTTGCAAGAAGGAAAACTTAAACATGTAACGGATCATTTGCAAGCCATATCTCAATTAAAATCTAGGCAAGAAGAGATTAAATTTGATTTTTTTCATCACTTAGCCCATTTGCTAGAAACCATGAGCTCAGGGGAAGTGAGTTCCTGCTGCTGCTAGAAGCATCTGTCTAACATGTACTACTAAATAAGATAGTGTCTAATGAAGTTTCTGTGACTCACTGGACATTATATACTTAAAAGACTCTCCTGCCACAAGTGTAAATCTTTCAGAATATCTCAGTAATCATTTCATAAATATTATCTCTAGAGGACAAGCCCTAAAAAGTTGGTCTTTTTAGCTCCGATCTAAAATTATCACTACAAGTTTCAGTGAGATTAAGTATATACCATATGAAATTTTTTCTTGATTTTTAAACTTATTCTTGACACATTTCTTCCTGTTATGAATGATGTCACACATAGTCACCTGCTTACTTCCTCAACTTAATTTTGACATAGCTGGGGCTACGTCACTGTCACTTGCAGCTAAATCCTTTGGTATGTAATGATTACATTTCCTTTCTTATAAATGGGTTTCTTTCCTAGCATTATTGAGATATTATTGACTGTAAATTGTGTGTATTTAAGTTATATACTATGGTGTTTGGGGCAATGCGGGCTATGGGATACAAACTTTCAGTTAAAGATGAACAAGTTCAAGAGATCTAACATATCACATCGTAACGGTCGTTAACTATATTGTATCGTATTCTTGAAATTTGCTGAGTGTCTTCACAGCACATACCAAAAATGGTAACTATGTGAAATGACGGATATGGTAATTAGCTTGATTGTGGTTCTCATTACACAAGGAATCTTTCATTCTCCTGATTCTCTTCCAAATCTGCCTTTTCTTCTGGTTCCTGTCTTACTCATATCCAAAACTGAGCTTCATTGGACCGAATCCAGTGGTCATTATCCTTTGCTTATCTTATTTGATTTCTAAGGAGCAGTTAATATTACTGCTCATTCTCTTCTCGCTTGAAGGTTCTTCTGATTTCTGTGACGAAATCTTTCCTGGACTTACTCTTTACTTATTTGATACTTATGGTTAAACTCAATATTGGTATTTCCCCAAATCCATCCTGGAATCCCTTCCTTTCCTAACTACACTCTTTCCCTACATAGTCTTATGCACATTCATGATGTTAAATGCCTGACTTTCAAATTTTTACCACTAGCCTTGGTATAATCCTAGAATTAGATTAAAACAGCCAACTATCTACTTAAAATTTTCATTAAGATATGTAATATGTAACAATTAAATCTAGCAAGATTCAAACAGAATTGTTGACTTTTACTTCAACCTGTTCCTCTCTCTGCTTTCCCCAGTTCAGAGTAACATCACCATTCTCCTCGTTTACTCAAACAAAAAATCCAAGTACCACTTATTTTTTTCCCACCTCAAATTAATCCAATAACAAACTTTACTTAATCTCTACCATGAATTCAGAATCCATCTACTCTTTCCATTTCAGAGTCCACTCAGGTCCAATCTGCTCTTACCCCTTGCCTCAACTACTACTGCATTGACCTTTCCCCCTTATTCCATGATTGGATATTACTTTTTTGTTGTTTGTGCCTCATCTCTAGAGAAATGTTTAAACATACACAGAACTAAGAACATTATAATGAATCCCCATGAAAATTTCATCTAGTTTCATCTTGTTTCATGTATCACCTTTATTTTCTCCTCTCCAATCACTGAAGTGTTATAAAAGAAAATGCAGACTTTTAATTTCATTATAAATATTTGAGTATGTATCACTAGCAGAAAGTGACTTATGTTTTTGGCATAACGATAACATCACTATCTACCTAACAAAAACACCACCAATTTGTTACATCATTCAATATTCAGACCACTTTTAAATTTCCTAGATTATGTCCAAAATGGCTTCTTATGGTTGTTCTGTTTGAGTAAACCTTCAGATAAGGTCCACCCATTGTGTATGCTTCTTGGGTCACATTTAATCTATAATACCCTCTTATATTTTTTATCATCCGTTTGTTAAAGAAGCAAGTTTACTTGTCCTGTAGTGTTACCCACATGCTGGATTGACTGATTGTATATTCATAATTCTTTTTTTTTTTTTAAGATTTCATTTATTTGACACAGAGACAGTGAGAGAGAGAAAGCACATGCACAAGCAGGGGGAGTTACAGGCTGAGGGAGAGGGAGAAGCAGGCTCCCTGCTGAGCAGAGAGCCTGATGTGGGGCTCCATCCCAGGACCTGGGATCATGAACTGAGCTGATGATGCTTAACCAACTGAACCTCCCAGGCACCCCTACTAATAGTGCTTTACACATATGTATCTCTCCACATTTTTCCTTACATTGTTAGTTAGCTCTAAAGACTTGATTATATTCAGGTCTGGTTTTATTTTGGAAAATAGAACTTTATAGGTGATGGGCTATGAACTTTCTATTACATCATATCAGGATTATCTAATGTCTGGTTTTTCTATGTTAAGTGATAATAAGATCAATCAGTGGGGTTCCAGTGATGTCAGATTGGTGCATTCACTATGCAATTCCCAAATAAATTTTCTTTTTTTTTTATTCACCCACCTTTCTTTTTCTTTTCTTTTCTTTTTTTTAGCTTGAAATGACTATAATTTTATTTAATTTTTGTTTGAGAAGAAACAACCTATAAAGCAATGTTTTGTTTTGTTTTTTTCTTTCCTATCAAATAACTTTTTGCTTAAATGTTCTAGGAACCAGTGATGGCCACTGCCTAGATCTGATATTACAGTATTGGTTACAAAAGATGATTTAAAAAAAAAAATTGTCTTTCCACCATATACTGGCTGAAACTCCTCTATCAAGAATTTTCCCTCAGCAGTTAATTATCTTGTTATCATGAAACCCACTTTATATAGGAAAAATAGGATGCATGTTTGATCTTTGCTCTTTATTCATCTATTTTCAGAATAATGAGCCTGTGCTTTGGAAACTTAAAACAAGCAGAAAATTTTAAAATTGGCTAGTTTTGTTTTTATTGTCATCATGAATTTGCATGGTTGATGGGTGTGAGTCTGTGAAATATACTTAAAATTATTTACCCCATTACAATGTTACTCTTATAATAGGTTCACTACACTGCAGTCAGTGTGATCCTTGAAAAACTCATCACGTGATGCCCATCTGTCACATAGTATCCTCCACTGTTTCACCACATCAGTTGGATATTCCCTGAATTCTTTATCCTAGAAAGACCTACCTAACCTGCCCTGCCTCTGACTTCACTGCTATAGATCTACCTCTTCAGCATTAATACTCCTCCATTTCTCAAATACCTGTCATTCAGGGACCATTTGCTGTCTGATTTCTCTATCAGTAATGCTATTCTTCCTGATCTTTGCATATGTCCTTCTGTGGCCACCTAGGTATTTTCCATCAAACCACCCACCATGTATTCTTGGTATAGAACTACCTGATATTTTCTTTAATAATCTGTGTTTCTTTTTCACACTTTCTCTTCTGGACTTTAAGTCCTATTAAGAGGAGGGATCTTGTCTGTCTTGCTCACCACTGAATCTCCAATGCTTAAAAGAAGTCTAGTGCTAAGCTCTCAATAGTTTGTGAGTGAATGACTGATTAAATTTCCAGAGAAAAGGACCCTTGAGATTCACATATATACTAGTGATTTCTTGGGGGAAAGGAAGGTTCTCATAGTGCTGAGCAGGCTGGACTTGCTCTAACCCAAGGGTGGCAGATTTCAACTTACATGTGAATAGAAGAAAAAAGTCTTTTGGAATAATTTCACATGAATAGAAAAATAAAAAATAAAAATGATTTATTTTTAAATTTTATTAGCCTTTCCCAACAGAAGTATGAATTTCAACTAATAGAGATTTAAATTTTACAGTTTGAAAAGTTATGTTTCATATTGTTAGCACTGCCATAAAATTTCATCATATTGCAGAGAAACACAAATCTTTTGGTGTTTCTTATTTGTGACTGGATAAAATTTCACCCATGCACCCAATACCCAGTTCACCCAACTTAGAACCACTATATTTAAGGAAAAAGACAGATCTTGGAAGACTATATAAAGTATATTTTTTATGAAGTTTAAAACAAGCAAAACCAAACATTACATTGCTTAGAGGCATACATATATATAGTAATTTTTAAACAAGGGAGTTCAAGGTTGTGGTTACTTCTGGGTGATAGACAGGCCAACACAGGATACAGGTAGATTTAATTACACCTGAAATATTTTAAGTAAGATATGGATTCATAGGTTTTCATATTTTTGTTTTATTTCAAATTTTATATATGTTAAGTTCTGCTGCCAGCAGTGGCTAACTGGGTTGATTAAGATCAACTTTTTCCAGAGAATCTGTCCAAAATGCATGAATATCTGACTTAAGTTATTGGAAAACTATCAAGGAGGTGAGAATTTTCAGGCCATTATCTGTAAAAATTAGGAGAGCTAAGACAAGTATTTAGGCACTTAGATTATCACCTACTTACAAGGTGATATAGATTATTATAGATTATAATGAATAAAGAGTGAAAAGTTGATCACAGTTTTCATTAGTCTGTGAAACTAGAAGGAAAAAAAGAAAGAAAACCAGAAATCATGAAGGAGGAAGTCACTGGTTAATATTCAATATTTCAAAATGAGATTCTGAGGGGTACACCCTGTAATTTATAATGAATAACACATAGAATAGCTCTCAGAAGGACTGATGCCCATCTTTAAATCATCTCAAACCCAGTTTAGTTCAGATGACTTGCTGTAGCTTAGCTCCCTACAAGAAGCAAAATAAATTACTTCTAGAGGAAAATAACATCATACAGAACTTCAAATCATCTCTACAATTTTTGACATGCAATGTTCAGCCCTTAATCAAAAATAGTGAAACTTACAAGTACATAAAATTGATCAAAAGCCAAGGGACAGTAAATATTAGAACAAGACCCAAAAGAAATACAGATACTGAATTTATAAGGCACACACTTAACAAAAACATAATTATGTTTGGAATGTTCAAGAAATTAAATTACATATTAGAGATTAATTATTAGAGAATTAATATTTAATTCTCTAATTAAATATTAGAGAATTTAAAAGAAAAATAAAAACATATAACTAAGAAAAACACAAAAACTGAAACTATCATAAAATGAGCTTAATAGCATATGGTACTTGCAAAAATAATAAATTGGAAGATAGGACTGATGAAAATCTAGCCTCGGGTATGGAGAGACAAAGGCTGCAAAATACTGAAGTGAGTCTGAGAGGCATAGGATACACAGAGGAAAGTTGTCACAGTGAGTTGGTTGGTGCTCCGGAACGATAATAGAGAAAGAGTAAGGTAGAATAAATATTTGAAGAGATAGTGATGAATAACTTTCCAAAACTGACAAAAGATACCAATCTACAGATTCAATAAGTGCTAGTAACCACATTAAGTCTCTAAGTAGGAAAAAAAACAAAAAAATCTATACATAAGTACATCATAGGAAAAATGCTAAAAATTAAAGACATATAAAGTCTTTTAAAAACTGCCGGGAAACGAACATATCATCTGAACGGGTACGAAAAGATTAACCATGATTTCTCAATAGAAATAATAGGAGCCAGAAGACAATGGAATAGTATCTTCAAAGTAGAAAACAATGATGCTGGACAACCTAGAATTCAGCAAATATAGCCTTTAAAAGTGAAAGAGAGATAAATATTCAGACAAGAAGAAATCCAGAGGTTTTTTGTTTTTTTTAACACAGGCTCCAACCCAGCGTGGAGCCCAAAGTGGGGCTTGAACTCATGACCCTGAGATCAAGACCTGAGCTGAGATCTAGACAGAGTTGGATGCTCAACCAACCAAGCCACCTAGTCACCCCAAGAAATTCAGAGTTTTTATAATCAAACTCATACTAAAGAAAATAGTAAAGCATATCCTTCAAATACATGGCACCTTATCTCCAGTTAATACAAAGTTCTGCAAAAAGGAATAAAGAAAAAAGAAGGGGTAAATATGTAATAAAAACGAAATATATGTAGACTCCAAGATACAATAATAATATCTTGTGGGACTTAATATATAAATCAAATTGCATGCAATAATAGCACAAAATCTGGTGAGTAGCTGGGTGAGATGAATTAAAGTATTTCTGAAAGGTGGTAAATTGCTAATTTTATAAAACTTGGATAAATCAAGGACATATGTCATAATCATCACCATAACCACTAAAAGAATAGTAAAAGAATATGTAACTAGTAAACTAAGAAAGAGAACATAATGGAAACACACAAAAAATAAAAAGCCATAAGGAAGAAAAGAAATTGTGAAGGAGAAAGAAATAGGAAATAGATATTAAAATGATAAATTTAAACTCTAGTACAACAAATATGGAATAAATGCTCCATTTTAAAAATAACAGTTGTCAAACTAGATAAAAGGAAACATGCTTCTTCAAGAGACATAATTTCAATATATGAATATACAAAGTTTCAACAGAACTGAAAAATTTGCAAAAATTAGCAAAATAAAGCTACTGTGCCTGAACTGACTTGACCGATTTAAAGCAATAAATGGGGGTGTCTTGCTGGCTCAGTTGGAAGAGCATATGACTCTTGATCTTGGTGTTGTGGGTTCAAGCCCCACTTAGACAATATATGATACTATATTTGAAAATGTGGATAAAATGGAGACAGGAGGAAACAGAACATTTCAGTAGTCCTGAATCCTTAAAGAAAATTCAAAGAATTTGTGAAAGAAGTTGTGAAAATCTGACAAAGGAAACTCCCAGTCCAGGTGACTTTACTGGTGGACGCTTCCAAATGTTTACAGAAGTAAGAGCACAATCTTGCCCCAATTCTTTCAGAATAAAGAGAAATAGAGAGTACTTCCCAATTCATTTTAAGACCCCAGGACCCCCAGAGAATTAGTGTATTATTTGTGTAATTAAAATTATTGAAAAATATATATGCTTGGGGTGCCTGGGTGGTTCAGTCATTAGGCGTCTGCCTTCTGCTCAGGTCATGATCCCAGGGTCCCGGGATGGAGCCCCTCATTGGGCTCCCTGCTCAGCGGGGAGTCTGCTTCTACCTTTCCCTCTGCTGCTCCCCCAGCTTGTTCTCTTCCTGTCATATAAATAAATAAAATCTTTAAAAAAAAAAGAAAAAGAAAAAAATATATATGCTTGTGTAGGATGAAGATTCTTCTAGAAGGAAACACAAGAAACCACTAACAGAAGTTGCCTCCAAAGGGAAAAGGCACTGGTGTGGGAAAAAAATTTACCCTTTATTATACGCTTCTTTGTTCCATTTGAATACATAGTCATTGATACATAAATTATGTTTATAACTGATATTTAATCTTCAAAAATAATGAATTTTTTTTTTTAAAGATTTTATTTATTTGACAGAGAGAAACACAGCGAGAGAGGGAACACAAGTAGGGGGAATGGTAGCGGGAGAAGCAGGCTTCCCGCCGAGCAGGGAGCCCGATGCGGGGCTCGATCCCAGGACCCTGGGATCATGACCTGAGCCGAAGGCAGACGCTTAACAACTGAGCCACCCAGGCGCCCCAATAATGAATTTTTTTAAAAGGCCCTCTAAGAAGCTTGGAAGTCACTGCTCCATCCTAACAAGTATTCAAAGCGGAACAAACTGGAAAACCAACAGTTCTTCTTAGATCTGTAAGGAAAGAGAGGTCCTAAAGCAAATCGCTCCCTCCAAAATTGGAAAGCCTGGTGAGCAAATACAAAGAATCACATTTACTAGCTCAGAAACTTCTGCAGGGACCAGTACCAAGACAGGGAAACCTAAACTGTAAACAACAAATTTCTGGAGGCTCCCCGAAGTGGAAGGGGGAAAGGAACCATTTTGAAATACTCCAAAGCATTCTGTCATTCTTTACAAAGTGCACCCTTAAGGAGAAGCTATTTAACTGAGCCTAATTTGCTGAAATTAACCAAGCCCGACTAACCTAGGGGAAGGGAAATACCCAATTTCACCCAAGTTAGACATCACGTCCCACCTAAGGGGATGCGAGGACTGAGAAACGTGTGAAGTTCACAGTTCAGAGGCGAAGGCTCACTGGAAGACTGATCCTCATCCCAGGACTATAGGATTCCTCCCATCACCTACACTTTACTACCGCATCACTAAGGCCTACTTACAATAGTAAACTTCTGACTTTGGGTGACAGTGAGCGTCAATGTAGGTTCATAGCTGTACCAAATATATCACCTTGGTAGGGGCAGTTGACAATGGAGGAGAATATCCACGTGAGGGCTCAAGGAGTAATACCTGTAACTTCAGCTCAGTTTTGCTGTGAACTAAAGCTTTCCTAAAGAATCAAGTCTATTTTTTTTTAAGATTTTATTTATTTGACAGAGAGAGAACACAAGCGGAGGGAGTGGCAGGCAGAGGGAGAGGGAGAAGCAGGCTCCCTACTGAGCAAGGAGCCGGATGTGGGGCTCGATCTCAAGATCCTGGGATCATGACCTGAGCCGAAGGCAGCGGCTTAACCAACTGAGCCACCCAGGCACCCCAAGAATCAAGTCTATTAAAATAAAAATAATTTAAAAGTGCTCCCCTTGCATTTTTAGCTAACTTCATGTGCTTAAATATTAAGAGATTTAGGACTATGGTTATTGCTAGATGCTCCTGGACACCGGGAAGAAGGAGGTGTAGCTAACTGGTTGCTGGCCTTAGCTACAGCCTTGAAACTGGAAAAGGCCAAGGGAACATAAATTCTTCACCAACCTCAAGGTCAGACTAGAGAGTTGAGCCTTGCTGCGCATGAGTGTTTGTTCTTGACCCACTGCTTGGTGCCTGCTTTCATGCAGAGCCTCTAAAGGCTCCAATCTGCACTTTGGTTGATATTCACTTCTGGCCTTTTCCTTAAACAGAAGCTTAAGGAACTGCTAAAGCTTTTCCTGTCATCAAATGATGAATCTGGCTTCTTATCTCCCTGATAAATGCAATGGTGTGTTAACTCCCCCATGATTTATATGGGAGAGAAGTAGAAATTAAGATCAATGAATTGTTTTTATAGGCCCTCTTTTGAATGCAATCATTTTCTCGTCCCAAGATGATTTCTCAGAGAGAATAACTCAGAGCTGGTCTAATCACCTCTGCTACCCCCACTCCTAATGCTATTTTGGGCAACTGACCAATTGTTTAGCATTCAGCTGTTTTGACAGCTGAAAAGAAAGTAATAATAAAATGGTCTGTTGAATGATAACAAGGATTGCCAAATTTAGATTTTGAAATATAGAAGTGGGGGGGCAACAGTCTGGAAATGTGGAATGTGGAGGGCAGAAGGAATGTACGGGGCATGCAAATGACTGACAGACTGTGTATCAACTTTGAGAAGGAGGAAACAAGCTGTCACGTATGTGACAAAGGCGAGTATTTACGGTGCAGCCAGAACTCAGGGAAGGAGGGGGGAGGTGCAGGATTCTAGTAGAAGTCCAAATGGATACTTAAGATTTCACATAGTAAAACAGATACTTTGTTTTCAGGAGAGCTTCAGGTCTATCATCTCAGATTCTATATGCAATTCTGAAAATCATTATCACCCTGTATAAAAGCATGTAACAAATTTAAATTGGGTACACGGACTTCTTCAGCCGATAGCCTACAAAAAGAGGCAGACTAAAATAAGAGTTACATAGAACTGGTGGGAAAAAGCAAACCCATGAAACTTCAAAGCAGAGCAATTTCAGGTTATTTAGTATAAGGACAAAAGACTCAAACACTTAATTAGGGCCTGAAGGCATCATTGAATTGAAGCTGCCAGAAATATTGATTCTCAGTCCATGAAGAAAAAAAATTATCTACACCACAGCCTATTTAAAAAGACAAAAGCATATGGAATTCCTTTAGAAATGTTTCCGCTTCCAGAATAATGAAAATATGAAAAGTGTTGTCATTACAGACCCAGTTTATCTAAAAAAGACAAAAGCTACATTTATTGAACATATTTTGTGCCAAGAATGTCCTACCTTAATGTTAATCCTCTCAAGAATGTTGCAAAGTATTTATTACTGTCCTCTTTGAAGATAAACTGAGATTCAGAGAAGCTAGATTTTATAACTTGTGAATGTCCAAGCCAGAATTCCAACTCAGAACTGCTTACTACCTGCTCCAGTAGCCCATAGGCTTTCTGAGGGCTGAAATCTTCTTAGAGCAATAAGTAACCCTAAAAATAAGGAAGCCGTGGACAAAGCATATGTTTTCTTCCGTGTAAGTACAAAACGATGCAGAGAAGCGCTAAGTGCGGGCTCCGGCGTCAGCCCACCCGTGTGAGTACCTGTCTTGGATTATGCCAACACGTGACCTGGTACAGGAACCATTGCACACCCCAGTGTCTCCCTCAGTCAGTACAATGTCTGCAGCAATAACACCTACTTTATAGAGAACAGAAGAGCTTACTCCACGTGACATACCAATTGGCATCATAAGATCCCGATAAATATAAGCTGTAATATTACTTTACCGGTGAACACACATATTTGAGCACCTGCTTCCTTCTGGACAACCTTTTTAAAGAGGTTGAAGGTCCCCATCACTCAAGGAGCTGACAATTTAGTGAAGAAATGCAAACAAATGTAGTAACCTATTAGAAGGAGTATAACAAGTGCATACACCTTGGAGAGAAAAACCTAAAACATATTTAGTTCCCGTATTTACCTGAGAAGGCTTTCCAGGGATGAGTACCTTTCCATCTTGAAAAGTGACATGTGGTATCTAAATAAAGCAGCCCTTTCAGGACATATGGGCTGTTGCCTGCTTCAAATACATTTTCTTAGAATGGTTCACATATGGATGAAATCACTGCTTCTATTAAAATCCCTCCAAATCCTTTCCCCATTATCAGGTAGCATTAAAACACATTTTTGCTATTTATTTTGCTACTTGTTTGTACAGAAGAAAATGTCAGGCATATGATTAGTTGAAACTCCCATATTCCCCAGATAGAATTCTTGAGAATCTAGCAGCAAAAGCATAATCTGGTTTCGTGTCTCCATGATGGGCTAGGACTTCCCACAGCCGGGGACCGTACTGATAGAAAAACAGACACTGCTTGCTCCTGGTTACTCTAAAGTGGAGAATTCCAGCATTAGACACGAGTAGTCACCAGCCTCAGCCTGAAGGACATGTGACTACAGGGAACCGAGCGCCAGCCTCCCCGGGCCTGGGCTGAAAGAGGCCACACAGTCATCTCGAACATACGCTCTGGGACTCGAGGTGGCCCCGATCGTGGTTCTAGTTGGAGACGCCTGACAACGAATTGTCCTGGCCCTGGAGTGGATCCTTTGCCCTGAATTGCTTGCTTGGCTTGTTTTCTGCCTTGACCAAGTCACTAAAGATTGGCCCATCTCCATTTCCTGGGGGGCTCAGTTCCTGTGTGAGACAAATCTCAAGCCCAAGGAAGAGAACTTCCCGCAGTAAAGTGGAATCAGGGCCAGAAGGAAGGGGTACCTTCCTGGGAGGGGAGAATGCCCACATTGAACCTTGCAGAAAGCGTCATACATTGAAGCTAACAAAAATGACAGGTCAGCGGGGCCATGTCCCCACAAAGCCTACTACCTCCATTCACATTTTAAAGGAGAAAGTTTAAAAAAGAGATCTGAACTTCAGGTCCAACTTCATAAATAGTTTCAGTATCCACAACCTGTATACTTGAACATTTAGAACATTTTCCCTCACCTTTAAACATCTAGAATCATTTTCTTTTTTTTTTTTCTTTTTGGATTCCACATATGAGTGAAACCCCACGGTATATATCTTTCTCTATGTGACTGATTTCATTTAGCATAATATCCCCTAGGACTTCCAGGTTGTCACAAATGGCAGGATGTCATTCTTCTTTATGGCTGAGTAATATTCCATTATGCAGATGGTGACAGATGATGACTACCCTTTCCTAGGGAGCACTGAGTAACATACAGCATTGTTGAATCAGTGTTGTATACCTGAAACTGATACAACATTGTATGTTAATTTTCAATAAAAAACAAATCTGTAGAATCTGGTATTCATTTTAAATATAGTTTATGACACTCATGCAAACCTTTTTTCTTTTTCTTTTCTTTTTTTTTCCCTCCAAAAATGTTTATTTTATTTTTTCAGTGTTACAAGATTTATTGTTCATGCACCACACCCAGTTTTCTGATTAAAAGAGTAGTAAATGTTCATTGTACAAAATTTGAAAAATGCAGACAAAGTAGAAAAACAAAACCAAAGCCATCCATGACTTTACTCCTCAAAGGGAATCATACTTAAGAATTATAGCCTTAGACTTTCAAAAAAGAATTTGTAAAAGCCAATAGGGGCACCTGGGTGGCTCAGTTGGTTAAGTGTCTGCCTTTGGCTCGAGTCATGATCTCAGGGTCCTGGGATTGAGCCCCACTTCGGGCTCTCTGCTTGGTGGGGAATCTGCTTCTCCCTCTTCCTATGTGCGTGTGTGCTCTCTCTCACTCTGTCTCAAATACATAACTAAAAAAAATTTTTTTAAAGCCAATTTTTAAAGAAATCATGTTATGGGTTGATTTTCTGCTTAACTTCCACGTGAATAAGAACCAAGTAGGAACTACCAAAAGTCCATAACATTTGGGGGAAGGAGCGAATGAATAGTTAAAAACCTCAAACTTCAATAAATATATGAAAAATTCCTATTTATTTTTTCCTTCTGTTTTTCTTCCACTAGGAGGCCCAAATGTTTTCTGGCTGATTGTTAGCATTAACTGGACGGGCAAAAGATATAAGTAGCAAATATTCAAACTATACACGCTATTTCTTCCTGTGTCAGAAATGGCCTTTCTTTTTCAAAAGGCCATATTTTACTAGCTAATCATCCTGGAGGTGCACAACCTGAAATAAAGACGTCAGCCCCACCCTCCCCTCAAAAACAACAAAGCCGACAAGATGTGAGTGGATTTTTCATTATCTTTGAGAAATAATTGCGAGAAGCAGCCGCAAGGAAACTTCAAGGAAAATGTTGTTCTTAAGAGTAGGTATGTTTCTGCATTGTCTTTTTAAGTGGTGTTTTAGGTGGTCTGTGAGGGTATAGACCATCAGATTTCTGAAATTAGAAACCAAAATTTGGGCCACTGTGCTCTTAGAGGTGGAAGTGTTATGGTGTGTGTCTGAAGAGTTCTGTTGATTCTTTTTTTTTTTTTTTAATATTTTACTTATTTGACAGATCACAAGCAGACAGAGTGGCAGTTGGAGAGAGAGTGGGAAGCAGGCTCCCCGCTCAGCAGGAAGCCTGAGGTAGGCCTGATCCCAGGACCCTGAGATCATAACCTGAGCCGAAGGCAGAGGCTTAACCCACTGAGCCACCCAGGCGCCCCAATTCTGGTGACCCTTAAGAGGTCTTTGATGGAACACTTATGATCAGAGAAAAACTGACCATTTTCTGTGGAGAAAAGGAAGTAGCTAAAATAGGAAATTTCTAACAAAAAATATTTTCTTCTGCCTCTTTCCTTAATTTCTATCCCTTCCTAAAATCATCAGAGAGGTCTGCAGGGGGCTCAATGATCCAGGGTAAGACCACTGTATGAGGAAGGGGATGAAGAGGGTGTCTGTGTGCGGAAACGTCGTCGTGGCCTGTAGAAGCCGAGCCTGTTGGCTTCCAGATGAGGAAACCAGCACAGAGACATAGAGAGGCCGCGCAAAGACACACAGCTGTGGAGGGGAACAGCCATTACTAACATCCTGGGCTCCTGAGTAACATAAGAATACTCTCAATATCCTTTGTGTTTGACAACCTCTGGGAAGGCAAGGACCCATACCTCTCTATTAACTGTTTGTCTTCCAATTAATTGACTATTGTAATGTCGGTATTAATGTTTTCTCCACACTGGTCTGTGTACATTGTTGTCAAGGCATTTAGAATAGTATCCTCTTTGATAAGTGTTAGCCACCTGTGATGAGACCATTTTAAATGGAGAAAAAAGTCAAGCTGAAATCCAGAACGTGGAAACCTAGTAAAAAAATCTCAAAGGGAGGGCAGTGTGGGATGTGAGAGCATGAGACGGGTGGATCATAGGCTCAACTATTGTGTTTGTATTTTTTAAATCTTTCAAAATTAAATCAGTATTAGGGAAACTTAATTAAGCTCTTTCCCCTTCTCTGACCTGAAAGCAGGTGGCTGCTTTCAGATTACAGCTACAGACAGAAACCGTTCCATCAAAGGGAGAGCAGTTTCCCAAGAGCTACCCATCTTGTCAAAGGAATAATTAACACTTCGTCATAAGCTGAAAAACAACTCTTTCACTCCGCCTCTCTTCCCCCCAAATTAGTGTCTTTGTGAGAATGGTTAGCTCAGGGGGGAAAAAGTCTGCCATTAGTCTAAGAAATACAAATATTTCTAGGAGCTTTGTGACTCAAATGAAGAACAAGAGGGATATTGTGTCTTAGAACAGTAGATGGCCCATAAATTCTCCTAAATACCACACTTCTCTCAGCCTTTGGCACCAACCTTAGGGACACAATGCAAGGTTCCTACTAAAGCATTGTTTCTTCTAGCCCCGCCTCTTTCCAAAATGCAACACAGGGAGTTGGGCTGAGTTGCATTCATCGCTGACCTGACTCAAGGCATGCACATTCTCCTGTCGCAAGGACCCTCCAGGATGTCAGTGAGGAGATAACTGTTTTGCTTAGTCCCGTGGTTCATAAAATTGCATGGAAGAGCTCTTCCCTCTGCAAGTGTATTTTTAGCCAGAGTTAAAGATAAATATTATCACTGTGGATTTGCTTCTGGGCTGATGCCTTCACATGTCCCTTCTTGAGCACGTCTTTCTTCTCCCCAACTGTCTCCTCTCCATCTTGGCCAGTAGCCTGAGGCCCAGGGTCTTAGGAATCCTATTAAAATGACAGCAAATAATCCCAAATCAAGGGCTAAGAGCTAATCCATGATCTCTCCCAGAGAGCACTCTGGAGATAAGCCACTATAGACTTAAGTAAACCTTCCTCCCAGTATTTTCAACTATAAAATGAAAGTTTTGGGGCTCACTGGTTCCTGAAGCCTCCTCTAAAATCTGAAATGTTGCAGAACCTGGACTGGATCCTGGCAGAAAAACCAAGCAGCACTCGGAGACTAAGAAGGATTGGAGATTTATTAAACACTGGTGGACCCAGAGGAGACCCTTCCCCAAAGGTCTGAGCCCTGAGCACAAGCAGGGAGGGTAATTTATACCCCCCTACATGCGCATACTTGGTACTTTGGCGCATGCAGGGAAACGGGGTAGGAGAGAAGGACCGGAAGGGCTTGGAGACAGGGACTGGGGTTCCCTTGCCAGTTTGGTCGGTCAGCTTTAAAGTAGTTTTTTCCTCATCAATGTTATAACTCCAAGGGGTACAATATGCCCCCTTATTCATAAGTCAGGCTTTCTGGAACACACTATGAAACAAAAACATTGGGAGAAATCAACTCCAAGTACCAAAAAAAAAAACCAACAAAAAACACATTTTCACAGTATCTATTTTTAAATCTGGGTATTTTAGTCTTTTCCCTCAGTTACCATAAAATCCTTAAACATGAGACTGATAGTTCTTTAATCATTCTCTATATGCCACATACACTACTTAGTTTATTGGATTCTTCCAGTTCTGTGGAGAAGGCATTTCTACAAATGGAGAAATTGAGAGGTGTTTTAACCAAGGTCATTCAGTGATGCTTAATCAAGATTTTATCTGCTGTGTACTGGCAGAGCTAGATTCAGAACCAGTAAAGTGTACTGAAATAGTAAAAATAATTTGGGTTTTTTTTTAATGATGAAAGAAATCCATGGTCATTGCAGAACTTTGGGGAAAATACTGAAGAGAAGAAAATAAATTTAAAATTACTCTAACAATCCTGAGAAAACTACTACTAATATTTAGATGCATTTCCTTCCAGATATAAGCATATAGACAGGTGGTTTATTTTGTATATATATTATATATAAAATTACATATATATTATATATACATAGGTATACATATATAGATGTGTGTGTGTGTATTTCTATCAGCCCCATAATCTTTTCCCTACACAACTGTACTTACTGAGCTGGTTCATTTTTTAGTATCACACTAAAAAGAGCAAACTGAAAAGAAAATAGTGGAAAACATAATTAAAGATGGACAAATCGATAGAAAAATGCATGGCATTGGTCAGCATAAAATTAAAGAAGGATAAAGACAAAGGATAAAAGAGAGAAACAATCTGATTGCCACACAGAACAATTTGCTTCATTGCACTGTTACCCTCATCAGTATCAATGTTCTGGAAGCATCAGGAAAAGGCTCAACCAAATTATGTTCCTTTCGAAAGAGTAGAAAAACGCATAATTTTAAGAAATTTATCAAAGAACTAAGATGTGGGGGGAAAAATCCTCACTTGACAGTGCCAGCTTCAAGTGATCTGGAAAAATCTGATCTCCCCCATTTTCCAACAAAAGTGACAGTTTTCCCAGTAGCCTTGTGTAGGGTCTATTTTGGAGGAGGGCTGTGTTACCTCTTGTCACCTTAAGTCCCACATCCCTTGTCTGCAGTTCCCCTGACCTACACTAGGTCGGGGTTTAGGAATAAATTACAGAAAGCAGTTTAAGAGAACACAACTTCCATGGTCGAAGGAAGAGTGAGAGAGGGGGCTTATGCTGTAACCGGTCTCTGGACGTTTCAAGTTGGTCCAGGCAGTCACCTCAACCATCACTTTCTCATTAGTGGCCAGAAAGAATAAAATCTTCGACCACTATTAGCATCCTGTAAACTGATGGAAATTTACATACAAGAGGCCGGGTCCCCACATTCTTTCAGTGACTGATCTCTGCTATCTCAGTTTGGAGAATCAAGCCCTCGCCTTCAAGCCATTTGCCTTCATAAACAAAAACAAGTGATTGAGGCAAATGAATTGCAGCTCTGGAATTTTCTTTGGCCAGTCAGCAAATCCTCCACAGCAAAGCCTATCTTCTGACCTGGAAGCCCTTTGTTCAGGCCTTATCTCTTAGCTTTCTTGGAGCCCCAGGGCCCTAAGGGAAAGATACAAATCTATAGCAGGGCTCACAAATGCCTTAGAGATACAGACACACCTCATTTCTCGGGAGAGGCTCCTAAAATTTGGTCATAATTTGAGAATTCTACAAAACCATATAGGAGATTTATAAAAAGGAAGATCACTTAGCAATACTGTTAATGTTGCCAAAAATATTTTTTTTTCCCCACAAGAACAACCAAGTCTTTTGCGATACAAGTCATCACTCCTGTTCTTTTCATTTACTCTTTAAAAATAAATTCAAATTTGTGTATGCTGGGTTTGCCTGGCAGACACTTTACTGTCTTACCGGTCGTGTTTTAGCCAGCTTCTAGGAGGTGTTTGTGTTCCAGTAAATCTTCCTAAAAACTCTTTGCTTTTCAAAATGCACACAGCCGCACTGTACCATCTGCACCCCCAGAAAGGCTAGCTGTGGGAGCATCTGGGTCACAAGCTGTATCCAGAAAAGGGCTTCCTACCGCTCCAAGTGTTTCCGTTTTCATTTGTGATGGTTTTTCTCCTTCAGCTGAAACTCACACTGTAAAAATTACCCACAGCCTTCAAGGAGTAGCACATTTAAATCACAGTCTATAAATGTTAGAGATGAAAGAGACTTTAGAAATGAGGAAGTCCAACTCCTGAAATTGGAAATGGAGCTCCAGAGAGAGAAAGATAAAATGCCCATTTTTACATGCGGAGTTATCAGAAGAGCCGTAGGGAAACCTAGGTCTTCTGTTACTAAAAGGTGTGCTCTTTCCAATAAAAGTGCTACTTCATCCACAACACTTAAATGTCTATATTCTAGATCTCTTCCTGTCTGCATCTGTAACAAATAGGACTAGAAAAACAGTGGCGGAGTCAAACACCAACTCATGGTTTTTCCCTTGAGTGTTTTGTAGGTTCATCTGAAATAGAACAAAAGGATTTTTTTAAAACTGCTTCCTGTTCATAAAATTGAGAATTCATTCTTGAAAATGATATTCACATTCTATGACTCTGCAAGTACCAAGATCCTCAGATGGGGGCTGGCTGAACTGTGAAATACAACGAAGGTCTTGCAATTGGAGAATATTCTCCAACTAAATGACTTCAGTCTGCTTTGTGCTTCTGAGATCTGGCCTGGGTTAAGAACATGACCCCCAAACATGATTTTTGTTTCCTTTGGCCAACTTCCTTGGACTACTATTAGTCTTGGGCTCTTTAAATTACAGTTTTATGTCAAAGTAGTTTTGACCACAGGGGGAGCATAAACTTGAACCCAATTCCATATGAGGACAAGCTTATAGTTATAAGAAAAATATTTCTATCAAAGCTCATGCTGAAATACAAAAGCTTTATGTTATCTCCCTTTGCAAATCCATAGATATTTTTTTTTCTAATTCTCCTTTCCACTAGTTTAGTCCTTCAGTGGTCTCAGCTTTACTCAGGAGTCTCAGTAACAATTCCCTTACTTTAGACAAGCCCAGCACTTTATCTTACATCTTTGTGTGGCTGCTGAAACCCAAGACTTTTGGTCTGGAGGTGGCAAATGCCAACCATCGGGAAACCCTCTGCGCCGGTATTAATTTAATACTTTGCTATTCATCTTTACTGTGTGGCCACTAGGCATTTCCCTTAATTTGTGTAGCCTCACTAATGATTTTCTTTAAAGATTATTATTTATTTATTTGACACAGAGAGAGATAGTGAGAGAGGGAACGCAAGCAGGAGGAGTGGTAGAGGGAGAAGCAGGCTTCTTGCTGAGCAGGGAGCCAGGCTTGGGGCTCAATCCCAGGATCCTGAATTCACCCAAGCTGAAGGCAGACGCTTAATGACTGAGCCACCTAGGCACCCCTCTCACTAATGATTTTAAAAGATACTCACTATACTTACCATTTCTGAGTACTCTGAAGGCTTTTAAACTCTTTATTTTGAATTTCCTCATTAATTAACATTTAAAGCAAGACCCTCATTGCTCTTCATTAACTTCCATTTCAAAAGATCTCCACCATGGGGATCCTGGGTGGCTCAGTGGGTTAAAGCCTCTGCTTTCGGCTCAGGTCATGATCTCAGGGTCCTGGGATTGAGCCCCGCATCGGGCTCTCTGCTCAGCTGGGAGCCTGCTTTCCCCTCTCTCTCTGCCTGGTTCTCAGCCTACTTGTGATCTCTCTCTCTCTCTGTCAAATAAATAAATAAAATCTTAAAAAAAAAAATCTCCACCTTATAAAATCAAAATGATGTTGTTCATAGAATAAACTTCAATGCTCTAAATTATTACTGTTGGTTTTTGGATGACAGGATAGATATGATGGTTTTGCATAAGAAGTGCCTCCCCTTGTTTCTAGTGTTGAGCTGAGCAAAAAGAGACCCTTTCTACTACAATCAGTTTAAACTTCACCTCCCACTTACAGAGTGAAGCAGTTGGTTATCACAGAAGAGAAAGTAGGGATGCAGAATTTGGACAGCTAGCACAGTGTTATTTTCAAGAGAAGCAAAACCTATAAAAATTAGTGCCTAAAGGCTCAAAACTAAATGACTCCGCTTTGATCAAGTGCCTACATAAATTCAAGAATTCATCAGTAATGGTCCTGAAGCAGTAAGTGACAGGTGACACCCTTAGGCAGATTTCATGGAACAAAACAATGGCCTAGAGTCTGAAAGAAGGATGGAGTCAATAAGAACATCTCCTTTGCCCTTCTGTTGAAGGATTGGCACCAGTTCTTTCTTGGGGAAGAATTATAAATATCATCTTTAAAATGTGTCATCTCTAAATGTATGTTCCAGATTTATTACGAACTAAGAAATACTTGAAACATGCTCAAATGCTTTTGCCATCTTCTTAAAACCTTGAGTTTAAGAATCTGCATTAGGTATTTTTCTGGAAGGAAAAATATCCTTGATTCTTGTTCTCATACAAGGCAAGTCAGGCAAGGAGCCATCCTTAACATTTGTCTAAGCAGAATTTCTTTTTCTTCCAACACACAGAGTACCATGCATTATTACATAGGCAAGTGGGGCCCCATTCTTTCATGATCCCTGGAATGCAGCAGCTTAAGTACTTACTTTAAGTACTCAGTTGCTCATGCCACCGTCAGACCAATTCAGTTGTGAAGACATTGGTAAATTCATGGTAGAAAAGTCAGTCTGGGGACTCCTGGGTGGCTCAGTGAGTTAAAACCTCTGCCTTTGGCTCAGGTCATGATCTCAGGGTCCTGGGATCGAGCCCTGCATTGGGCTCTCTGCTCAGCAGAGAGCCTGCTTCCCTCACCCCCTCTCTCTGCCTACTTGTGATCTCTTTCTCTGTCAAATAAATAAAATCTTAAAAAAAAAAAAAAGAAAGAAAAGTCAGTCTGATTTATTTTTTTAATTGTAAAAATACAGTATGTGAAATTTACCAGTTCCGCCATTTTTAGGTGTACAGTGCACACAGTTCATGAGCATTAAGTACATTCACATTGTTGCGTAATCATCACCATCATCCATCTCCAGAACTTTTTCACCTTCATAAACTGAAACTCCAGACTCATTGAGCATTGAGGAGCTCCACTCCTCCCTCCTCCACCATTTCCCTGGTGACCACCAATCTACTTTCCGTCTCTCTGAATTTAACTACTCTAGGTACCTCAGAGAAGTGAAATCATGCAATATGTTCTCCTTTGTCGCTGGCTCATTTCACTTCATATAAGATCTTTAAGATTCATGCTGTAGCATGTGTGGAAATTTCCTTTTTTAAAATCACAGTAAAACACGCAGTTTACCATCTTAAAATTTTTTCCATGTCCATTATAATTTTGTTAACCATATGTCCATTGTTGTACAACATATCTCAAGAACTTTTTCATCCTGATTGGCTGAAACTCTATAGTCACTGATCAGTGATTCTCCATC
Organism: Procyon lotor; assembly: GCA_028646535.1. Taxonomy (NCBI): domain Eukaryota; kingdom Metazoa; phylum Chordata; class Mammalia; order Carnivora; family Procyonidae; genus Procyon; species Procyon lotor. Next base: position 39,744,743 of record CM053617.1, on the reverse strand, counting down.
CCTCTTGCCCAACCTCTGGAAACCACCATTCTCTTTTCTATTTACAAGAGTTTGATTATTTCAGATAACGCATATAAGTGAAATCATGCAGTATTTTTCTTTTCATGATTGGGTTATTGCACTTAATGTAATGTCCTCAAGGTTCATCAATGTTGTAGCATAAAGCAGAATTTCCTTCCTTTTTTCAGGCTGAATAATGTTAAGCAATATGTTTTGAGAATCAAAGAAAGATTGACCCATTTGAGGATAGAACTATGGCTACAGGACTTTTTTTCTTACAGGCCTATGCTGAAAGAGAACATTTTTTCCCCTCTTTTTTTATCTATCATCTATTGCTTTTTTTCTTGACAAGTATGAACTTTTTTTGAAAAAGCTAATCGTAATAAAAATGCTTTAATTTATCATAGGCTCTTTGTATGCTGGACAGTGTCCTAAATGCCTTATACATAGAGCCTGGATTAACCCTGGCAATTGTCCCAGGTGATGGGCATTACTGTTATTGTTTCTAGTTTAAAAATGTGGATATCAAGATTCACAGACTTGAAGTAACATTCCTGAGGCCAACGTCCCACAGCTGATGCAAGCCCTGAGATTCCCACCATTTACTGTATGATTATTTTCTTAAATACCATACTGAGTGACTTTCCTATATTTTGGTCAATGGGGTGCAGAAATTATTTAATATTCTACAGATTGAGCACATCCGAATTTTCTAGATCTGTAACCATTCTCCATCAGGAACACGCTCATTTTTCTCATTCTCTTTCTCTAGGCTGTATTGCTAGCTCCCTCCTCCCTACCACCACCACACTCTGAATTGGCTATATACAACTCTTTATAAATCTTCCTCTGGCCTTTTATTTCTTTCATTGCCCTTTCTCTTTCTTCCTCTTTCCGTTGTAGAAATGTAAAACTACTACAAACACAATGCAGCTTGAGCTATAAGAATTAAATCATAAAAAAAGTAAATACAGCCCCGTGTGAGAGGTACCCTGGGGGGTTAGTAACAGCTGGTCTAACAAAGAAGCAGCTGTACTGAAAAAGGTTGTTTAAATAAGGTATTTTTAGTCCTTTAGGATTTTCAACTTCTTTTTGGAACTTAAGCATCAGTTATACTCTATACTATGTGTCATGGTTGTTTATATTTTGCAGCTGAGACCCAGCCTAAAACAATTCTCAACTGTCCTTGAGCCCTTGAGGATGGAAAGTGGCAAATGTTAAAACTGATGGTAGCTACAGAAGAAAGCTGTGTTCTCTAGAACCCAAGGCCAAGTGCTTGTGCTCATACACATCGCCTCCAGAGGAGCTGGTGGGGCCCAAACTACCTTTGCACTGTCTGGCAACAAAGTCCTTCTAGAAGCATTGACTCTTCAAAAAGAAGATCAAAGCAACTGCTGGACTGTGTTAGTCACTAGTGCGATCCCAGTAGTGAAATGCTGCTCCACCCAGAAACCATTTTTAATTATTATTACCATCACCATTTGTTGCAATATATAATTTCACTTAATACTCCCAACAATTTTATGAATTTATAATTCCCATTTTATATATTACCAAATTAAACCACAGAGAGGTGAAGTATTTTGCATAAGTATACATAGCAGAGTGGGGATTTGATACAACTTTCTGATCCCAAACCCCTCTCCTAACTTCAAAGCCTATATAACTAAGTTCTCTGTTCAGATGCATTTGGAAAAATTTCCTACTTTCAAAGGGAGACGCAAAGAAGAGAAGATACTTTCTGGTGCCAGAGACTTCTTTCTCTCCTCAATATTCATCTTCCCCTTATTCTTTGTTAATAGAGGCCTAATTTTTAACTGGATATGTTGCTGTCCTTCTATCAGACCACAAATCACAGATTCCCTTGCTGTTAAGTGTGGCTTTGTGTTTAAGTTTTACCCAATGAGATGGGAGTAGAAGCTTTGGGTGCACTTTGAGAAACTCCACTTAAAAGACAAGGGATATATCTATTTTCTTCATTCCTCACTGAGTGTTACTGCTTAGAGAGTGGGTAAAATAGCTGCCACTCCAGCAGCCATGTTCATGACTGAGGACTGAACGAGGCCTCACCTTGAGGATGAGGGAGGCAGGGAACTGACAGGAACCTGCATTTGTCAACTTCATAGAGACATCTGACCAACCCTGACTCCAGGTTTCTTTTACACAGAAAGAAATTTCTGTTTCTTTAAGCCATTATTATTTGGGTTATTTCAGTTATTGCCATGGAATCTACTCCTAACTAATAAACTCTCCTGTAGATTTTTTTCATGACTGCAAGTTGTGGGATATAACCTAGGTAGTCTTTTTGCAGCCAGGAACACAAAAGCAATACATTAGGGATAACAAAACAGATGTAAAGCACCAGGTCTCTGAGGACATTACTGAAGTGCAAAGTTAACCTTTTCTGGAATTACCCTACTTCTGGAATTTATTACAAGAGACAACAAATCTTCCCCCTTTTTAATTTCAGTTAAGTCAAGGCAATATCATTTGTAGGTGAATGCATTCTTGATGCTACATTACTATAAACAGAATAAAATACAGCCTCTTACCCAAATCTCTATGCCCTCAGTAACCTAGTTCCTGCCTACCTTTCCTACTGTCACATGTCACTTGCTCACTGCACT
>CM053617.1:39706770-39742016 GCA_028646535.1 Procyon lotor | reverse complement strand
TTTCCCAGAAGTAATTGTTTTGCTAGGAGTTTTTTTCCCAGTTACTCTGCCCTTTCTTCCCATGTGAACCTTTAAAAGTATCATTGAGCCTTTGGAAGCATCATTGAAATTATTAATGTTTTATTTCTGTAGTCCCCCAACATACTCTCTCTTATCTCCTCCGTCGCTTCATTTCCCCCCCATTCTCTTTTGTTTGTTTTTTGTTTTTTAATTTCACATTTTTATTTAAATTTCAGTTGATTAGCATGCAGTGTAATATTAGTTTCAGGGGTAGAATTTAGGGATTCAACACTTACATACAACACCTGGTGCCTATCACAACAGGTACCCTCCTTAATCCTCATTACCCATTTCACCCATTCCCCTGCCCACCTCCCCTTCAACCACACTCTTTGCTCTCTATAGTTAAGAGTCCATTATTTGGTTTGCTTCTCTTTTTCACCCTATGTTCATCTGTGCTTCTTAATTTCCACATATGAGTGAAATCATATGGCATTTGTCTTTCTTTGACTGAGTTCGCTTAGCATAATACTCTCTATCTTCATCCATGTCATTGCAAATGACAAGATTTCATATTTTTGATGGCTGAGTAATATTCCATTATGTACATATACATATATATACACAAATATATATATGCAATATCATCTTTATCCATTCATCAATTGATGGGCACTTGGGCTCTTTCCCTAATTTGGCTCTAGTTGCTAATGGTGCTACAAACATTGGGACGCATGTATCCCTTCAAATCAGTATGCCTTCAAATTTCGTATCCTTTGAGTAAATACATAGTAGTGCAATTGCTACATTGCAGGGTAGTTCTGTATTTAACATTTTGAGGAACCCACATACTCTTTTCCGGAGTGACTGCACCAGTTTGCAATCCCACCAACAGTGAAAAAGGATTCCCCTTTCTCTGCATCATCACCAATACCTGCTGTTAACTGAGTTGTTAATTTTAATCATTCTGACAGGTGTGAGATGGTGTCTCATTGTGGTTTTGATTTGTATTTCCCTGATGGTGAGTGATGTTGAGCATCTTTTCATGTACCTGTTACCCATTTGGATGTCTTCTTTGGAAAAAATGTCTATTCATGTGTTCTGCCCATTTTTTAACAGTATTTTGGGTTTTGGGTGTTGAGTTCTTTATAGATTTTTGGATACTAGTCCTTGATCAGATATGTCATTTGCAAATATCTTCTCCCAATTCAAAAATTTTCTTTTAGTTTTATTATTTCTATTGCTGTGCAGAAACTTTTTATCTTGATGAAGTCCTGGTAGTTCATTTTTGCTTTTGTTTCCCTTGCCTCAGGAGACATATCTAGTAAGAAGTTGCTATGGCCAATGTTAAAGAGATTGCTGCCTGTGTTGGCCTCTAGAATTTCGATGGTTTCCTGTCTCACATTTAGGTCTTTCATCAATTTTGAGTTAATTTTTGTGTGTGGTGTAAGTAAGTGGTCCAATTTCATTCTTTTGCATGCTGCTGTCCAGTATTCCAATTAACATTTTTTGAAGACACTGTCTTTTTTTCCATTAGGTATTCTTTGCTGCTTTGTCAAAGATCAGTTGACCATCAAGTTATGGGTCCATTTCTGGGTTTTTTATTGTGTTCCCTTGATCTATGTGTCTATTTTTATGCTAGTACCATATTGTCTTGATTACTACAGCTTTGTAATATACCTTCAAGTTCAGCATTGTGATGCTCTCTGGCTTTGCCTTTCATTTTCAAGATTGCTTTGGCTATTCAAGGTCTTTTCTGGTTCCATACAAATTTTAGGATTGTTTGTTCTAGCTCTGTGAAAAAGGCTGTTAGTATTTTGATAGGGATTGCTTTAAATGTGTAGATTGCTTTGAATAGTGTAGACATTTTTATAATATTTTTTCTTCCAAATCCATGAGCATAGAATGCTATTCCATTTCTTTGTCTCGTCTTCAATTTCTTTCATCAGTGTTTTATAGTTTTCAGAGTACTGATCTTTTACCTCCTTGGTTAGGTATATTCCTAGGTGTCTTAGGGTTTTTGGTGCAATTGTAAATGGATGGGATGGATTCCTTTATTTATCTTTCTGCTGCTTCATTATTGGTGTATAGAAATGCAATAGATTTTTGTACATTGATTTTGTATAATACAGCTTTACTGAATTTGTATATCAGTTCTAGCAATATTTTGGTGCAGTCTCTTGGATTTCCTACATAGAGTATCATGTCATCTGCAAATAGTGAAAGTTTGACTTCTCCCTTGCCTATTTGGATGCTATTTATTTATTTTTGTTTTCTGATTGCTATGGCTAGGGCTTCCAGTACTATGTTAAATAACAGTGGTGAGAGTGGCCATAGCTGTCTTGGCCCTGACTTTAGAGGAAAAACTCTGGTTTTCCTCATTAAGGATATTAGCTATGGGTGTTTTATATATGACCTTTATTTTTATGTTTATTTTTATTAGATAGAGAGTGAGTGTGAGCAGGCGGGAGCGAGGGGGAGAGGGAGAAGGAGAGAGGGAATCCGAAGCAGGCTCCACACCCAGCATAAAGTCTGATGCAGGGCTCTATCTTACAACCTTGAGATAATGACCTGAGCTGAAAACAAGAGTCAGATGTTCAATCTACTGAGCCACCCAGGTGCCCCATGGCCTTTATGATGTTCAAGTATGTTTCCTTTATCCCTGCTTGGTTGAGGGGTTTTATCAAGAATGGATGTTGTATTTTGTAAAATGCTTTTTTTGCATCTATTGAGAGCATCATATGGTTCTTATCCTTTCTTTTATTACTATACTGTATCATGTTGATTGATTCGTAAATGTTGAACCACCCTTGTAACCCAGGAATAAATCTCACTTGATCATGGTAAATGATTCTTTTAATGTACTGTTGGTTTAGACTTGCTAGTATCTTATTGAGAATTTTTGCATCCATGTTCATCAGGGATATTGGCCTTTTTTCAGTAGTTCTTTTTCAGTGGGGCCTTTGTCTGGTTCGGGAATGAAGGTAATGCTGGCCTCTAGAATGAGTGTGGAAGTTTTCCTTCCATTTCTATCTTTTGGAACAGTTTGAAAAGAAAGGGTATTAACTCTTCTTTCAGTGCTTGATAGAATTCCCCTGGGAAGCCATCCAGCCCTGAACTATTGCTTGTTGGGAGATTTTTAATTACTGATTCGGTTTCTTTGCTGATTGTTGGTCTGTTCATATTTTCTATTTCTTCCTGTTTCAGTTTTGGTAATTTATATGTTTCTAGGAATTTAACCATTTCTTCCAGATTCCCCAATTTCTTGGCATATAATTTTTCATAATATTCTCTTATAATTGTACGTATTTCTGTTGTTGATTTGATCTCTCTTCTCTATGATTTTATTTATTTTTGTCCTTTCTGTTTTCTTTCTGATAAGTCTGGCTAGGGGCTTATCAACTTTATTAATTCTTTCAAAGAACCAGCTCCTGGTTATTGATCTGTTCCACTGTTTTCTATGTTTCTATATCGCTTATTTCTGCTCTACACTTTATTATTTCCCTTCTTCTGCTGGCTTTAGGCTTCATTTGTTATTATTTTTCTAGCTCCTTTAGGTATAAGGTTATGTTGTGTATTTGGGATTTTTCCTGCTTTTTGAGGTAGGCCAGGATCGCTATATACTTCTCTCTTACGACCACTTTCCCAAAGGTTTTGGGCCATCAAGTTTTCATTTTCATTTGTTTCCATGTGTTTTTTAATTTCTTCTTTAATCTCCTGGTTAATTCATTCATTCTTTAGTAGAATGTTCTTTGGCCTCCATGTATTTGTTGTCTTTCCAAATTTTGCCTTGTGATTGAGTTCAAGTTTCATAGCATTGTGCTTGGAAAATATGCATAGTATAATCTCAGTCTTTTTATACTTTTTGAGGCCTGATTTCTGACCCAGTATATGATCTATTCTGGAGACTGTTTCATGTACACTCGAAAAGAATGTGTATTTGGCTGCTTTAGGATGAAATGTTTTGTGTATATCTGTTAAGTCCATCTGGTCCAGTGTGCCATTCAAAGCCATTGTTTCCTTGTTGATTTTCTACTTAGATGATCTGTCCATTGCTCTAAGTGGAATGTTAAAGTCACCTACTATTATTATATTATTATCAATGAGTTCCTTTATGTTGTTATTAATTGATTTCTATATTTGGGTGCTCCCAAATGTTGGGGGCATAAATATTTCCAATTGCTATATCTTCTTGTTGGACAGATCCCTTTATTATTATGTAGTACCCTTCTTCATCTCTTATTACAGTCTTTACTTTAAAATCTAATTTGCCTAATATAAGTATGGCTACTCTGGCTTTCTTTTGACATCCACTTGCATGATAAATTTTTCTCCATCCCCTCACTTCCAATCTGCAGGTGTCTTTAGGTATAAAATGAGCCTCTTATAGGCAGTATATAGATGGGTTTTGTTTTTATAATCCATTCTGATGTCCCATGTCTTTTGGTTGGAGCATTTAGTCCATTTACATTCAGAGTAATTATTGATAAATACGAATTTAGTGCCATTTTATTAATTGTTGTTTCTGGAGATCTTCTCCATTCCTTTCTATTCTTTGTTACTTTTAGTCTTTCTTTTGCACTCAGAGTCCCCTTTAATATTTTTGCAGGGCTAATTTAGTGGTCACAAACTCCTTTAGTTTTTGTTTGCCTGGGAAACTATCTCTCATTCTATTCTGAATAGTAGCCTTGCTAGATAGAGTATTCTTTCTGCATATTTTTCTCATTTAGCACATTGGATATATCATGCCACTTTTATCTTGCCTGTGGTCTTGCCTGTCAAGTTTCTGGGGAGAAATCTGCTACTAACTTTATTTGTCTTCCTTTGTAAGTTAGAGATTTCTTTTGTCTTGTTGCTGTTAGGATTTTTTTTCTTTATCTCTCTATTTTGCAAACTTAACTCAAATATGTCTTGGCGTTGGCCTGCTTTTGTTGATTTTGATGGGAAGAGAGGATGAGAATCCTCTCCGCCTCCTGGATTTGGTTGTCTGTTTCCTTCCCCAGATTAGGAAAGTTTTCAGCTTTAATTTCCTCAAATAAACCTTCTGCCCCCTTTTCCTACTCTTCTTCTTCTCCTTCTAGGACTCCTATGATAAGAATATTACACTTTATGGAGGCACTGAGTTCTCTAAGTCTACATTCATGATCCAGTGTTTTTCTTTCCCTCTTCCTTTCAGTTTCATTATTTTCCAGAATTTTATTGTCTATATCACTTAATCATTCCCCTGCTTCTTCCATCCTTGTGGTCATTACATCCAGTTGGTTTTGACTTGGTTATTGCATTTTTCACTTCAGCCTGACTAGTTTTTAAATCTTTTATCTCTGAAATAAGTGACTTCCTGGGGTTTTCTATGCTTTTTCCAGCCCAGCTAGGATCCTTATGATTGTTGCTTTAAATTCTGGATCAAGCATACTACTTATATCTGTTTCAATTAGATCCCTGGCTGTGACCTTTTCTTGTTCTTTCTTTTGGAATGAATTCCTCCTTGATGTTTTGTCTAGGCCTCTGTCTTCTTCTCTGTGTTAGGAAAACCTATTAGGTTTCCTGCTCCTGAGACTGATGGCTTTATGAAGAAGTGGTCATATATTGTCCAGGGCCTGGCACTTCTGGAAGTGTCTCTGGTGTATACTGTGTGCATTCTGCTGCTGTGTTTTGGCTGCTCTTTCCCTCAGTCAGTCCTCTGCAGAATTTCTCCCTACCTGCAGTAGGGAGTGTTTAGACCTTGGCCAAAATGTGGTGAGTTTTAACTAGGTGTGCTCTGGTCTGCTTGTCAAAAGAGACCTGATGCTATTTCTACTAAAGCAGAAGTTTTGGCACAGCTCTGTGGTCAGTAGACATGGTACAGGCAGGGGAGTTGTGTTGGTCCTCTGGGGGAGAGGCCCACTGCTCAGGTTCTCAGGCACACTTGCCCAAGAACAGCACCAGCAGAGCACAGGGACAGGTCTTGGTGTAAGCAGTTTAGGCTACCAGTGTGGGCACTATGCTGCTTCCTGAAGTTGGTTTATGCTGAGGGGTTATGGTGGAAAATGGTACCCATTGGCTCTTTTGTCCCTGGAGAGACAGCATCACCTCACTCAGATGTTCTCCAAGAAGGGGAAGCCCTCTCACCCAGTGTGTCCCAGGGATCCTCAGATTACAATGTCTGCTCTGGGGCTGTCCTCCATCCTTTTTCACAGGAGCACTGCTGAACCCACCAGATTCCACCCCAGCCATGTCATGGACCTTTAAAATTCCAGTCTTTGAGCCCTGCTCATTTTAAAAACTCACAAAAATCAGCCACTCTTGTTTTCCCAGTCAGTGGTTTTAGGGAAGTGTTTTCCTTGTGTCATCCCCTTTGCGCTCACTCCTCTCTCTCTCTGGCCTCTCTCCATGACCGGGACTCTCTCCCCACTGCAGCACCCATGATCTGTTTCTCTCCCAAACCGTGTCTCTGCACCTCCTACTTTCCCTGATATGGTCTCTTCTCTCCCTCTAGTTGTGCATTTTTTTCTGTCAGTCATCAGGTCGATTTCTTGGATATTCAGAATGATTTAATATTTACCAAATATCAACTGCATTTGAGGGACAAGGCAAGCCTAGGATCCTCCTACTATTCCACCATCTTAACTCCAAGGACTCCCCCTCATTCTTCAGTGCAGACAGTGATCGTGTCACTCTAGCAAACTTGGGGCTTTAATATGTACCTGATGGAGTTAGATAAGAGTTATTTTGAATGTACCTCAGACTTAGAATTAAAACATATGTCATAAAACCTTTATCATTACAAACCTAGGAGAATGGAATTTAAAACCTCTGAGAATTCCTTCCTATAAGATTGAAAATATGTTCCCATCTGGGTGAAACCAAAAGTGATCAGTGCCTCCAGCAGTTAAAATATTGATTAGTCCCTTTGCTATTGGCTCATGACTGGTGAGGCTGGGGACAAGAATATGCCCTCCTAGACGCTATTACACAGCTCAGATGCCTCATTTTTTCTTGGCTGTGATTAAAAAACTATTTTGTTTACGTTAGAAGCTCTGATAAAGAAACCAAACCTCACACATTCAAGCCTCCCAGAGCCGCACTTCATCACCTTCTAGAAGCTAAGGACTATCAGTGTGGTAAACTGTGCCCTGCTACCAATCTGGGTGCTTTTAGGTGGCCTGGCTCACCACTTCCCAAACAGCTCATGGAGACTGGACAATAAACGGGTGGACTGACTTAAAAACATTTTAGAAATAATGGTGCCAGATTGATACAGGAATTTTCATATTAGTGCCAGTTTCCTTCTTTGGCAGAGCACTGCTTTGCAAATAAGTATCAAGAGATTACGTAAGCCTTTTGCAATCATTACCTCTCCTTCAACTATCAAAAAGCAAGACCAATTAAAAAAAAAAAAAAAACCCTCGATATGGGCACTGTTGTTCTCTCTTTCCTACAAGGGGATTGTTATTAGTAATCACTGTGCAGAATTTTTTTCTGTTTACCCCTCCAGATCTGCACTCTACCCCCTTTCCATCATGCCTGACGCCTGGGGGGCTGATGTTTGTGATCTGCATCATGGGCTCCCATGTCCTCTAAATTTCAGCTGGCTTCAGCCAAAGGAGACACTGGCAGGAGAGCAGAGGGTGGGGAAAAAGGGAGGGTGGAGTATTCATTCTTCTGATACTTTCTTGCCAGGTCTCACAGATTTCTTGTAGCCCAATACACTAGGGATAGTAGCAGTGTCCCCCAGTTGCCAGGGTTTTTATATTCTTTATTGATTTTCCTTAGCCTTCCTACAACTTTGTAAATAATCCCTTTCTGAAACTCTCTTCAATTGCTTTAGTCATCTGTCTCCTGCTAAGACATGACTGATAGACTAGTCGAAAGCCTGGATAGTAAGCAGTTAGTGACAGAGCTGAGGTGACATTTAGTCTGTCCGATTCCAAACCTGTGAGTTCATGCATGAGGTGTGTGTTTCTTCATCCTCCTTTTTTCTTCTTCTCCTAGGTGAGGACACATTTTGTCTAATTATGAGGAGAGTTGAATTCCATCTTTTCTTAGACAACATATTGTATTCCTTAGATTAAAGGAGGGAGGGAGGGAAGAAAGGAAGTAATAAGGAAGAGAGGGAGGAAAGGGTTCTATTGCACCATAACCAAGAACTAGAGAAGTCTGAATATTGTTTGGAATATAGCTGACCTACTTCCAGAAGCACATGTTTGGAACACAAAAGAAAAACTGGAAGCTGATTAGCAGAAGGAAGTAATTAAGTATTTATTTTAAAAATTTCTAAAATATAAATTGTTTAACACTCATTACCTACTGGATTTAATATTATAGGATCACTTATGAGACTCAATAGCAGGCACCCATCCATTTCTTATTTTTATTTCCATTTTTCAGTTAAATAATTTCCCTGAAAGCTCTATAAATAACAGAGACTCTATAATTTAGGTACCAGAAATGGATACTTAATGTTCCATTAAATTAGAAACTGAAGCAGTGTGATTTGGGTTGTGCATTCCTGGCCAGAAATAAACAGAATCCAAGGAGATTACAGACACATTTTCTAGGTGCTGAATGATTTGCCCACAGTTCTAAGAGGAAATATCAGTGTATATAATCTGGAAATGTATTGAATGTTAAATTAAAGTTATGTGACTGCACGTGACTTCCCACATCACCACAGCAGTAAGGCTGCACTAGAATGTTTTTGCAGTTGTGGGTTCTAGATAGTAACAAAATTCATGCTGGGCTATTACGGAGTGATATGGTAGAAATCAAGAGAGCATGAATCTAGGATTTTATAATCTTTCATATGTGGGTTTGATTTATTTCTCAAACATTTACTGAAGACCTTTGAGCTGAATGCCTTTAGGCAGATCATTTGATTTCTCTGAGTTTCAGATTCTTCCTCTGTCTGATGGACATAATAATATCACCTTTGTGGATTGATTTTTAGTATTATATGGATATAACACACTTAACACACAGGCTGAACATTTAACATGCCATGCTTAATTTTTACTAGTATTTTCTGGGTCTAGAGACTTTTCCAGCTTTCATATTGCCTAACTCTAATTCTCAACCAGCTAGAATACAAAGAAATATCACTTTATCAAGCTGTCCTTTATTCCATGTTCCTTTTTTTCTCACACTGGAGTCTTACTTACCCATTTCCCCCAATATTTGACTCAGGCTTCCCACTCTACGATGAGTCCTTACTCAGGGCAGGAAGCACTGAGTAAACAGGTGACTCAAAAGATGTGAGTTCCAAGGTCCCTGCTGACTCTGTTCCCCTATACCTGTTACTTGGACCTTTGTGTAGATATCTAGATACTTTGTCTTGAGCTTCTGAAACCTTTTTGCTTGGAACCACTTTTATTTCCAAGTTATCTACCTTTTTCTTTCTATGTCTCCTTCCTATTTAAGCATGTGGTAGGGCTTGTAATCAAGGCATCAAGTGATAGATAATACTAGTCAGGAAGCAGAAAGAAAAAGATGACTTCCAGGCTTTGATTTCTAAAAGCTCCAACTCATCTGGTTGACTCTGAGAGGACATTTTAAGTGCAGAGCAGTGCATATTTCTCTTATTTCACCATATTAGGGAAAGAGAAAAAGTAAGATTAGGGGAGGGAAGATTCCAACAGGACGTTCAGATCTGAGGAGGCCTTAGGGGGTGGAATGAGGAGTTGTCTATAAGAAGCCACCACAAGAGATATTGTTTTGAGCAGCAAGGCAGATATCAGAACTGATCCATTCATCCTACCTCCAAGGTCAGAGGATGAAGTTTGTCTCCACCTGTTGTGGGACACACCCTCAGTGTGATCTTGATATAATCCTCTCCCATATCTCTTTTAGGATAGTTATCCTCTCTTTTTCCTCTGTTTACAACGTTATTGTCTTTATTATCTCCTTTCCCCCACTTTGTAAACGTATTGAGGTCCCATAAACAAAATTGGATAAACCCGAGTTCAGGTTTCACCATGTTGATTCTGCTGTGCCTGTGGCATCCCTGACTTGAGATGTACAACAGGCTGTAGTTTAATCACCAAAACAAGATTTCATTTTATCTTCCACTCTAGCCAATGCTTTTCCTACTTTTATTTAACACTCTATGATTTCATTCATCCTCTCTTTCTTCCTTCAATTTATCATCAGGTGGCTTAAGATTTTCTTAAAGGAGAGGATACTTCAGTCCTTAGGGGACACTTTTGTTGTCTTTCATCCTACAGACAACACTTTGCTTTTTGGATACTCTTTTCCTGTACTTTCAGTTGTGTCAAACTCTCCAGTTCTTATCCTGATTGTACTTCTTCAGTCTTCTTTTTTTTTTTTTTTTTTTTAAGATTTTGTTTACTTATTTGACAGAGAGATAGCATAAGTAGGCAAAGCTGCAGGCAGAGGAAAAGGGAGAAGCATGCTCTTCACTGAGCAGGGAGCCTGATGTGGAGTTTGATCCCAGGATTCTGGGATCCTGATCTGAGCTGAAGGCACCTTCCTAACCAACTGAGTCACCTAGGAGCCCCTTTCTCAGTCTTAATAGCCATTCCTTCCTTTCTCTGCCCCTTTAATGTTAGTGCTCTCAAGTGTATCACTAATTCACAAATGAATACCACCAGCCCTCTGTTGATTTGGAATGTTATTAAACAAATTCCTGCTAGACTTTTTTAAAAAAAAGATTTCATTTATTTATCAGAGAGAAAGATAGAGAGAGAGTGAGAGAGCACAAGCAGGGGGAGCAGCAGGGCAGAGGGAGAGGCAGGCTCCCCACTGAGCAAGGAGCCCAACACGTGACTTGCTCATCTGTACATCATCCACGTGATCCCACGACCCTGGGATTGTGACCTGAAGGCAGACACCCAACCCACTGAGCCACCCCAGTCATCCCCCTGCTAGACTTTTAGAGTTATATGCCCCATTGAGACATGAGACTCAGCAGTCCCAACAAGGTCTTCATCTTCCCTTCTGATTGTGTTCTCCTTAATTTAATTCTCTCTTAATTAATTTCTCCTTAATTTGTCCTTCATCTCTGTCATAAGCATGTCCCTTCTCCTATCATCAAAGGCAGAATCTGGTGATAACTTGATCTCTTTGATTTACTTTATTCTCCTTCCCCACTTATAATTAATTACAAACTCTCACTAATTTTGTGCCTATGTGTGTGCACATATCTATGGAAATATATATGTTCATGTACACATGTATTCATATGTGTATGACCCCCTCCAATCCATTTACCACTTCATGAAGAAAGTTGTCTATCTACAATACAATCTGTCCTTATCATCATAGATTTCAAAGATTTTCCTTGTCAAGACAACCTTTCAAAAATTACCCATCACTGCATGAAATTTGAGCCCCTTGGCATGCCATCTAAAGGTTCTCCATGCCACGGTTCTTCCTGCCCCTCCTTGCCCTTCAGTACATCAAATTGCTTGTATTTCCCCTAGAACACTATTATGGTTCTTGGTTCCTGTCTTTCCTCATTCTCTTCCTTCTAACTAGAATTCCTTTGATCCTTTATTTTACCTAATTCCTGAAATAATGATATTAGTCACAAATGTTTTCTCTTTAAATGCTTCCATATGCCAGGACTGTCCAGCCTGTTTTTACACAAGTTGTATCTAATTTACTATTATTAGGCTCGTTTCAAAGATGAGGATACTGAAGCTCAAAGAGATTGAAGAAATCGTCCAGGCTCTATAATTGGCAGACTTAGGGTTCAAACCCAAGTATACCTGATGCCAGTCTATGTTATTAAACCCTGCACCAGATTGCCTCTCCTCATTTTAGTGTAGCTCAGTATCTTGGTCGGAGCTCATGCTCAATGAACTTAGCTCTGAATGGAAGATGGATAGAATCTGGCCTTTGTAATGACAAGTAAGGGGCACCTGGGCGGCTCAGTGGGTTAAAGCCTCTGCCTTCGGCTCAGGTCATGATCTCGGGGTCCTGGGATCGAGCCCTGCATTGGGCTCTCTGCTCAGCGGGGAGCCTGCTTCCCCTTCTCTCTCTGCCTGCCTCTCTGCCTACTTGTGATCTCTCTGTCAAATAAATAAAACCTTTAAAAAAAAAATGTGTAATGACAAGTAAGTGCTCTGTTGTCATTTCAGGCCTCTTTGACCCATGCATTGGCCTACACACATCCTCTCCCTGCAGCTTTCAGTCAACTGTCACTATCACCAAGGCATCTTGAAAATCAAAAGTATCAAGGTGGCTTGTAAAGAATCAGTACTAGTCTCTGGATGAGCAGGTTATAATTTGTCCATATATGTCTCAAATGTATTAGCACAAGGATTATTTAGATTGATAATAACCATCATAATGACATTTAGGGGAGCATACTTGATTTTTTTCACGTTAATTTGTTCTGTCTTTGGCTTTGATTTTGATTTTGTTTTTTGGAAGAATATATTGAAGTTTTCCATGAGACCTAACACATCATATGTTTTTGTAAGCATTTCATAGATATTGGAATAGAATCATTTATCTATTTTAAAGGTGCAAAATTAATCTATGGATGGATAGGTCTGTTAGCTCAAGCTTATATTTTGTGTTACTCAAATACTCTGTACCAACGCTAACAGAAATATAATGTGAGTCACATGTATAATTTTAAAATTTCTAGTAGCCACATTAAAAAGTAAGCAAGGGAATTGATTTTTTATGATATACTTTATTTTACCCAATATATCCAAAACATTCTTTCAGTATTCATCAGTATAAAAATTAATAATTATGTATTTTATGTTGTTTTTCTTTTGTACTGTCACTAAAATTCAGGTGTGTGTTTACACTTACAGCACATTTCAATTTGAATTACCCACATATCAAGGGCTCAGTAGCCACGTGTGTCTAGTGGCTACTGCATTAGACAGCATTCTCTGTACCCTTATACTTATTTTGTTTCCTAATCAATTTACTGATTTCCTAGAGAGACCTGTAAAATTTCCCATTAAATTTGTGGATTTCTGTCAGTTTTAATACATTTTTCTAATAGTTTTTGCGTCATACATTTTGAAACCATGTTATAAAATGAATAAAGGTAGATTATGGTTTTCAGCAATATGAAATGCCTCCCCCTTGCTCAGTTCAATTATTTGTATTTGAGGCCCTGAATTTTAATTTGATATTAATATTGACACTCCTAGTTTTTGTGATTTTCATATGCTTATACTTTTCATACCCTGCATGTTCTACCTTTCTCTGTTATTTTTTAGGTATATTTCCTACTAAAAGAATAGGGTAGGATTTTTTTAATATAATCTGAGTTTTCTTTTTTTCTTTTAAAGATTTTATTTATTTGACAGAGAGAAACACAGCGAGAGAGGGAACACAAGCAGAGGGAATGGTAGTGGGAGAAGCAGGCTTCCTGCTGAGCAAAGAGCCCGATGCGGGGCTCAATTCCAGGACTCTGGGATCGTGACCTGAACTGAAGGCAGATGCTTAACGACTGAGCCACCCAGGCACCCCTAATCTGAGTTTTCTGACCTTTTTATAATACAACTGTAATTATTCAAATAGTTGAGTAATTTAATTACACTCACAATTTTATATTGTGGATTCTAGCTTCTTTATTACCATTTTTGTTATTTATCTTTTGTTTGATTGATTTTAACTTTGTTCTTTTTTTCTACGTAGTGATTTGGCAGTTTCCAACGTTTTGTCCTTTTTCTAATGGGTACCCTTACATTTTTAACACAAAATACATAAATTTATATTTCCCTATCTGTATCGATAACTAGTGGGTGTCTCTACACACTTAATATGCTATCATTTCTTCCTCATTTTACCCTGTATCTACCTTACCCTTTCACCCAGCCATCCTTTTGCCACCCCACCTATTACATGAAGATCAGCTGTATTTGTTTATTTGTGCATTATATATTAATACACACTTTGGATTAACTATACATTTTGTTTCTTTGTTCATTACTGTTTCTTGTCTCCCTCGTTCTTTCATTCATTTTTTATTTTGCTGTGATATATTCTTTTTTAAAAAAATATTGATTTGAGGGGCCCCTGGGTGGCTCAGTCATTAAGCGTCTGCCTTCGGCTCAGTCATGATCCCAGGGTCCTGGGATTGAGCCCCACATCCGGCTCTTTGCTCAGCAGGGAGCCTGCTTCTCCCGCTACCATTCCCTCTGCTTGTGTTCCCTCTCTCGCTGTGTTTCTCGCTGTCAAATAAATAAAATCTTAAAAAAAAAAAATATTCATTTGAGAGAGAGAGAGAGAGAAAGAGAATGTGTACACTCGGGGGAGGGGCAGAAGGAGAGGGAAAGAGAAAAAATCTCCAGCAGACTCCCCACTGAGTGAGGAGCCCAACCTCTTACTTGAGGTAAGAACCCCAGGCCCTAAGATCATGACCTGAGCTGAAACCAAGAGTTGGCCACCCAACTCACTGAGGCACCCAGGGGCTTCTATTTTGCTGTGATATATTCTTAATCCTTTAGCAAAGTTTTGTGGATGATCAACTTTGCCAATTTATATCTTTATTGTGCCCTTACAGGTGAATGCCAATGTGGCTGGGTATAAAACTCTAAACTTTTCTTTCAGAACACTGAGCTCATTTCCCACTGACATCTAATGTCTAGATCTGTAAGGATTCTGATATTTATCTAGTTCTACTTCTTTTGTAAATAAGCTGCTTTCTGCCTTTTGAAATCTTTGAGAATATTCTCTTTATGTTTGAGCATCTGAAATGTTATCAGGATGTTCATCTGTGTATCTATTATTGTCTTTCTGTCTATACATCTATCTGTATGTTTACCCTACTCTTCCCATTTTGGCTCTTAGTGAGCTCTTTCTATCTGTGACTTTCTTTAGCTTGAAAAAGTAGTCATCTTTTTAATTAGTCCTCCCATCACATTCTAATGCCTGTGTTTTGGAACTCCTTTACATAGATATTGGACCTGTGGTATAATTTCCTATGTATCTACAGATTTTCTCCATTATTTCTCTATTATTTTGTCTATTTGGATTTTCTTCTAAAAGAGATTAACTTCACTTTACTTTTCAGATAAAAAAATTTAATCCTCAGCCATGACTACATATTTTACATTTTGGGGACTTATATTTTTAATTTCCGAAATTCCCAATGCTATCTTGGTTTTTAATAGCTTCCTTGGCATTGTAATATAGTTTTATGTTATGACAATAATATATTTTCAGATGTCTCTACAAAGTAGAGTTATTTTTAAGTTATTTTCTATTTGCTAATTTATCTCTAGTTCTTTTTGTATTATTTCTATTAATTGATCAAACCCTTCCCTTTTATCCATTTTCTCCTTTTTGGATATCTGAGGATTCTTCTAATATATACACATGAATTAATTTAGCAGCTACTTAATTAGAAAGAGACTGTATAGATTTCCTTGGTGTTTGAGTACGTCTGTCTAGCCAGCAGTTGACCCTCTCCATGGGAAAGGTGTTGTGTAAATTGACAGAAAATATGATTCCACCAATGAGAGAGCAAGTGAAAAGCAGAGTCAAGTTTTAGAACCCTGCAATTTTCTGAGTAAGGACTTTTCTCTCTAGTTCTCTAGAGAACTCTGGAGTATTTCTCTCTTGGATGGAGCTGCCTTTCTTCTGTGTAATCCCTCTCTCTCGGTTTGGGGATTAAGAGTTATGGCCTGCTCTTTCATACTTCTTTATAAATTGCTAACATTCACAAGGAAAGTCCTGTCCAGACATGTTGTTCACTTATTTTGTTGTGGAGTTCATACAGCTTCCTCAAGTATGGGGATTAGTGACTAGAATGAAGACGAACCGCAGAAGATTCCCAACTGATCTTCATTTGAAGAGGTAGCTAGTGAAATAACTAAGCTTTCGTGTTTTTCACTCTTAGAGTTGTGCTTTATTCTTTAAAGAGCTTTGTTGGTATCTGGTGTCTTCATTTAATCATCTCAGCAACTCAACAATGTGGGTAGAGCAGGAATTATTGTTCCTATTTTGCCAATAAGAACTGAAATTCAGAGAGGTAAGGAATTCACCCCAAGCTGATATGGTGGGGGAAAAAAATCCATTTTCTACCTCCTCTTTACAACCAAAACTAGAGAATCAAGAAAGAGCAATACCTTATTTGTCTTTTTTTGAAGATTTTATTTATTTCTTTGACAGAGAGAGACACAGCGAGAGAGGGAACACAAGCAGGGAGAGCAAGAGAGGGAGAACCAGCCTTCCTGCTGAGCAGGGAGCTGGGTGTGGGGTTCTGATGCAGGGCTTGATTCCAGGACCCTAAGATCAGGACCTGAACCAAAGGCAGATGCCCAACGACTGAGCCACCCAGGCGCCCCAGCAATACCTTATTTAAAAAGCAATGTAATATAAACATTTCTGACAAACTGAATTTCCAAAAGGGAAAATAAAAAAAACTGAATCAGAGTGACCTTTGTAGCTTTTCTTTAGAAGATAGAGCCTGGCTTAGAAGAAGGTTGGAATAATAAAGAGGATGAAAGAAAGAAAAATGAGCTTCTAAATTGAGATCCCTCAGATTTCCAGAAATATGCATGATGACAATTTGCAAAGAACATAAAATTGCAAGCAGTGTGTGTAGTTGCAATTTTAACTTCCCAGCATTTGTCAGTGTTAAAACACAGCAATTTCAATGGTGTTCAGAGGATTGTCAGTGTTCATACATAAACCGATAAGCAGCTTTGATCTGGATAAAGGTTTTCAGGATAATGCAGATCTTTCCCATTATACATTTGGGTGAATTAGAGGAACTTTATGTACGTTTCTGAAGTGTCCTGCCTGTGCCAAACTAGGGGGACCCTTGAGGGAAAAGGAACAAAGTAATTCAAACCATATTCTACCAGCAGATGGTGAGGATGACTCATGAATATGTCTTTGGTTTCTTCCCTCTTTAGAGCCAAGGTTGCAGTTGAGCATCCCCGTGATGTTCACAACCTTCCTTTAAGGCTTCTGAGGAAGCAGACTTGTGGCCACTGCGCCATTCTGAAAAGCAGGTAAAGCCATGGCTCTGGTACAGGGAACGAGGTTGATGGCCGGTGGCAAAGCAAAGCAAGTGAAATCCAGGTGAGGTGCTAACTGTATCACAGGGTGTCCCACTTCACTCAGCCTCTGCAGGTGTAGACAGAGGCTCTACCTCTGAAACGTGCTCTCCTACTTCCTGTTTTCCTGACAATGCCTTTTTTTTATCTTCCCCTTTTGCTCTCACCTCTTTTTCACTTTGGGCCTTAAACTCTCAATTCCTGTCTCGTAAATGATTGGCTGAGTATTCATATTGCATTTATTATCCTGACCCCACTTTTCTCTCCCCTTCCTACTCCATCCAGGGTGTGAAGCTCACCTTCTGACCTCATGCACTGACATTCGTAATAAAAGGCACCCCGGTAACTTTCTCCCACTCTCCTAAACCTAGAACGGACAAAGTGAGTCCCACCACCTCTATAGAAACCTGTAGTTTTCCATTTCCCGTATACACTCTTTGCTTGGCTGCTGTAATACAGTATCATAGTCTGGGTAGCTGAACCAACAGATATTTCTTTTGCATAGTTCTGGAGGCTGGGGCATCTGATATCGAGGCGCTGGCTGATTCAGTTCCTAGTGAGAGCTCTTCCTGGCTGGCAGGGGGCTGCCTTTTCTCGCCTTTTGAGAGCTCTGGTCTCTCTTCCCTTTCTTACAAGAACTCTAATATTATCATGAGGCACTTACCCTTGTGATCTCATCTAAACCTAATTGCCTCCCCAAAGCCCCATCTCCAAATATTATCACGTTGAGGGTTGGGGCTTTCACATGGGAATCTGGGAGGAATACATCAAGTCTATTACATATGCTGAACATCCTGAAATCCTGATGTCATCTCTCAAAGAGATCTGGCATCCTTCCGTAGCTGGGTACAGGGTCAACCACTTATGTTATGAAGTGGGCTGATGCAACGCAAGTCAGGCAGTTTCCAGAGTCTTCACAATGGTAGGGCCCACAGGAACCTTTTTTGGCCTAATTTCAGTCTTTAATGGAGGGAGGTTATTGACACAATAGAACTTATATCTTTCGGTACTTCCAAGTGGTACAAGAATAAAGCGGGACCAGGACTTGAGAGACTGGGGTCCGGTTCTCCTGTTGACCAGCTGTGTCACCCAAACCGTACATACCACCGAACACTCCATGGTGCTGGGACCATTCCTCTAGGTCTCTGTCCCCCTGTGGACTCTGTGCTCCTGGAGGATTAGAGCCACCTTATCAGCATCTTGTGTCCATAACACCAAGCAGGCAGCAACAGATTTTGTTTTCATGAATGGGTAGATTGAAGAATAAAATGAACTCTCCCGTAAGGTTTCACTTTGCTTGCTTCCTTTCTTTCATTTCGTACGAAACGCGATGGGCGCTAGAAGTACGGGAATTAACTTGACGACCGAAACTTTTAAAAAGCAGCAACGGAGTGATTTAAAAAAGTAACCTCTAAATTCATCCCACTTCTAAAATTCTAAGATCCACATATAAAATTCCAGCCTTCTCAGAAACTTTTCGGGACAGAATCTGTGATAAAGAGAATAGTGACAAAAAAGAACACTAACGCTAGAATTGCATGGCAGGAAGCTGAAGAGGGATAGCTGAGGAAAGATTGGTTAATAGTTATAGTAAAGAGAATCGAACACTTTGTTTTATTGTGGTAACTTCTCTATAACAAAATTTGGCACTGTAACCATTTTTTTTAAAAACTTTTTAAAGATTTCATTTATTTTTTTGACACAGAGAGATCACAAGTAGGCAGAGAGGCAGGCAGAGAGAGAGGGGGAAGCAGGCTCCCCGCTGAGCAGAGAGCCCGATGCGGGGCTCGATCCCAGGACCCTGAGATCATGACCTGAGCTGAAGACAGAGGCTTAAACCACTGAGCCACCCAGGCGCCCCGACACTGTGACCATTTTTAAGTGGAGAATTCAGTGGCCCCACCTATCAATTTCCAAAATTTTTCCATTCCCCTAAACAGAGACTCTGTAACCAGGAAGAGATCCCCATCCCCCGCCCGCAGCACCATAACCTATAATCTGCTTTCTGTCTCTGTGAACTTGCCTCTTCTAAATTAAATGGAATCATGCAATATTGGTCCTTTTGCGCCTGGTATGTTTAGCTTAGCATCGTTATTTTCGAGGTGGATCTCTGTCACAGCACATGTCAGAACTCCATTCCTTTTTATGGCTGGAGATTCTTCCATTGTATGTATATTCCACACTGTGTTCATCCATTTATCTCTTGAGACTTTTCAATTGTTTCCACCTTTTGGCTATTCCAATACTGCTGCAGTGAGTATTTGTGTACAAGTGTCTGTTTTAAGTTCGATTTCGGTTGTTTGGAATATATACCCAGGGGTGGAATTCTTGGTCACGTGGTAATTCTGTGTGGCGTTGTCTCGAGGAAACGGAAACACGTCACTGTTTTCCGCCGACGCTACACCAGTTACATTCCTACCGGCAATACATGAGGCTTCCGGTTCTTCCACATCTTCATCGGTTTTTGTAACTCTCCCTTTTTTTGGCTGTGGCGATCCTAGTATAAAATGGAAAGTGGTATCTCATTGTGCTTTTGGTTTGCATGTCCCTAATGGCCTGTGTCGGCCCGTGGAAATGTGGAGGCTTTGCATTGCCTCAGAGAGCCTTTCCCTCTATCCCTCCTGCCCTCTCCTCATCTCAGCGACCCCTTGCATGAATTGCAAGGAGTGACAAACCAAAAACTAAGTATATAAAAATGTGTAATTATTAACAGCACAGCTTTGGGAGTAAACAAACCTGGATTTGAATGTCAGCTCTTTCGCCCACTAGATTTATGACCCTGAGATGGTGATCTCCCCTCTCTGAGCTTCAGTTTCTTTATGGGTAAGATGGATATCATAGTAGTTATTTTGTCTGATGGTGGTGCAAACAAAATTTAACTGTGTATTTAGGACTGCACAATTATATTTCCTTCTCACAACAATCCTACAAAATCCTACGTGTTCTTTTTTTTTTTTTTTTTTTGGAAGATTTTATTTATTTATTTGACAGACAGAGAGAGATCACAGGTGGACAGAGAGGCAGACAGAGAGAGAGGGAAGCAGGCTCCCTGCTGAGCAGAGAACTTGATGCAGGACTCGATCCCAGGACCCTGAGATCATGAACCAAGCCAAAGGCAGAGGCTTTAATCCACTGAGCCACCCAGGCGCCCCAATCCTATGTATTCTTAATATACATATATCCGTGGCTGATGGAGCACATAGAACGGGGCCACTCAAAGACTGTTTAATAGTATTGTGGTTTTGTGATTGCTGTTGGTAGCATCCAGAGAGGAGAATTTGCTAACCAAGCATGTTCCATACAATATATAAGCTGGAGACTTTTTTTTGTAAAAACTTCTCTGACAATGATATTAGCAGAGCTGACAAGGAGAGAAAGTTTGGTGGAATAACATTTCCAAGGATGATGTCTAAAATCTTGCCCTAATAAGAACAAACTTACACACTAAGATATAGTTTCCGTGAGCATCCTAATATCTTACATGTAATGTCAGAAAGTTCTTCCAGTTATGCAAAACTTTTAATTTCTCTTTTTAATTTTAAAGATAGTTGTCATAGCAACTGCCACACACTGCTGCAAATGGTACTAGAGAGATGTGCAAACATTTCCAAAGCATTTTTCAATATGTTGCAAAAACATTATACAATATTTAGCAGGGAGGCTGCAAGTCACGGTGAAGGGGAGTCCTCCGTGGAGAACTGAACTACTTAGCGAGGAGTTTCAAATGGGCATGGCTTTGATACACACGCTTGGGGGAGGGAAGTGAGGGTGGTTACCAGGTCTGAAAAAATGAGGGAATTATTGGGATGAAGCAATAATTGACTCAACAATTAGGAGGCAAATGATAAAATGGAAACTGCCAGAATGAGACTGGGAACAATTTATTCTGTGTCGTCGGATTAGAACGTGCTCAGCTAGTACCATCTGGTGATCATAACACTCAATTCTTGTTACTTCATCACAAAACATTTGCTCTGGGGAAAGGTCGAATCCTTAGGGCCTGGGGACTGAGGCAAGGTTAAATAGACTGAAAGTAGCTGCTGATAAGTGAAGCGAGGCCGCTGTGGGAACAAGCCAGGATTTCAGCATTTTGTTGGTCAGAGTAACTAACGATTTCTCAGAGGGGACTGTGGGTTGTTTAACTTATTAAAACCATTAACCTAGTAGAAATCTTGGCATCGCTCAGATTTCTAGAATTTGTAACATAACTGTGTTCATTGTGAATCTCAGGAGTGGAAGAAGGTATTGGTGTTTCCCAAACTTAAAGACCACAATTTTCACATTCCTTGGAGAATTTTGAAAAGCTGACTCATGTTCCTTGGACATATTTTGAGAGGCAAGGTTGTGACTAATAAACAGAACCCCAAGTCTACCTCCTAAAACTCCTTCAAACTCTCTACCACTTCACATGTCAGTACACACCAAATACAGTTTTAAGGTGAGTTTATATGAACTTAGTATAGAAAAATACCAAATGATTTCCATAAAAAAGAAGAAAATATTTTGTTTTTCTAAAATTCAACTACTATGCTGGTTATGCGTTTGCCATTCACTGCCAAGTAACAGATTACCTCAAAAGTCAGCAGCTTAAAAGAACAAACGTCAATTATTTCCCTTTCTGGGGGTCAAGAATCTGGGCAGAGCTTCACTGGGTGTTTCTGGCTCAAGGTCTCTTGGGAGGTAGCATGAAGCCAGTCACTAGAGTTGCAGTCTCATCTGAATGCCACTCTGTTTCCAAATTCACTCATGTGGTTGTGGCAGGCCCTCATCAGTCACCTCGTGGGCCACTCTTCTGGGCTGCCTTACAACATGGCGACTGCCTTCCCCCAGGGCAAGGGAGCTGGAGACTGTGAGAGAGAACACACTAAAGATTAAAGGTAGTCATTTTATAACTTAACCTCAGAAGTGTCATGCCATCACTTCTGTCATATTTTATTTATTAGAAGTGAGGCAGTTAGTCCAAGGAGAGAAGATTAGCCAAGGCTGTGAGCCCCAGAAGGTGAGGATCATTGAGGTCCATCTTTTTGGGCAATGCCTGTGTCCCAGGGCTTTCATCTAAGCCCTACCTTTTAGTCAGTATCTGATACATGCCAAGCCTTGTACTTCCACTGTGTATGTGATTTCTAATACAGTGACCCAACATAGCCGAACTATTATCTCCGCTTTGTAGAAAAGGAAAATGATGATCTGAGAGTTTAAGTGACTTTTTAATGATTACATACTTCATAAAGAATTGGGACAAATTTTGAATACCCTCTTTTGACCCTAGTCTAGTAGCTTCTTCAATTGTGTCTCCACTGTTTTAGTACCCATGTCACTGAATGTATTATCTAAAGATACATACTTGTCAAGCTCTAAAATGCAAATGGTAGAATTGTCAAATCAATATGTTGTACAGCTGAAACTAATATAAAACTGTATGTCAATTATATTTCAATTAAATACTTTTAAAGATTTTTCTTAGTATAAGGGATTTCTAGTAAAACAACAGATTTACTGTGTATGTTAAACACACTTCCTTCTGCAATCCCACTCCAAGGATAGTAAAGGGGAAAAAAGAGCAAAATCTAAAAGTACACCTACACATATACACAAGGGATCATAGAAATAAAGGAATATATAACAATTTGGAAACTGGAAAACAGATGGACAAGAGAGAACCTAAGTGGTTGCAAGGAAGAAAGCCAATAAGTGACAAGCAGATTCATTCCCCTGAGCCTCTGAAAATTTCAAGAATAGAAAATACCAGGCCCTCTAAAAGCAGGGGGAAATGAGGGCCTAAAAACAGTGGAGATTAGTTAAAAATCTGTGGCAGAGGAATTAGATCTCCAGATGGCCTCCCCATCCCTAAATTAAGGCAAGTGACAAATTCTTGCTCCCACCTTCCAGCGGAAGGTAGGAGCTTCACCTGATGGAGAGATTGACCTACAGGAGCTTTAGTCCCAGGGACAGCAGGCACAGCTGAGGCAGAATGAATGAATGGATAAATGAGTGGATGGATGAATGAATGAATGAATGAATGCAAATGAAATAATAAAACTAAAAATGATGTGAAACATCTAGAAAGAAAAAGAATATTTCTTTTATTCTGTTCACTGGAAATCTTGCTCTGAAATGAAAATTCATTATAGGTAGGGCTCTAATGAAGAGATGTTTGAATTCTGATTCCTAAATAATGTAAAGTAAATAAGAATTTTAGAAGCGATGAGTCTTCAGATGGAGAAATTTGTAATTCTCGGAATGTGACGCGTCAGGCGGAGGGAAATGGTTGAAGATTCTGCTACTGTGAGAAGTCTAAGTGCACGCACTTAGTTTAAGAAGCATATATTACATGGGCTTCATTGCCAATATGCCTATCACATGTACTTTGTCAGAGAACCAAGAATTTGATTTTCACTAGAATTGCTGTAGAGCAGAAAAGGAGTGTTGTGTTTATCCTAGGAGCTTTTCTCTGCACTTCGTCTGATTAAAGAGAATAGAAACAAATATTGTGCAGAAACAGAGAATGAATCGAAGGCATTCGAGAAATGTATTTTTTCTGTCATCATCACGATCAGATTTCAGCAGGGCTAAAATCATATTCTAGTTGATAACAGTGATGGCAGGGACCTAACGTGTCTCCCGGCTTTGTAGACACTGCGTATGTGCTACACAAATTAGCTCGAAGTGTTTTGAAATATTTAGAAGACTGTGTCATGAGTTAGAAAGAGAGTGCATATCATTCAACCCAAGTTAAAAAAAAAAAACAGCAACAAAAACTTGACCCAATTAATTTTCTTTATTTAATTCATTGTTATAAAGGATGCTAAGTGCTCTTGTAGACAAACTGCAGGTTTGGGGAGAAGCCAAAGCAAAACTAGGACATGAATTAAATTCTGACTTCTTTACCCTTCAACCATATCCCCATTGCTCCTGCTCTGTCCTCGATGTCCCTACAAACTGATGCTCCAGGGGATTGCATTGGGTCCTCAACAACTTTCTGCTTCTGGCAAAAACTGACCTCTTCTGAGTCCTGTCCTCCCAGGTCCTCTTTCTGCTAGGACTTTGAGAAGCCCTTTGAAGCAAAGAATGTCTCCATTGATGATAATGGCAGAATATTCTTCCCCTGACAGTGCTGGCACAAAGCCTTACAGAATAGACTTTGCTTAGTTTGTAACTGGTGACGGTGACCCTCATTTAGCTAACAGTAACCTACTAAATCTATTCCCCTCAAAGGGCTTGTGCAGAGGCCAATGATTTTCTACTGAAGTCTGTATCTGAGACTGAGGCACCCTACCAGGTCAGCAACCAGTGAAGGAGGGAAAGGGGGTAGTCATAGCCAAAACCATGACCAGGATTTAGAATGAGCATCAATATTATCTGCTACAGTATGATTGTGCTGACAGAATCTTATAGGTAGCATCACATTTTTAAAAATTACATTATAAAAATGATCATTTCACTGGGAATGAAGAGCTAGGAGCTAAGGAAATTTTAATTCCCAATAATAACATGATCTTCCCTACAGGGAGTTTAAAAAATGATGTTTTTAAGAATATATTATTATTCCAACCTGAAGACAATGATGTGTTGATGAGTTTTGACTAGAACCAATCTCATTAACATTAAAAAGTCCGGGGTGGTATATAAGATTGGCAGAATGCTTTGATAAATTATCAAAACAAACTGTACCACAGAACCCAGTGTCCAATGGAAACAATTCCAAACAATTCCCTTCAGAAGTAAGCAGCTCTATGTCACTGGGTCCCACGCATGCAGTAACATCCCCATCAAGCATTTAACTTATGTCGTAAAAATGTTTTCTTTCTTCTCTGTTCTACTGAGAGAGGGCTTTGAAAACCTCCATGTCATTCTTGGGAATGGTTCCTTGCATTGACGCATGGAGGTTCCTTCTCTTCCAGAAAGGAAGGGCAATTTAAGAGCTCCATAGGGAGTTACAGGGACAATGAGAGTAAAGAGGCCTTTGCGTCTGAGAATCTCAAGATGAGCTGCCCATCCTGCAGAGGAGGCTTCATTAGAGGGAAAAGGAAGAGTGGTTTCAGTCCCAAAGGGAGAGGCACTTGACCCACTTCTGACAGCACTCCTGGAGGGGCCAGCGCCCCATGGGTGGAATGGCTGTCTCTGGGACTGAATGAGTCAAGAACTAGCAGATGTGACCAGCAGAGCCCAATTAAAGGACACACTCAGTGGCTCCAGGCACTGAGGGATTTGCGTCTTCACAGATTGCTGCCGGCCTGACCTAATGGAAGTAACGGCAGGGGCCAGCTCTGAGATCTCAGCACTTGCCCCTCCCATCCCACAGCTGGGTATGAAAGTTGAGTGGCTCTCATGGATTTAGTAAGTTTTCTAGTTTTTTGACCCATCAAAGGAAGATGACATCCCCTCCCCAGAATAGATACTAAACCTGATGTCAAACTGTAACTGGTGACAGTTACAAAGATTGAGCCAAATTTGATTTGTAAATCAAGAGAGAGATGACTACATTTGAACACCAGATTTTTATTCCAGTTAATACTTCCATAAATATACTAGTTTTTGCACCTGTATTTTTCTTGTCTGAAGTGGAATGCTTCCCCTAGTAATCACTTGATAGATCAATACATCCCCGTATAAAGCGTGTTTCCTAATTCAATTATTGCATTTCAGCTAACATGCATTATTAAAATGCTTGTCAGTGCCCTCCAGGAAAATATCATCAGGAACACATTCATAGCTGAGCAAGTTGAGCTTATTGCTTGTTGCAGTGAGGGAGAACGTACAACATTCAGCCGGGGGGAGGCCCAGGAAGAGGGCGTTAGAAAGGCTTTACTCTGAGATTTAAGGTTGTGTTCTGTCATTTGGGGAGCATTTATGAAGTGGGGCCTTGTTCTGGACCAGGTGCTCTCAGGAAGTGGGGGCAATTTTAATGATTTGCTTTAATTAACCTTATCTGGAAGGAGGGAAGACTAGCAGAAGACAAAGCTGTAATTGATAAAGAAGCAGCAGTCACTCATATTAGCCAAGACAGAGGGATGTTTGGTCACTTTTGTGGTTTGGACAACATGTGTATTTTGTTCTGTGCCCAGACATGATTATAGAGTGGTCGTGTTTTTGTTTTGATTCATCGTGTTCATAGCAGCTTTGTCTGACATTGATATTTTGTGAGATTATGTTCAACGAGAGAATGCCAAGGCCAAGGGCAGGACAGCTCATAACAACACCAAGGCCTCCACGATAACACCCAGACTGCTCCCAGAAGTCAGAGGCTGATTTTCTCTTTCTCACGTCTGTACCAACCATATACCAACACTTGCCCCAGAGTAGACGAGCTGGGTCACATATAAGCAGGAAAATCAGGAGTCAGGAACCAGATGAATATAATCAGATAGATAGAGAATCTGAACAGGAGTTGGCCAAAAATTAGAGGGTGACATTGTGGGTTGAATTGTGTTCCCCTAAAAGGGGAAGTGTTGAAGTCCTAACCTCCAGGATTGCAGACAAGACCTTATTAGGAAATAGGGTCACTGCAGATGTGATTAGTTAAGCTAAAATGAGGTCATACTGGGGGAGAATGGGCCCTAATCCAATAAGACCTGTGGCCTTCTAATAAGATGGCCGTGAGTGAAGACAGAGGCACACAGGGAGAACACTGTGACAATGAGCTCTAAGCCAAGGAGCACCAAAGACTTCAGCAAACCCCAAGAAACATTGACAAGGAAGGGTTCTCCTTCATATTTCAAAGGGAGCATAGGCCTGCTAACCCCTTCCTTTGGGACTTCTAGTTTCCAGAAATGTGAGACAAGACATGTGTGTTCTTATCAGTCACCAATCTGTGGTACTTGGAGAGAGCAGCCCAGGAAACTAGTGTGGACAGATGGGCAGGAAGAACTCCTGGCAGTCATATGGCCTGTCCTTGGATGAGACACTGAAGTGAAGGTGAGTCCAGCCGGCATAACGGGTCAGAATCAGCAAGGATGTGATTCTAAGATTCAAAGAACTATTGCCGTTGAGGCTATCGTTAAGACAATGTTGGCTGGAGGTTCCTTTTTTGGGTTCATCTGAGACATTTTCTTTAAGGACTTGCCTAATGAATGCCAGGTTGCAGAGGGGATTGCCTGCTTGGAAAGCCTGAGATGGGGAACAGCAGAGGGCGAACTCTGAGATTTGAGGTTGTGTTCTGTCATTTGGGGAGCATTTATGAAGTGGGGCCTTCTTCTGGACCAGGTGCTCTCAGGAAGTAGGGGCAATTTTAATGATTTATTGTATCATCAGGTCAGGTGTAATGACCTCTCATGTGTCTCTTCCTCTGCTGCTGCTGTCTCTATCTCCCTGTTGTCCGTCCATCTCTCTGTCTCCCCCATAACTGACCTCCATCTGCAGACTGCATACCCTGATGCCCCCAGGCTCAAGAACCCATCACATCTGTGGCAAGAATCGCAATTTAAATGCCTCTGCATTGAGTTAACCTCACTGCAGGTCTTGTTTCGATTTTATGTCTATCCTGCTGCACCAGGGCTCCTGCTGCTTCCTGTAGTTTACATCTTTCCTTTGTGCTAAGGCCAGTGACTTCTCCTGCATGACCAAAGTGTCCTAGAACCTCGTAAATTGTCTGGTGCATGTAAGCTCTCAATACATGACAGCTTTTACAGGAAGTAGATTTTATGATCAATATATAGATTGGAGATGATGAAAATGAGACTTACAATGCTAAATGAACCAGCCTACGGTAAGAAAATTAAGAAAAAGTGTAGCTCAGGCTTGAATCCAGATCTCCTGGTCAAAATCCAAGGCTTTTCCAATAATCTAAAGATTCCTGAATGGACTTCCAGTTGCCTATGACTGCATCTGATCCAAGCACCAGCACTTCTTGGTAGGAATCCAGTTTCTAGGCCTTGATCTCTCCTCCGCTGACCTTCCTCACAGCTGACTAATTCCTAAATTTCCTATACTGAAAGCAAGATGGTGGACCAATGTAGATTGAACTCTTCAGCCATGACCTCCACCTTTTGGCAGGAGGCTCATAATCATATGTTTGGGAAAGCTGGAGTTCTAGGAATAATTTAAAGTCCACAGAGTTAGAGCCTAGTTATGTAATCTAACTATGTATGTGAATTTAAGTTGAACCTACCACTGACTTTAAACTCCCACTATAGTAAACCACTTGCAAATCATTCAACATGCTGTAGTAGGCAGCTACTTTCCCAATTTGCCCTAAATTCTCATCTCCTTTCTTTTTATTTGCCACGTTGATGGGCACATGACCCCAGGCTGGGCTAATTAATACTATTTCTCCGAGAACTTAATTCAGAGGTTGTGCATTTGGCTCAAATTAGCGAATCAGAATTTCCCCATGGAATACTTTTTATTTTTTCAAACTAAAGCCAAGATGGAGAAATATTTTTCTCTCTGTGTGAAATGCCATCATTATACGAGCCAGGAGCAGCTAGTGGCCAAATCTCCTGTCCCAGGGGGAAAGCTCCTCTCAGAGAATGAAGCCCACAGACAGAGAAACGTAGATGGTGGAGAATCTGCTTGCAGTTACACATTCTCTTCTCGAGCCTTCGTTTCCTATTGCTACTGTCACAGATTACCACAAGCTTAGTGGCTTAAAACAGTCAAGGGGGAAATTGGTTTTCTTGTCTTTTGCAGCTTCTGGAGATTGCTTACATTCCTTTTCTCTTGACCCTCCTGTATCTTTGAAGCCAGCAGGAGCTGGTTAGGTCTTTCTCACTTTGGTTTTACCCTTCTGCCTCTCCTTTCTCCATGTAAAGATCCTTATGATTACACTGGGCCTGCCTGGGTGCTTGTATTGTTTAGTTCGTTAGAAACCATAATCCCAACTGCAAACTCAACTCCCCTTGGTCATGTAACAACACACTCATAGGTTTCAGGGATTAGGATGGAGGAATCTTTGGGTGGTCATTATTCTGCCTACCTCCTACAATTTCCAATAAAAATCTAATTTTCTTCTCAAAATAGTTTTTTTATTTTTTTTCACTTTTCACCAAGAGATTTGGAAACACACACACACACACACACACACACACACACACTGTACCATTTTGTGTTTTACTAGCTTTTCCTGACTCTAATGCTGGTGACCTTGAGAAGGACTGTTGATCTTTGAAGAACCTACTCAAGCTTTATGCATGTATGTTCCCTGACTTCTCCAGGTACAAATAGGAACTCCCTTTTCTTCCTCTCATCATACCTCATTTGTACTTACCATGCTCTATTGAAATTATTTCCTTTCCAGTTTATCTGTCGGGAGCCTATGATTTACTTGCTGGCAGGGACTATGAATTATTCATCACTAGAGCCCCAGCATCCAACATGTAAAAATTTACTCAATATTATTTGTTGAAAAGATTATCCGTGGTATGACATTCCTTTCATTGACTTTGAGGCTGGCATTTTTCTCACTTCATGAGAAAAAAAATAGCTGCCAAGTTAGATACTAAATCTGCAAGTGTCTTACTTTGTCCAGAGAAATACTTTTGTATTATATTAATTAAACAACCACTTCCCCCATAAGACTTTGCCCAAGTACACAGTAGGATTGGTCAGTCTTCTGTTGGTCACTGTTACTGATCAAATGGCAAGGGCAAATCCAGTCTAGTCATTTAAATGATTGAAATAACTAGACTATGTGCAGGGTTGCTAAGGTAACAGCATCAGGCCACTTGGTGATCAATTCTTACATAGTAATTGACCATTATGGTGGCTGACAAAGTCAAATTGCAAACAGAAATTGATTGATTATGTTGAACAGGAATGAAGCTATGCAGATAGAGGCCATTTCTTTTCTATGATTGTCTCAGGTCCAGGGGAAACAGCATAAATCCCTCTACATACAAATGTGAATGGACAGATGTGCTCTGGACCTACCAGCTTGAACAAAATGTACCATTTCTTTAAAAATACAAAGGAAAACTCCTGGACACAAGGCAGACAGAGACTAGTTGTAAACACTTGTGTGACAAATTCAGGTTAGTTTAATGACTCCATTGAAATAAATAATTTCAAATGTACTTTTTTTAAAAAAAAATAAGTTTATTTCAATCATTTATGGTGGGCATCCTACTTAGTGTTGACTTCCAACAATTTAGAATACTAGCTGCAGGGCTGTAAAACTTGAATCTGTTATGACAGGGTGAGTGATGTTTTAAAGGCAACTTCTGAAAATAGCATCTCTTCAAGGATTTAATGCCCAGTGATCCATCACACCATCAAAGAAAAAATTTAAACTATTCAGATGATTTATATTCCAGGAGTATTCTGGGTGGGAATATGATGTTTATTTTGTTGGGAGGCAGAGCTATATCATGCCGGAGAAAGCTGCCCGATGGCATCTCAGCGTCTTTGCTGGCAGATCACCATGTGTTCCTGAAACCCTTTTCGAGGGCATGAAAAGACAGAAACCCCATTCCTCCTGGCACGTTGGGGGTGGGGGGCTGAGCACAGATCTTGACCAGGCAATTTCTCAAGTCTTGAGTTTGGACATTCTAGCACCATCACACGGAGGGCACCTGATTTCATTCTACATTGCAAATAACCCAGTGGAAATACCAGCTGATCAGAGGATGAGACGTTCAATTTCAAATTAGGTCAACATGAACCAGCACAGCTGGCATGTTGAGCAATTCCAAGGATGCCATTAAAATCGATGGGAATTATATCACAATTTAACCTAGGTGAATGGCACCTCCTTGCGTTGTGCAGTGCACAACCTGCCCAGGGGGACTTGTGTTCAAGGAAATGCATTGCAGTGTTTGAAATATGAGGAGCTACAATCTAAATACCCTTCAGATGATTGATCACTAATGAAATAAATTATAGGGTATGTGCATCTGCACATGTATGCATTTATGAATATATATATCCATCCCCTGGCTCCACCATGTATTAGCTGTGCATCCTTGGGCAACTTTTTCAATCTCTCTGTGCCTGCATCTTCATCTGAAATGGGGTTGATAGTAATGAAATCTATTTCATAATCATCCGCAAGGATTAATTTAGTTGACATTAGTAAAACACTGAGTAGAAATCATATTTTTCTATACACATTTCTGCTTATCTGCTGAGAAGAGCTCTTTGAGTATAGTCAAGAAGTTGGTGTCAGTGTTTACCTCTGGGAAAAAGAGAGAAATGGAGTGAGATAGAAGAGGAACATATTTTTCATTGTATATCCTTTTGTACTCTTTGAATTTTTGTGTGTGTGTCAAATTTCTTCAAGCTTTTTTCAGACATTACCAAAACTAGGTCAAGAAGTAGATAGGGAGTGCCTTTGGCATTTCTCCTAAAATGTGGTCCCTGTGGTTTCTCAGCTTCTTCCCTGGAGTCCTCAAGCCTACTCTCCGAACCGCAGGCAGCCCCACATCCGCCCAGCACTTTCTGTCATGGTGTTACCACCGACCATGGCAAACCTGCCCTATATCTTAGCCCCTCTAAGCCTTAGGTCTCAGCCAATTTATCAATAAACTGATCCACCCTGAGCCTTCAAAGGGAGGCTCTCGGAGAGCTGTCTCAAAATGTCCATGAGGTTTTACATGGACATTGCATTCTTGGAAACAGTGCCCCTCATATTTTCATCGGACTTGGGACTCCTTAGTGTCTCAAATTGTGAAG
Organism: Procyon lotor; assembly: GCA_028646535.1. Taxonomy (NCBI): domain Eukaryota; kingdom Metazoa; phylum Chordata; class Mammalia; order Carnivora; family Procyonidae; genus Procyon; species Procyon lotor. Next base: position 39,710,433 of record CM053617.1, on the reverse strand, counting down.
ATTTCAGGGGAATCATTTGGCACTCAGAACATATGTTAGCAAATTACTATTAGCTGTGCTGAAAAATTATTCAAAGCTAATAGGTTTTAAATGTTCAAGAGAAAAAACAATCTGTCTCCTTCCTGAATAAGCTTGCAAAAAGAGCCTGCAGTTACAAAAGTTCTTCTGCGCAACAAAGACACAGAGCAGAAAGGATAGGTCAGAATTGGGAGGAAATGACCAACTGCAAGGTTCCCAAGAAAGACGTAGGAGGAATTCAATCTGATGGGAAAGTATCCATGTTTCAGACGCTGCTGACATGCTCTTCCTCCGTGTGCCATGGCCATGAGGATATAAATAATTAAAAACAAAAAAATCACTGCAATCGGCCATTTTTTAGTTGATACATTTTACATATTACCTTTAGTCATCATGATGATCTTAAGGGGAAAAATGGTGGTATCTCAATTTGTAGTTGGGGAAACCAAGGTTCCTGGTGGGGAGATGTAAGTAATTTTCCTCAAGTTACACATCTCATAAATGGCATGGCTCTAAACATAGGCACTCTGATGCACAAGCCCCTTCTGTTACCCACTAGTGTGTGACTTCGTTCTTGGGGTGGACACGGAAGCGTGCCACTCAGATCCTCCTTAAATGGAGGACTTCTGCTCAGTTGCTGAGAGTGCTCTAGGCAGGCAGCCTTCAACATCAGCCTTTTGGAGGTTGTACTGCTGAAGTGAGCTGTCCCACCCAAAGTGGCCTCTTCTGGGGGTAAATCGCCCCCAGTGACTGCTGGAGGCAGGATGTGTTGGAAAGCCCAGAGCTACTGTGTTAAGAGTACACAGAGCATGGCCTGGTGAATGAGGCAGCACAAAGCCACTCACTCGGGGTTGGTAGGTGGTGCCTCTCCCCCCCATATCCCTGCCTTGCTGCCCCCCCACCAACTCCTGCTTTTTGAGGTTGTGGGGATCCTCTGAGTTGTTTGGTTGAAGGCACAGTTTCAATATACCCACACAAAGCAAGTAAAGCCACAAGGTTCTTTACTTTCAAGTCTCCCCAACAGGAATGCAAAAGGGAGGGAGAGGAGGGCTGTCTTCTGTACCAGGTCACAAGCAAGCATCAGGGGAGGGCAGGGTAGCAAGCACCTGTTGCTTACAGGGTAGTGGGAGTGGAGGTTGCTAATTCTTCACAGCCACAGCTCTGAGTCAGGATTTTATTTTCTTTTTTTAAGATGTTTTATTTATTTATTAGAGAGCACAAGCAGGGGGAGCAGCAGGCAGAAAGAAGGAGAAGCAGGCGCCCACTGAGCAGGGACCCTGGTATCATGACCTCAACTGAAGGCAGACGCTTAACCAACTGAGTCACCCAGGCGCTCCCTGAGTAGGCATTTTAAAAGGTGTTCTAGGAAAAGCAAGACAAGAACTTATGGCAGGAACCCTAACTTGGGGTTCATATTTCTCCGCTTGGGGGGGACCTAGTCCTTTGGGGGATGAAACTCAGTTGACATCTACTACGTCTCTGACACTAAGACTTCACTGCACTCTCTTTGATTCCGCAGAATTTCCATCTAAATCTAGGTTTTGAGGTGGCCCCTGAGAAGACTTCACTCTTTTCAGACATGGTTTTCCACCTACATGGAAATTGAAGTTTTGGATATTCTTTTGCCTATTAAAGCTATAGCTCTGATCTACAGAAGGTTTTATTTTCTCTCCTTGTTATTCTATCTGCATTTTAGGAAGCTAGGCAGAGAGATGCAAATTTAGGCAGCCTCCACCATCCTCTCCAAACCCAGAAGTCCTCTCTCCCCAACTTGAGTTTAACCTCCATGAAGGACTGTCCTTGATTTACTAAAGTGGGCTTTATGCCTAGAACAGGGCCTGACTCATAGTCATCGTAGTTGAAATAATACAATTAAGATGAGAAAAATTGAGAGAACCAACTTGACTTAACCTAAATTCATACAGCTACTAAATCAATGAGCTGAAATTCAGATGCGGGCAGACTGGCTCCCCTAAGCAGTCAATAAATATTTGTTAAATGAATGAAGGAATGCCTTTTAAATCTCAACAACTTTGTGGCACCATTGAATGGCAGTATTACCCAGAACATGTCCTGGTGCATTTAAATCCTGGAAGCCAAAGTCTCTGAGAGCTGATAATCCTCAACCCGAGACTAGGGGAGGATGAGGAAGATGATCGTCCAAACAGAATCCACAATGTGTGAAAGCCACTTTGACCTTAGGGACGTCTGTCTAGCACCGTGGCATCTGGAAACTTCGCTGGATCAATAGCAGGCAGAGAAGCAGGCTCGGCCGAAACACAGAGAGGAGCTCTCCACTGACAGCTTGGACCACGGAGTATGCAAACTTTTCCACCGCTTTCTACCAGGGCAAGGACAGGCAGTCGTGGAAAACAGCACCTCCACAGGAGGACTTTCGGGAACAGTTTCAAGGCTCAGAGGCGTAATGTGCGAAGGAGTCTTATAAGATATCTGAAGGACAAACTGCAATGTGAATGGTGGCTCAGGATGGAAATTTCCACAAAGATGCCAATTTTTCCCCCCGCATTTCAGTTGACACAGAAACTCAGCCATAGTTCAGTACTTCTCTGACAGTTCCAAAGTTGGGCTGGAAGAAACATTTTGCATACAGAGGGACTTAAAGATTCTGTAAAATTCTGCAACTGTGGCACTTGTAAAAGCAACAAGTAGATATTAAGTGTATTTGCCAAAAGTTGAAAAGATGGCCTGAGGCCTACCTTCAAGGGAAATTGGCTACGACTAAGTTAGAGGGGCCACCCCAAAGGGAAGTTTTTAGGATGGTCAGTGGAAAATTCAGCTATGAAAAGTGTGTAAGAGAGGGCAAAAAGCCATCTAGTCAGTTGGAAGTGAGCACAGATGAGCAAATCCAGCTACTGGTTCCCTAATATAAAGGTTGAAATATATTAAGAAGTCTCTATGCCTGATATCTTTAATACTAAAAACACTCCTGCAAACCAGTGATAAAGATGTTAGATAAATTGGCAATTGACATTAAGAGGTGATTAAAAATTATGCACTAAAAGTAGACTCAGAAGATTTTTCAGACTGACATATCATTTAAGAAAATGACATATCATTAAGAAAATATCATTAAGGGGCACCTCGGTGGCTCAGTGGGTTAAAGCCTCTGCCTTCGGCTCAGGTCATGATCTCGGGGTCCTGGGATCGAGCCCTGCATCGGGCTCTCCGCTCAGCAGGGAGCCAGCTTCCCCCTCTCTCTCTGCCTGCCTCTCTGCCTACTTGTGATCTCTCTCTGTCAAATAAATAAAATATTTTTAAAAATACATATGTCATTAAGAAAAATTAAGCAAGGGGCTCCTGGGAGGCTCAGTGGGTTAAAGCCTCTGCCTTTGGCTCAGGTCATGACCTCAGGGTCCTGGGATTGGGCTCTCCACTCGGTGGGGAGCCTGCTTCACCCCTCCCCCTCTGTCAAATAAATAAATAATCTTAAAAAAAATAAAAGAAAAATTAAGCAAAATAACCAGAAATAGCAATGTTACTCTTTTTTTAATGCCATAATGAAGATTTAGTTAATCCAAAAATATTGTAATAATCTCAATATAAAGCAATCATTAGGTCAGAATTATTAGCAAGGATTCTTAGGCCAAGGTCTGTATTTTGTTTTTCTTTTTTCCATTTTTTTTT
>CM053617.1:39686829-39706270 GCA_028646535.1 Procyon lotor | reverse complement strand
TAGGAGTAGATGGGTGAGAAAGAAAGATTCTCTGGAGTTCCGCAGTTTTCACTGATTGATTAACTAGGTCTTGGCTGGATATTCTCGCTGATCTTCTGGGGGAGGGGCCCGTAGCCTTGGTTCTCAAATGTCTTAGCCCAAGGCGGAATTGCACCGCCCTTGCCAGGGGATGGGCCACGCACTTTGCTCAGGTTCACTCTCAGAGTCTTTGTTCCCTGAGTGCTTTCTGTACCGCCCTGGAGGCCGGGAATGAAAATGGCGGCCTCCCGGTCTCCGGCCCAGAGGAGCCGAGTGCTGGGCCCCGGCAATCCTCCACAGGCCCTCAGAGGAAAGCCGTTATCACTTCCGTCTCCCTTGTCGGTGGTCCGTGCTCTGTGCTCAGCTAGCCCATGGGGGAGCGCTTCTATCTGTAGCGCGCGGCCCCGTCTGGAGTCCCCAGACCAGCAGATTCCTGCTGCACATGCCCGCACCGCTCCTCCCGGAGGAGAAAGGAGGGGTTGTCTCCGGAGCTGCCTCCCGCGGGGTCCCCGCTTGAGGTACGGCAGCCCTATATGGACTATATGTCTCAGTTCCTATAGTCCAAGGTAGGCCTATGCGGTGTTGCGCGGCTCCTTCTCTGCCACCAGCTTCTCCGCCCCGATACCTGGCAGCTCTACCACACTCGGGCTCCCCTGGTCCCTCGGTGACCCCACGGGTCCTAAAATCACACTGTTCCCGCGAGGGCTGAACCCCCGGTTAGCCTCCGGAGCGATGTCCCTCAGCGGAGGGGACTAGAAGTTCCAGATTTTGTGCTCCGCGGCTCTGTGGCTGCCGGGAGCCGGCCCCTCCCCCCGGGGTCTCTCTTCCCGTCCCTTTAAATTCACTTTTTCCACTCCTACCTTTCTGAAAGTGGTCGATTTTCTGCTCCTAGAATTGCTGTTCTTATTCTCTTCTCTCTGCTGTTGTGTTTGCTGGCTTTTAGAGTGGTTTTCAGCCTCTTTCTGGATCCCAGGGCTCTCTGTGCCTCCTACACCTCCGCCATCTTGCCTTGGGTCTCTCTATTTTGTTTTTCATATATTGAATTCAATAGTAGATTAGGCAGACATTGTTAAATACATTCATTTATAAATAACAAAATATCATTGTATATGTGAGTTGAAAAAGTGATTTGCCTTACATATGAGGAATATACAAAGACATTATTAGCAATATATGGAGAGATGTTCATGTTTTTCCTAATATAAACCATAAATCTCATTTACCATTTGTTAGCTTTAAAATGTAAAAAAGGAAAAAAAAGAAATACAAAATAAAATAACTACATATGCTTATATCTATATAGATATATAGCCTATATTAATAAGTGTTTTTAAACAATTAGCAAATATTTAAAAAATAAAACCCATAATACTTCATGTGAAATCAGCATTTTCATGAATTTTGGGGGGGTAGCAATTTGGCAGTATATTATATCATTTATCATAAATATTTCTTCTCTCTGGCCTAGTGATTCCAATTCTGTGAATCTGTCCTAATTAAATAAATGAAAACATAGAGAAATGTATAACAGAGAAAGTAATAGGGGCATTATTTATAACAGTAAAAAACTAAACATAAATTAATGACCCAAGATAAACAAATGGTTACGTAATCTGTGGTGTATTTACCTAATTAAATCCTTGAGAACAATATTTATGAAGCAATTTTAATATAACATTAGAAAATCCAATTATGTTAAACAAATCTTGTACATAGAAAATAGGCTGACTGTAAATACAGAGGAACGACTAGTTATTTGCTGGATAAGAACCATGCATGTTTTTCTTTCTGTCCAAATATCTGTACTTCTAACTTCCTAAAATAAACTACATTACTATTTTAATTGGAAAAAAAATAAAGTTAATTTTTAATGCTTTAATGCTTCTTCCTGCATTAAAATTACTAGAAAGGGAATATACCACATGAAGTCAAAACGGTATGAAAGTATGTATTTCCAGATCCTAAGCTTTTCCTGTCTTCAGCAGAAAAAACCACCTAGTGAGACAGAAATAGTCTGCCATTATCTGGACCCTAGCTTTGTGGATGAAGACAGCTCTATTGGTCATGATCTTGTAACTGGTGAGTTCGGCTGATCAGAGAAGAATCATTGTTCAGTCTCTACATAAGCTTTTCCCCTAAGTTCTTTTCACTGACAACTGCCTCTGCTCTCGCTATGGGAGATCAGGCAAAAGATTATCACCCATCATCACCACCAAGACCACATGGATTATCTTATTGTAAACTTACAGCACTGTGAGTCAGATGCTCTTCTTATTGCCATTTTATAAATAAAGAAATGGAGGCACGAAGTAGTTAAGTAATGTTCTTAGCATGCATAGTTAGTAGAGCTGGGATAGGAACTAAATCTGTTGGTTCCAAAGGTCTTATTTTTTTTCTTTGTTTTTTTTTTCTATCATATGTATATTTTATTATTATGTTCAATTAGCCAATATATAGTACACCCTTAGTTTTTGAGGTAGTGTTCAACAATTGATCACTTGCATATAACACCCAATGCTCCTCATAATACCTGCCCTCCTCAATACCCATCACTCAGTTACCCCATGCGCCCCAGTCCCCTCCCTTCTGTAACCCTCAGTTTGGTTCCCAGAGTCCAGAGTCGCTCATGGTTTGTCTCCCTCTCTGATTTCTTCCCCTTCGGTTTTATCTCCCTTCCCCCATGGTCCTCCAGCTATTCCTTATGTTCCACATATGAGTGAAACCATGTGATAATTGTCTTTCTCTACTTGACTTACCTCATCAGCTAGTCCCATCCATGTTAATGCAAAAGTTGGGTATTCATCCTTTCTGATAGCTGAGTAGTATTCCATTGTATATATGGACCACATCTTCTTTATCCATTTGTCTGTTGAAAGACATCTTGGCTCCTTCCATAGTTCGGCGATTGTGGACGTTGCTGCTATGAACATTGGTGTGCAGGTGCCCCTTCTTTTCACTACAGCTGTATCTCTGGGGTAAATACCTAGTAGTGCAATTGCCGGGTCATATGGTAGCTCTGTTTTTAATATGAAAGATCTTATTCTTAATCTCTATATGAATTTGACCTTAAAAGTAAATTATAACAATTGCCATATACTGGGTATTGTGTCAGACACTGCTCTGTGCTTTACCTGAGTTATCTCAGTCTTTGGAGATAAACCCTGGAGATAGTCTTTATCCTCATTCATACATGAATGCTGGGTGATTGTGCAGGAACAGACGAAGCCTCAGATTTCAGTCAGGGTTGTCGCCCCAGCACAACCTGGTACAAGTCAGGAGGTTCTCTGAGTTGCTTTTCCTTGGCATGCGATTCAGGGGTCTGTGCTGCCTTCACCTAGCAACTTCAGCTCTGCAGAAGAGAAGAAAATGCACTGAGGATCTCAGGGCAGATTTTTAGGGGCCATGCCTGGAAGTATTTGTATAACATTGACCAGAACTTGCATGCCTTCGGTCCAACTGCAAGTGAGGTGAGTTACTATGGAGAAGCATGTAGACTTTTCTTTGATATTTGATGGGCAGAAAACAGACTCTGCTGCAGAAACGGAAGTTCAGAGAAAGGAAGTGACTAGAAAGGCTAATGAAGGGTAAAGCCCACATTCCCACCCTGGACCATGTGAGATCTGTGTGCCTGAGTCCTTAACCTCCAGCCACACTTTCTCTGCTTCTCATGGACTAGCCACAGGTTTTAGGAATGTTTTCCCACAGGGCCTTCTGTTTTCAAACTGACAGGTTTCTGCCAAGTCCTTCATTTTGACTCTGTCCCCTCTTACCCAGGTTAAGGACTATGGTCCACTGTGTTGTCCCCTAATTTTCATCCCCTCCCATAGAAGAGTACTATCTGCACATAGCTCGCAGGGCTTCTGCACTGGTGGCAGGTCCTTCTCCAGCCTGAGGTCAGGCTTGGTCATGTGATTTGCTGTGGCCAATGGTATGTAAGCAGTTGTGACATATGCCACCTCTGAGAAGAATCGTAACCACGGTCGTGAGTTTCCTTTCACACAAGAATGCCATGGCCAAACAGCGGCTTTGGCTTCAGCCTGGATCTTGAAATAAAGACATGTTGAAGCAGGGCTATGATTGACCTAACAGCTCATGTTTCATGTGCCTAAGAAATAAGCTTTCATGGCTGGAAACCGCTGAGATTTGGGGGTCATCCGTCACCACAGCAGAGCTGATCACTATACACACAGACTTCCTGCCTTAAGTCCTCCCTCTTGGCCACACCCAAGAGCTCCCTCTGGGCCATCTCAACCAGCATTTGAGCCTTAAGCCACATCCTTAAGGCGGCAAAGTGACACTTCCTTATGTGGAGGCTTTCTCGGATGATGACGACATCCACTGAGTTTGATTATTCCTTAACCAACCTGAAATTCTGCTGATTACCTCTTAATTAAATACTTTTCCTATATGTAATTGCTTGATTAAATTCTCAGAATTTTATCATGGGCTACTATATTTAGTCGGCAATTTCTCAAGATTGGAGCATCTATTTAAATGTCATCCACTGTTCATTGTTCATATTTTTTTTTTGCCATTCTCGCTTTATAAATCTTTGTCCTGAAGATACATTCCACCATCCATCTTCTCTTGTAAGCATCAGTGCATGCAAACAAGTAGACTCTTACTTTCACTTTTATGAAGGGCAGCCAGTGATTTTGACCTAACCAGCTCTGCTTTTTCCAGTCTTCACTTTGTTAATGCAAAGAAGGGACAAACAAACATGTTAATATTGAGTATGCATTTCAGACAGCATCTTCTAAAGCACACACCAACACAACTAGAAATTCAATGTAAATAGTTCATCTCTTTTATAGCATCTGATGTTTCCACTGATAGATTTTATGCTTCTTGATGTCAAGGACACTACTGCATTCCTTTATTTAATATAAAGGTATATAGTGACTTCGACACCTGTCCCTGTGCTAGGCATTGGAGCTAGAATGCTGGGAAAGACCTACTCATGTCCATGAAGGCCCTTGCAGAGGGAGGATATAGACAGGGAAACTGGGAATTTGAGTCCAAAATGTGAATGCTGGGATGAAGGCTGTTTAGGCTGCAGTAGGATCGCTAAGGAGAATTATTCAACTGGCTGAGGCTCAGAGAGGCATGAGAGGAGCAGGCAGGAGCCATGCCAAACCCATGGGGAGGCCCAAAGGAGACTATGAATTGGTGGAATGTGACGGGATGCAAAGTAGAGAACAAAGACAGTGGTCCAGTCAATGGGGTAGTAGATGCACAGGCCTGGAGGCCAGGGAGTACACAGAGCCTTCTGAATCTGGAAGTCATTTTTCGAATTGGAGGATGCATGTGTGGAGAGTGAGACTGAGATGTAGAGAGATGTAGAGATGGTAAAGAACACTGAAAAGTAAGTAGGGTTCAGACCCAACTGAGAATTTTGAACTTCATCCTGAAAGAAATGGAAAGCCATTGATGTGTTTTCTTTAGAGGGGTAAAATGATAAACTCATCTTTTTAATGATCTCTCAGACTTCAGAAGGAAGAACAATTTAAAGCATGGCCAGCCTGATGACCAGGGAGAAGAAAAGGCATTAATCTAGTCAAGAGATGTGAAGTGACCTGAAGTCTGGAAATGCCATTAGGAAGGGAGAGAAGTAGCCTGATTCCTAATATAAATTTTGACAGGCCTTGGTGCTCAATGAAATGAGTTAATAAATGAAGTTGGAGCCATGTAAAGATTCTGAAATTCCCTGTGCATGTGAAAGGAGAGATTAAATCATGTTTTATATAGTGCTTGTGATCATGCTTAATTTCTTGAAATGCATAATGTAATTATCAGTCAACCCGAGTGGTCAATTAACTATCAGTGTCCATTCCTTAATTATTGTGACTAATTGAGAGTCCAGTGTATGTGTGTGAGCTGAGTAGTAACCTATGCAATTAATGGAGATTCATGAAGTGAAATTGTTGTGGGCAATCACTTGCAAATGATTTTGCTAGGAAAAAAGCATATTTACATTCTAATAACGCTTTGATTAATGGGAAATATTTATAATAGGAGGAGGAGAAGAAAATTCATAAATTCTATTAATTAAACCAACTAAACATTTTTTCTCAATTACTAATAGAATAGAATCATGGACTAATTTCACCGATATCTACCTAAAACTTATGCAAGTCCTCAGTAGTCATGGCATGAGATTACACATGGTCAATATCTGAGGTAGACTGATATGTTAATGAGGTTTAACAAACATGCTTTTCAAACTGTCCTGTACATTTTAAGTAGTAAAGATATGGATAACTAAAGGATATGTTACTACCTACTTTCCCTTAGTCATGTTCACAGGTAGAAAACTGGATATTCACCTTACATTATTGGACCCTATATAATAAGGCTAGAAGAGTCTACTTTGTTTTATGCTTGATGTATATTGCCCAGATCTGGCCTCATTTAGCAGATTGAGAACATGATTTTGGAAGTTGAAAGCTCTTTTCATGCCATTCAGTTTTTTGCTTCTTCCACATGTATGCATTTAAGCAGGAGGAATCACTATTCACTCAATTGTACTTTGAAAAAGGTAATAAGCAAAATTCATTGCAACGGTAAAAATAAAGTATCAATTGCTTTCTTTGTTCATTCCCTAACAACGTCAGTTTATATATGGAATTACAGGGCTCATGCAACATTCAGAAACTGATGAAGGTGGAATTCATGCGTCCTTGAATTGATCTTCAACATTTCTGTTAAATTCACCAATCAAGGAAAAGATAAAAAGGTAGCTGACTTGTGGGTCTTCAATTTGTTAGCTGTTTTAAGATGCCTGATTTTCACATTCAAATTGCTACTGTATTTTCAATCTAAAAAAAAAAAGATTTCTTTAAAGAAATAATGACTGCATACATCTTGTGGTAGGATATTGCACTGTAGAGGATTACAAAAGCACACTGATGATTTATAAATATATTCAAGGAAAGAAATAGTTTTTGTTCATTGAGTGTTATTCATGCATAGAGATAGTCCTTAAAACCCTCTTCGAGGTGAATAAAAAGCTCCAAACAGCAGTATGGGCCATATAGTAGATTATTTCTGAGATCTGAGTATATCAAAGTATATAGTATATAGTTTACAGGACACTGTCAGCATTTGAGCTGGATGTCATAGAATTTATCAAAATTAAGGACAACTCCTTCCCTGACCATGTCTTACTTTGATTCCTATAATCTCTGTAAAAGAAAAGTTTCCCTAATCCTATATTTCACATGCCCTCACTGCTTCCAAAACTTGGCCAGAGCTGGGTTTTTATTTTCCCAAGGTCTGATCAGTCCTGGATTCTTGGCTGCAATGCTTCACTCGTCATTAGTAGACAATGGAGCCGGGGCAGGGGGGCGTGGAGGTTTGACCATGAGTCACAGCCAAACTCTGTAACAAGACTGGCCAACTCCTTCTAAGGGGGTTGATGGTCTGTCTTCTATTCTTAATCCCACACTAGGCAAAAATTGTGTTCCTGTGCTACAGAGACCACATGATTAATATTTTAAACCCAGTTACTTTTGAAAATGATGAAAGGAGTCACTGTTAATAATTTCATCAGAACAACAGGTAGAAACCAGGCCATCCTGGGCAAACTGAGACATTTCATCACCTTCATGTGGGTTGACATTTAATCATCATTCTCTTATCTCATTTGGGACACTAAAGGATCAGTTCTCCTGCCAATTCTCTAACTAAATATAGAAGATAATAAGTGTTTCAATTGGTGACATCCCTACATAGATGTAAGGACAAACTTATTATGACTGCTTTTTATAATTTCCCTCAATTCAAGCAAATTGAGAAATGAATAGGCTCCAGATCATAGCAATGTTCCATGAATTTTGTATAATTGGACTTTGGATAAAAATGCAAGCACTAGATAATGTCAGGTTACTCCTCTGAAAAATGCTCTCAGAGTACATGTACTCTATATGTCCGATTCTAGACATTTCCTTGGTCTTTAAACATTGGTTGACAATAAAAAGAAAGAGGTTGATGTCTTCCGAAAATTAAGGCATCCAGCCAATGTTTCTATTTGTGTGGAGACCGTGCCACCTTTAAGGGCTGGTGATCTCTTTGGACAGGAACATTATATAACACAGCAAACAGTTTTATGTTGGCATTAACTAAGAAAATTTTCTTAATCCTGTGTTTCCTACTCAAGACACTGCAAGGAGACATTCAAATGCCCACGCTGCTTCCAAAACTTGGCCAGAGCTGAGTTTTTATTTTCACAAGGTCTGATCAGTCCTGGATTCTTCACTATAATGTTTCACTCGGCATTAGGGTAGACCAGGGGTGACGTGGGGGCTGCCCATTAGCCGCAGCCGAGCTCTGTTAACAAGACTGGCCAACTGCTTCTAAAGGGGTAGATGCTCTGTCTCTTGACTTAACAAGTCTCACAGTTCCAGACCTCAGGGTATGATCACAGCGATAATTATAGTCCAAACAGTTTTATTATAGGAGTTACCAATCACCTTAGACTGACCAAAGAAAAAGCTTAATGGTGAACAGATGAAATCATCTTCTGTGGAGAAATACAACTTTCCAGTAAACACTCCAGAATAATTGTGATGTGAAATTTACTGAATGGCCCAATCTCAGAGACTTTGCAGTATAACTCAGTGACATTCTAAAATATTTCTGGCAAAATGTTGATTTCAGGTTTGAGTGATTGATCTCAAGCAGTCCTTTCTGTTGATCTTCATTAGATAATAGGACAAATTCATTTGCGAAATTTCTGGCAATGAAACTAGTTTCTTAGTGTAAAGGACACCAACCAGATATTTCTTCTCAGCATCATGGAAGTATCTCTTCTCATCATTCCCAAGTAGCTTAGGAAACAAGTTAAAAAGAAGTGAAGCCTGAGTAATAGGTACCTTCTGTTTCTCAAAATTATTAGCTTATCTGTCAAGGGATAGTTCCTGGTGGTTGTTTTTCTTAAGATCACGTTAAGATTCACCCAAAATAAATGGTCTCATCTAGATTAGCTGTCGGCTCTGCATTTACTTGCATTATCTGCAGAACGCAAACTGTTACTTGGTCGATTCACTCAAACAATGAATTATTTGAGGAAAGAAAGAAAAATCAGTCAACCTGGTTTAGGGACATGAGTAATTGTTTGAAATGACCAGGAAACAGAGTGGTAATGAATAATCTGAGATCCCACATGCAAAAGGCCTCTGTGTATAATAGCTCCATGAATAAAAAGTGCCTCGTTGCTGTGAATACAAGAAACCATGATTTAGTATAGCTGCAACTCTATTTGAAAACAGCTAGAACCTTGTTTTTACATGATAAATATATATATTTTTTAATTTGAGAGTTCATATTTGATTGCTTTTCATTTCAAGGAATGTTTGCCATTATAAATTCTTAGCCCTGTTTATCTCTAAATCACATAGGGCCATGTTGTTTATGTTGCATATGGTTAGGAAGGAAGGGGAGGGTGTGACATATCTTAGTAAAACCCTCTCTGGAGGCTAACGTAAGAGACTGGGCCAAATATCAGCCATAGAGTAGCATTTTTCAAACTATGGATTGTTACTCAATAATAACTCAATAATGGTACCCAGTAATAGGGACTAGATCAACTTATAGGGTGGTACTATGGACTGAATTATGACACCTTCCACCTCAACATTCGTATGTCGAAGCCCTCATGCTCAATGTGATCATATTTGGAGTTGGGACCTTTGGGAGGTAATTAGGTCGTAATGAGGTCATGAGGTACTAGTGCCCACAGAAGAGACACCAGAGAGCTTGCTTCTTCGCTCTTTCTCTCTCTGTTTGTCTACCATGTGAGACAAGCCAAGAAGAGGGCCCTCACTGGAAACAGAGTCTGACATACCACCTTGATCTAAGACTCCCAGCCCTCCAGAGTATGAAAGAGAAATTCCTCTCACTTAAGCCCCACCCCCAAGTCTGTGGTACTTTGTTATAGCAGCCCAAAAGAAAAATACAGGTGGACATCACCGTTTTAAAAAAATAAAACAGAAGAAAAAATATGTGTTTGGTAAGTATTATAGATGGTGAAGTGATTTTTCTTTCAGCTTCTGTGAATGCATAGGTATGGGAACACGGGGTTACAGTGGCAAATGTATTTCTTCCTATGGGACACATTCGAAAATGTTGGTGCACATGACTTAGGGAGGCCTATGGTATAGTGGATATAAAGATGAAGAGGGTGATAAGACCCTTTCTCCAACAATTTTTGTATTCCTGATGGTTCAGATCACCATCAAAGTGACTTTTGTCAATAGAATCTCAAGGGCAAACTAAGAGTAAAATTCTAATAAAACATCACAGGAAAAGGAGGCCATCCTATTAGCAAAGTATGAAATAATAAGTCTTGGTGTTCATCACTCAAAATGGTTGAATGCTGATCGTGAATTGACTATTGGTCAGTTGATCCTCCTCACTTCACAGAGATTTCAGGCAACTACATGCTGGGACTTACACACTGTATTAGTTTCCAGGGCTACTGTGATGAGGTACCCCAAACCTGGGGGCTTACAACAGAGATTTATTGTCTCATATTTATGGGAGGCTAGACATCTAAAATCAAGTCATAGACAGGGCCATACCCTGTCTCTGAAACCACAGAAGAGAATCTTTCTTGCCTCTTCCTTGTTTCTGGTACTTACTGGCAATCCTTCATGCTCCTTGGTTTGTTGAGACATCACGCACTGTCTGCCTCCACCGTACATAGCCATCACCTTCATGCTCCTTGGTTTGTTGAGACATCACCCACTGTCTGCCTCCACCGTACATAGCCATCACCTCCCTGCATATCTCTGTCTTTTTTTTTTTAAGATTTTATTTATTTATTTGACAGAGGGATAGAGATCACAAGTAGGCAGAGAGGCAGGCAGAGAGACAGGGAAGCAGGCTCCCTGCTGAGCAGAGAGCCCAATGTGGGGCTCGATCCCAGTACCCTGAGATCATGACCTGAGCCGAAGACAGAGGCTTTAACCCACTGAGCCACCCAGGCGCCTTTGCATGTCTTTGTCTTCATGTTTGCATTCTCCTCTCCTTCAAGGATGCCAGTCAGGTGGGAGGAAGGGCCCAGGCTACCCCCAGCATGACCTAACCTTAACTAATTATATCTGCCATGGCTTTGTTTCCAAATAAGGTCACATTCTGATGTGTTGGGGGCTAGGACTTCAACAGATATTTTGGGGGACACAATTCAACCCATAACAGTCTTCCCTCTGTCCATCCCTAAATTCATGCTCTTTCTATGTGCAAAATACATTCACCACATCCTAACGTCCCAAAAAGTCTTAACCGTTTCAGCCTCAACTCTAAGTTCAAAATTTCATCTAAATATATGTCATCTCAAAAAACCCAAATCTCATCAATTAAATCAGTTATGGGTGAGCCTCAGGTTGATGATTCATCCTAGGGCAAGATTCCTGTCCATGTGTGGACCCATGCAACCCAGAGGTTATCTACTTCCAAGATACAGTCCTGGGGTGTGGGATAGACATTTCCACTCTAACAGGGAGAAATTGGAAGGAAAAAAGGGGGTCACTGGTCTAAAGCAAGTTCATAATTCAGCAGGAAAAATTCTATCAGATCTCAAGTCTTGAGAATAATTATCTGTAGTTCCCATGGCCCTGGACAGTGATCCTGTCCCCTCAGCCCTGGGTTGCAGCCCCTGTCTCTGGAACAAGGAGGTGGTGGCCTCACCCGCTGGGCCTGTGCCTTCTGATCGCAGACAGTGGCAGCAGCAGCCCCAAGGACCTCTGCATCCATGGCTCTATCCTCAGAGTCCTCTTTCCTTCACTTCTTCCCTTGTCTGGCTCTTTCAGGGCAGGCTGGAAATGCTTCTGCAGATGTTCGTCTTCCATGGATGTTGTAGGGAGCCACACCACGAGACACCAGAATTTTCCACAGGTTCTGCCTGGAAAACCCCATTTCTTTTACTGACTTGGTGGTCGATTGGCCTACCCACTTTGTTTGTCCAGTTGCCCCCTTGGCCCTCTCAGAGCACACTATCTGAGAGGCTGAGCATTTTCCAAATCCCCAAGGGCTGGTTCCTTTTTGCTTAGCAGTTCCTTCCTCAATTGACCTCTTTCTTCTCATGTTTTATTATAAACAACAAGGAGAACCCAAGCTGCATTCTTCCCTTTTCTTGGAATTCGTCTCAGTGAAATATCCATGTTCTTCTCTGGCAAGTTTTATTTTCCACCCCACAGATGAGTTCTCGTAATTCAGATGAGTTCTCTGCCACTTTATATCAAGATTATCTTTCCTTCCAGTAACTAAGAACATGCTCCTCACTTCATATGAGTCCTCACCAAAAGCACTTTTTAAAGTTCATATTTTCAAGAATATTCTGTTAGTGAAGATTTCTGTGTTCTTTAAGAAATAGAGAGTGATCTGGATTCCTGTGTCCATATTTCTACCCACAGTCTCCTCAAGGCAATCTAGACTTTAACAATCAAGAAACTCAAAATTTTTCAGCCTCTACCCTTTGCCCAACTCCACAGCTGCTCCCACGATATTTGTTTTCTGTATTTGTTATTAGGAAATCTGTATTAGTCTCCTGAGCTGCTGTAATAAAATACCACAAACTGGGCAGCTTAAAAGAATAGAAATGTACCATCTCACACTTCAGAAGTCCAGAAGTCTAAAACAGAAGAATCAGTAGGAGCATATTTTCTCTGAAACCTGTAAGGGAGAATCCCTCCTTACCTCTTCTGGCTTTTAGTATTTGCTGACAGTCCTTAGGATTTCCTGACTGATAGACACATCACTCTAATCTCTCCCTCCCTCCTCATATGGCTGTCTTCCCTCTCTGTGTCTCTGCCTTCATATGGTTTCTCCTCTCTTGTGAGGACATCAGCCATATTGGATTAAAGGCCCATAGTACTGTAAAAGGACTTCATCTTAACAAATGACACCTGCAATTTTCAAGTATTTTTCAAATAAGCTCATACTCTCTGGGACAAGGGGCTACGGCTTCGACATCTTTAGGGGGACACAATTCAACCCAACACCAAAGACTTTGGATCACTAGCAATGAGTGGCTCCTCTTCCTTTTTATTTTTTTAACCTGGTAAACCCCAAATATCAGAAAACAGGATACATATTTTAATTTTCTATCCTTCACATAAATGAGTTTTTGATCCACTTGTTGGCTCCTTTCAGATTTTAACTGCTGTTTCCGACCCTCATTGTCAGGCTAGCACTGATACAGAGTCAATCCAACCAGCATTCACTTGTCGGTAGATGTTCACTGAGGAAGAGAAGCTGGCCCTCATGACGAGGACTTACTCTGTGGCCATGCTCTCCACAATATGGTATACCTGTGGTGGGCCTGGTTCCCCTGATCTTGGGTTCCCCTGAGAGGACATTAAATGGTTCATTCCTTCATGAGCTCTGTCTACTCATAGACAATAGAAATGAGTCAGGATAGTTACTGCACAGGAGCCTTTTCTTCCCCTAAGTGGGTTGTGGTGCTGTAGGTTTAAGGTGAGTGGCAAAAGTTTCCAGGTTGGCCTTGAATCTAAACCGTGTTCTCTAATCCAGTTTAGCCAAGGTTTGCATGGGGATAGCAAGCATTGCTTCATAGGAATAAAACCCAGTTTTCCAATATTTTTTAATGTATACTTTGCGGGCAGAGGGGGATGAGATGAGGAGAGAGAAAAAGGAAGCTCTTTTTTACAGCAGAATTTTTAATATTGCATGTGAAAGAAATGAAATAGAAAAATCACCATTTTCAGTCATCATAGTATCAATTGATTTAAGTGTGATTTGTTTCAGATCTTAAAACTGTTGGCTAAGATGCTCATTAAGGAATAAGATGTTCTCATAGTATAAAAGTATTTCCTCGCATATTTCTACCAGATACAGTAAGTTACTTTTTAGATAGAGTACAATAAATTTTCTATTTTTTATTAATATAGTATATTCTTTACTCTCTCTCTACTGTCAAACCCTGCATTCCTTTCATTTTTAATCGTGTGATAAATCTAACATTACCAATAATGGTACCAAATGACCCCACAAAATGCCAGCTTCAATACATCGAGGAAGATACAACATTACTTATGCAGAATTTCTGCCAAAAGAATCATTGCCTGGATGTAATCGCAAGGAAACCATACTACAGACACAAACTGAGGGACTTTCTACAAAGCAATTAGCCTGTGCTCTTCAAAAATATCCAATTCAATTAAAAGAAAAGTTTAACACTGATCTAGATACAAGGAGGATGAAGAAACATTCCTATTGCAAGTGGCTTACAAGAAAGGATTATATCAGTTAGTACGAAATTTTTTTCATCAATTCATTTTTTTTTGTTTGTTTGGTTTTATGGTTTTTTTTAATCTCTTTTTTTATTAACATATAATGTCAATTCATGTTTTTAGTTAATTATAGGGCTTCAGTGAGCAAAGGAGTAGTGCCTACCTCTATGAGGTGCATCTAAGCAGGCACACAGAAGTGATAAATACATATTTTCAAAAAAAACAGATTTTTAAATTTGTTAACTGACATAGCTATTTTGAAAGAAATGGAACTGACAGCATATGCCAACATAAATATATCTGCTATGTAAATTGCAGGCATTCTGTGAAATTCTTTCTAGGAAAAAAACCAAAACAAATAATGATGATTGTAAAAAGAATATTAAGTCAAGAAACAAAGAGCAAGGGGAAAATTTTAGGAAAAGACATAGGCTCTCTCCTCTTTCCCTTTCTCACATTTATGTGGTGTCCCCCCTAGAGGTGTATGCGTGTGTAACACTAACCTGGCTCTTTGCTCTCAATTTCACACCTTCAGCCCTGTTCCATTCCTAACCGTATCCCAGCCATTTCTGCTCTTCTACAAGCAGTATTCACAAGTGGTACCAAGGGATTCTGCTCCTATTGGCGTCATTGCCCTCCTCCAGAATCATTCTAACTCTCAAAAGAAAAAGAAGTCCCTCATTGAGCGTTGTTAAAGGACAGTGCTCCAACAAACATAAAGTTATGACTTTCATAGTATAAAAGAAACGTGTCAACAAAAATTGTGATACATTAATAAAGGACGAAGTAAGATATTAGACTTGGTTCAAATGAAGGTTTAATTTACAGAGATTTATATTCTCTACTGCATAAAATTCATTTGCACTGTCATGATCGGGAATCATTTGCACAGCTAAGAAGAGGCAATATTTGCCTTAGCACCCTTTTTCTATAAGTTAATGTCTTTCTCTCCAGAGCTGTAGCATAGCCTAGTGAAAGCCAAGGGCACACATCCCTAGAAGATGAGACTGTCCCCAGAGACTGCAGCATTTTACTGAGTGGATATCTGGTAATCAATCTCTTTTGCCTATTCTAAAATATTAGATTTTTCCTTACAGAATAATGGACAAAAATAGATGATTGATAGATAAAGAGATGATAGATGGATAAATAGATGATAGGTAGATTGATTGATAGATTAGGGTTTTTTCCTAACTCAAAGGCTGCTGACAGTTCTATCTTTCATAAGAACAAATTCACTTCATTCTTAAAGTCAGGTCTCAAAGATCTGTGCAAGCAGTAAGGATTTTACATACATCTTACCCCTGACCAGGGCTCAGTGCTCTCATAGTGAGTCTTACTTTTCACTCTTCTTTCTCCGAGGAGCATGAAAGGCATTTATTTCCACATCCTTTAGAAACTTACCATATAATGTAAGGAATTTATATCATGTAAAATGCCTAAGATACATGCCTTCAGTGGGCCAAAACAGAAGTTTTGTTTCATTTGGTTGCATCTGACATAGAATGTGAAGCTGGCCATATATATGAGGAGATTGTGATTTGGAAAAGGACAGTGAGAGTCAGAAATCCTAGTTAGTCCTGAAAAATAAAAAGCATGGTAGGAACCAAAAATTCATCTAAAGTTTGAGCAAAACCCAAATGGAAAAGAGCACAGAAGCTGTGACTAGGCTGCAGAAAGGTCTAGCTTTGCCTGGCACTGTGCACATCTGATTACATCTACATTAAAGATGCATGACAATGACTAATAGATTTCTCTATCCCTTTTAATCAGAATTCACTGAATATTATTTTCAGGAAAAAAAGTTAATTTGAGGTCTGTCTTTCCCTTGAGTCACTTGCAAAATCTAAGTTAAATCATTTTTAGATACTACATTCAAAAGAACACCATAGTCTGTTATTTTACTATCATGATTACTTTTTATGAAATTATCTCTAAATCGCAAAGTCTATGCTAAGGAACTCTACCTCGTATTAAATAAACGTAGTAGTTTATTTAATCCATCGTACCTGTATCTTCTTTGAAAGGCTTATGGATTTCAGCCCACAGCAGCAACAACAACAAAACAAAAAGTGGGGATATGCCTGTGGAATTGGCCCACATTTCAAGAAATGAGAGTTATAGTTACAGGAAGAGAGTAATGAGAACGAGAGTTCAGTTCTCTATGCAGTTGAAAGTAGAAAGATATATACAAAATTGTAGCATCTTCTAAGAAATATATCTCCCCTTTGTCAGATTCTGGCTTCTTCTATAATGGAGGCAATCACTATTATTTGATAGAAAATTGTATTTGTGATGATAAATGTCTTTTCAGATACCTAACACTTCTCAGCTTCTCTCAAGTTACTAATCCATCTCAATTTATTGCTTCATATGATTTTAAAAATATAGTTAAATGTGATGTTAATGAATCCTAGTTTGACTATCTTGTATTTGATCTATGGAATGTCACTTTTCTGAAACTGATTATAAATTAGGCATAAGTGCCTCTTCTGAAGTCACAGAAACTTTAAAACTCTCATATTTGATTAGTGGTAAGTGACGGGTTATATTTCACTAAATTGTACTGATTATTAAAAGGAATCAATCAACCTCCCTATTTTTCTGCTTTGTATGGGCAGAGATTCTGAGAACTGGATTACAATCCCCAGCCTGCATTTCCACGGTGAGCGAGAATGTAGGCAGATATGCCTAAGTACGCTCCTCGGGCTTCACCCATATGTAGAGTCCCTCTGTGAGGCCCACATATGGTGCCGTTAAAGGATCAACAAGGGGTGCTTCCTGATGTACAACTGTGACCAACAATAAGCACTTTCTATACTGGGAGGGAGATAGTTCATATACTGCTAAACCAGAATTCATTCTATCCTGTACCAAAATGCCACAACTTTAGACCCCCAATACACACACACACATATCATCATTCAGCATAAGTCAAAGAATGTGCAGTGCAGAAGAGGGAAGACATTTCTGGTGTAACTGGCAGTTACAGCTGGCTTGTTACAGAGCATGTGCGCCAAGACTAACCTTGCTCTTGTTCTTCTACCAAAGAATGGTAGTCACGATTTTCATACAAGCTCTGTGAAGCTATAGGCCTTACACAAATGGTTCTTTCTGTTGGAACTAAAGAAATTGCCTGACTGTGCAATCTCCAAAGAGATCCTCTAGAATATCTGCCCTTTCCCTGTATCTGTCAGGCATTGGGTGCTTTTGTCATGTTGTATTTCTATTTCTGTGATTTGGGGTGGGGGGATTTATTCCAAAAGTATACTGAAAACAACAACAGCAGAAACAGGAGGAGGCACAAGTCTTGGAGTCTATAGTGGGCTCTGATGATACTCTTGCACCTTTTCTGTGTATCTCTCTTCTGCTTGCTTTGCTGCTAAATACTCCTACCTAAGAGGGTTGTTCTGGAGAGAGGGAAGTACTTGGGCCAGCCACAGATTAGCTGATGAGGAAGCACAAATTCTTATCTCCTTTGCCTTGAAACAAAAATCTAAATCTGAGGTTTCACCTAAAATTGCACCCTCGCCTGATGTCTTGCTCATCCCATCTTGTTTCCCTACTCATTTTCTTCTTAATCACTTGCACTCAATTCCATGGGAGAAGCTACTTCAAGCAGATAGAAAACCTGATCTGAAACCTAGTTAGACTCATCAGCTATGAGGCCTGGAAATCTATCATGTGACCACTAGGAACATCTGTTTCTTCCTCTGTTTAAAAAAAAAATCCATCTCTCTTCTTAGTTTGTAGGGCTCCCATGAAAAAGAAACGAGGTGATATATGTGAAGTACTTAGTATGGACCCTTGTGTGTAGTAGGCACTCAATAAATGTTAGCTGAATGTGAATATTTCCTGGCATGTCTTAGCTTCCACTATTTTAAAATTGACAGTATTTTTTTTAGTTTTCCCCTGTTCCTCTCCAGCTGGTATGCTACATTCATATTTATTGCACAGAATTTGTGTATCTTTTTCCTGAGTTACACAGCTCTCATTCCCTTGTTTTCTCACTGTGTGAAGCAGACTTGAATAGAAGACAAGAGTCTATGTCACAGGCCAGTCCCTTTGACCGCTACATGGGGCTGGATTATATGAATGGCTCTCATCACTCATGAGGAAACTTAGTATAGGATAACGAATGAACCAAAGAAATCCCAAACCTGCTTTTGTTTCAACAAAGTGATGGCTGTGTCTTCTTATGAAAATTGCAATGAAAATTTGGATAATTATCTAGGAAATGCAGGACCAAGAAAAGCCAAAGGACTTTCTCTCAATTTATCTCTAATTTTCTCTAGTACATGACTTTTATAGATTTTGCCTTTAAAAAAATATTTGTGTAATGCAATCCAATACAATCCTTGATACCTTCAGACCCTTTGTTCTGGGGAATAGCAAAAAACCCTTCCTTTACTTCTCACGTTGGCTTGTGTTCTGAGCTTAGAGCCTTGAAAGCTAAAATATACTCTGTGAACTTTCTGTCTGAAAATTAGAGATACATTTTCCACTCTTTGAGGAGATGCATCTAACATAAAATATAGGCATCTGAGCAACATTCAGTGGTTTGTGATCTTTTTAGCAAGTTGCCCAGGCTCATTTGCATAATTGTCTTCCCTTTATTGCTGGAATAGCTAGGAACAAAATCAAAAGAGATAATTATTTAATATTCTCAGGTCATATAATTTGGAAGGGCTTAAGACATCCTAGCAGCTTTGAAATGTCACAGTCCTTGAAGTAATAATGTGTTTTGAATATGGGTTTTTAGCCTGTGTAGGGTTTGATGGAATTGATTTTTCTATTCTATTATAAACACTCTTCCCTTTATGAATTTTATTAGCATGCATTATTCAAATGTTATTTTTATTTACCTTCAGCTGTTGACAAAGAACATAAAAAAGGAAAGGTTTACGAGCATAAAATTGTATTTAAATTGTGGTATAAACAGCAAGGAATAATGTTCCCCTTTGAAAAGATAAAAACTTTATATTAAAAAAAAAATTATCGGCACCTAGGAAGATGGCGGAAGTGTAGGAGGCACAGAGAGCCCTGGGAATCAGAAGTCCAGCTAAAGAGGAGGAAATCACTCTAAAAGCCGGCAAACGCAACAGCAGAGAGAAGAGAATAAGAACAGCAATTCTAGGAGCAGAAAATCGACCACTTTCAGGAGGTAGGAC
>CM053617.1:39645591-39686329 GCA_028646535.1 Procyon lotor | reverse complement strand
AAACAAACAAACAAACAAAAAACCCTACACACGTATAAGACCAGCTACTGCATATTTTTGTTGTTCTGTGTGTGATCAGCACATTTTACTCTATCTGTAACCAGAACACTCTCTGACCCTAAGACCTGCCGTTCTCTCTGCCCTCGTGATGGTTGCCCTTGGCAACCGCTGTATGTGTATGCGTGTGTGTGCACGCGTGCACGTGTGTGTGCGCGCGTGTGCATATGTGTGCATTTTCCACTCAGCTTTCCTCCTTGGAAAGGATTTCAAGTCTCCTTCACACTTTGATTTCTCTGCAAACCTTTATTTCAACCAAGTTCTCTTTCTGACTACAAGAGTCTCTTTGTGACTAGTCAAGAGACTGTAAATTAAGCAAATGAGATTCTTTTCTTACCTTTAGTGGTTTGTCATTTTAAAATCTAATCAGTCAATGAGCATTTGTTTGGCCTCTATTTACACCCATCTATGCGGTAGGCTCATAGGTAGTACAAAGAAATAGAAGGTATGGTCCTTGTACTTGACAAAACTGTAGTCTATTTGAAAGAAATGTTTAAATCCAGTATAAGGAAGTATCTGATCAAGTATCTGGGGCTTATTGGAAACAGTACTTGGTTTCAAAGTAAAGCAGGGTTTCCAAAGAAATAGTCTCCTGGGGAGTTTTGGAGTGATCCAAAACATTTCAAGAAAGAGGCGTGAGTTGAGTTCAGCCGTGGGAGTTGGCTGCGGGTATGACCAAGACTGGGTCGCGTGGAAGACCACAGCTGGAAGGAGTCCGTTTGGGGCAGGGGACTTGGCAAGGCGCTGTCAGGTCAGACAAGAGTAGGACAGTGAGCCTCCCTGACCCACGCTGCCGGCCGTAGGAAGAGAGGATGAGTGAGTGCAGGGTCTATTTCCCCCAAATCCTCTCCTTGCCCTTCCTCTGTCTGCTCTGCTTGGTCCCGCTCTTCCACAGCCCTTGTGTCAGGGGGCTCCTGTGTCAGTTTGGCCAGTGGAAGGACACGCGGGGGACTGTGGAGCAGGAGAAAGAACAAACTCTATCTGTGTTGTCCTCTACTGCACCGTCCTGGGCATTGTCTCAGCAATGGTCTTCTCTCTCCTTATGGCATCTGCTCCTGCCAAGTAGGCCTGCTGTGTGTTCTACCTGCTGGCTGGTGACTCCAGCCCCTGGACTCTGGTAAGCCTGGATCCTTCCTTCGTCCCCACTCTGCTCTTGCTTGGGGTTGGCGGCGGCTTCCCACTGTGGCTAATCTCTGAGAGAGCGTCCTGCTCCCCGGGTAGCCTTCTTTCTAGCCTCATCGAGGATGATACCCAGTCACCATGTTCACTTGGAAATACAGTGGGATTTTTCATCCTGGTTGGGTCCTGACCTATGTAGAGGGTCAGAAGTGGATAGAAATTTTTATAAGGAAGAGTCAATAGAACTAACTGTTTGATCCGGGAGCTGAAGACAATAACTAATAAAATGTGACTCCAATATCATTATAATCAATCATCTTCAGTGCCAGAAAACCAACTTGGAAGATAGAGCAGCGAGCAAGAAGTGAAGACCACTAGGGGCTTTGCACCAAGACGTTGCTGTGAGTCTTGGGCAGGTTTCAGACCATATATCTGTAACAAGCCATCAGACTAGTCATCTGAGCGGATTTGAGGGAGGGAGATATCATAGCTGATGTCACTGTAAGTTATTTAAATAACATAGGAAAAACAGCTGAGTTCTCAACGTTCGCCTAAAACCAGAAGAGTAAGGATGAAGAGAAATGCCAGGAGACACAAGGGAGGAGAAGAAGAAACTCATCTGTGCTAGAAACAATAACCCCAGACCAAGGGCGGCCCAGCTACAGTCTGAAGGCCACATCCACGGGCTGCCTGTTTTCATAAATAAGGTTTAAGGGGAACACGGCCACGCCCACTCATGTGTGCATTTTCTATGGCTGCTTCTGAACTCTAAGAGCAGAGCTGACTGGTGGCAACAGGTGGCCATATGGCTCCTAAGCCTAAAATGTTTACCCTCGGACCCTTTATGGAAGTTTGCCACACATGGCACTAGTCCCCCCATGTGGCGTCCCACGTGCCCCTCCTGATGGACTCCCAACCTCTCAAGGCAGGATTACTCCCCCCTCGCGTCTGTGCTCTGGTGCTGCTTTTTCTCTGCAGCTTTTCTAGCACTGATCACATTGTCACCTAGTCACTGCAGAAACCATGTCCCTGCTGAATCACAGCAGGTGCCCCCTTGTCCCCTGGCTTCCATCTAGCCCCTGCACAAATCCGCCAGAATGATATTTTAAAAAGATGAGTCAGGCTATTTCAATGCTCAGCAACTACCAGGAACTCCGGTCCACTTAGGATCAAACTGCAACACTTTACCATGGTCTTGAGGTCCCTGCCTCCATCCTTGAGCCCATGTCCTACCCAGTCCTGCTAAAGCCACACTGGCTCACTTGGGTGCCCACAAACATGCCAAACTTGCTCTCTCAGGGCTTTTGAGATTCTGTCCCTGTGCATGGCAACCACCGCTCCCAGATCCTCACTGGCCACTCCCTGATACTCAGATCTCAGCACAGAAGTCACCCTCCTGGGGAAGCTGTTCCTAATATTCACAGCTATACTCACAGCAATACTACCCTCCCTCCTCATTCTGTATGAATTCCCCCTGCTTTATTTTGTTCGTAGCACTTAACGGCCATTTGAGATTATCTTGTTTATTTGTTTACTTATTCATTCACTGTTTCCTACAACACAGGCTTTCCAAAGTGAGGACTTTGTCCCCCAGATTCATTGTTGCATTCCCCACGTTTAGAATAACTCCTAGCACCCAGGGGCTCAATAAAGACTTGTTGAATAAATGAATTAAGGAACTGTATAATAAATATTGATTTGCTTATATTTTGCCTCAACCAGACTTCAAGCCCTTACAGGCCGGGGATCATACAATTGTTATATCCTTAGTACAAAATATGGTGCCTGGAATTCGTTACCGTATTTAATAAGTGTTTGTTGAACAAATAATTGAGATTTTGAAGGAATACCTAAAGACAGTGGCAGTGCACGCAACCGTAGAGAATTGATGTTTTGTTCTATAAATATGCAAACCACAATCAAATTAGTTTAAATACTAAGGTATTCTTATGAGATGACAGATACTGATAGCATTGAACTTTACAAGTTTTGAAAGATTTCAGATAACGGTCACGGTTCCGATTTACCTAATTGGCCAATTATTTTTGCCTTCAACTGATGGCAAATGTCCGCCTACATCTTTGGTTTATTTGTAGTAGTACATGTTCATCTATAGGTAAAGTCTATAGATTCTCCCAGTTGGTAAGAGACAAGATTATAAATCTGTCATAAGCATCTTCATAAGCTGTGCATTTCAGACCCAATCATGGAGTTAGACATCTGACGATTGTATTGCAATGAAGCAAAAGAAGAAAAAAGAGTCTCTTTCACTCTAACCTCTCTTTGATGACACTAATCATGTGTGCTTTTGTTAGCTCAGGTTTGGTTCCAAATGAATGGAGAATAGACAGCTGAATGTCATACTCCTTTTCTTTCTAAGGCAATTTCCCCCCTGAAGAAAGAGAAAAATCAGTATTTGCAGGTGCAAATCCATTCAAAGTCAGCTCTCCCAAATCCAAGCGTTGTAAGTGAAGATGCAGTGAGGTTCAGCGCCCAGCGATTGAAGCTAATTACTAGTGAGCAAAGAGAGCGGGGCTACCATAAAAGAACCTTTAGGAGAGCCTGCTTTCTGTCTGCCCCGATGCGCGTGTGTCTAGATGTGGGGCACTTCCATGCCAGCACTCCTACAGTCAGAGAGCAGGCAACTGTGTCATCTGGGAGGCAGCTGCCAAGCCTGGCAGGATGCTGTCTCTCCGTGGGGTCACGGCATCCCAGCATCTGCTCCTCAGCTTTGCAGGTCCAGAAAATGGAATGCGTTGGTATGCTTGTGCTTGATTAACCCCTGGAATTTAAAAGAGACTGATGTACGAAACCGAGTGCCAATTTAGCAATTTACACCAAGAAATGCAACTGCCAAGCGGTTCAGAATGTTTATGTCAGCAGGAGAAGGCAGCCTCCTCACAGCACAAGGAGGTACCTCAGAATCACAGGTTGGCCGGGTGAGCGCGGCCTGGGAGCAGGAGGACAAAGTTGTCTGGCCTTTGTGGCTGATATCACGAGACCTGACATTGAAATTTACCTGCCCAGGAAGGCAGGACAGTTGGATCCTCTGGCCAGTGCTGGAAACCCACGGACAGTTCTTGCTCACTGGCCTTTGTTTTTCTAGATTCCTTGCTGGACACCCACACGTCCTTCCCTCACGTGCATTCATGCCACTGAATAGGTTATGTCTCTTTCTTGAGGGAGTCTTCGTGGCTAAAGGTGGTGAGCTAATAATTATTGAGAGGTAATAAATGTTAGACATATGCTGGCAGCTTTATAAGTCAATTCTGTTCAAATGCATGTTTTGAAAACCCAAACTTGTTTCAAAACGATTGCTATATTAGGGAACTATTTGAATATAACCTGAATTTCACTTGTTTATGCACAGTTTCCTCTGGAAGAAACACTAGGTAAAAAAAAACTCCACTCAGCTGAAACCACTTAGGAACACCCATCGAGCATCCACGCACATGCTCCAGGTGTCTACCAACTGCCTCGGTTCCCCACCTGTCATGGGGCAGCTCACTGATGCCCAGTGTCACCATATGTCATCCAACTTCAGAACCCCCACCCCATCCACCACTCCATATGACTCTCAAGTTGCAACCCTGCCGACATCCAGTTTCACAAACAAACCCCAGGTCCTCTTTCCAATATGAAGCTATATTTACTGTGGTGTTCACATACTCAGCGTAAATTGCATTGCCATTTTCATCAGGGTCTTATTCTTTGTTTTGATATGTGTCACCGATGGCTTGGTGTTATGCCTTGACCTCCCTTTTTCCATGAGCCCTGTGTTTTTTATTGTGCAATTTTGCACGGCACAGTGATTTTTAGAAATGCCTATGTTGCATTACAGCAGAACTGACTGTACCTTATGATCTTATTTAATCTTACAAATGTGGGGAAATTGAGATTTAAGGAGCTTGAATGATTTACCCCACAACAAATAGCTGCTAAGTGGTCAAGTGAAGATTCAAACTCTGCTCCAACATGGTACAAAAGCACTGGGTTCCTGATGTGATATAGAAGCCAGTCTTTTAAGATGACTTTCCCCAGGAGCTAATAGTAGCTCGCCTTTACTTAGTATAGGGTAGGAGTGAGTGGTATGCCCTACTGCCTGGGTTCAGATCCTTCTTCTGTCACTTATGACCGGGGCAACAGTGGGCAAGTTATGTCATAGGACGTGTTGTTGCACAGCGGCCCAAGAATCTTCCCTCTTGTAGCTCACCCTTTGCAATATGATTTGCCACCAACAGGAAGATTTTATTTTGCTCACACCTTGACTCTGGGCTGGCCTTGTGACCTGATCTAAGGAACAAAATATAGTGGAGATGACACCAGACCGATCCCGAGGTCAGGCCTTGAGAGCTCTAGAACGCTTTACTCATTGTCCTAGAGCGCTGCCCCCAGCATGTGCACGAGTCCAGACGAGCCTGCCAGATAATGAGATCCCATGGCTCTGCCACCCTAGTGTCCCCCGATGACAACAAGTGGATGCCAGCAATATGAGTGAGGCCATCACAGACTCCCCAGCCATCAGTGAGCCAACAGCAGATTTCAGGTTCATGAATGAGACCAGTAAAGGTCAGGTGAGCCAGGCCGAGATCAGCAGAGTCATGATTTTATACTACCAGACTTGAGGTTATTTGAGAAAAGCCACCTGATGTATTTAACTTCTCCATACATCAGCTGCCCAGTATGTAAAGTGGGAAGCATCATCGAGCTGTGAGGATTGAATGAGTTCAGTATATCTAGAAATACTTAGAATAGTACCATAGGTGGTAAGCTCGGCTCTGGTTATCCTATATAACAAAAATAATGGCATAAAGCAACAATGATTTAACATTCGCATTTCTCAAGGGTCTGAGGGGTGACTGGGCTGTTGGGTGGCTCATACTTGGGCTCTCACATGCAGGTGCAGACAGACAGTGATTAGACAGACAGCATCAGCCATCTGGAAGCTTCTTCACTTATATGGTATCTGAGCTAGAAGATTCAAAAGTTGGGGACTAGACCAACTAGAGCTCAGACATCTTTATCTATCATCCATCTATTTATCTATATCCATCTATCTATCTATCTATCAATCTTCCTGTCTCTCCCTCTCAGATCTCTCCAAATGGCGCCCTTGCATCAGCTAGACATCTAAGTAGGCAGCTGAAGACTCTCAGAGTGGGACCCCCAGGAGAGGGAAGCTGCATGGCCTTTTCCATTATAGACTTAAAAGCCTTCAAGTGTCACTTTGCCACCTTCTGTTCATCAAGGTAATCACAAAGCCCAGTCCAAGTTTGAGGAGAAGGGACATACACTCCATGTCTTGATGTCAGGGGAATTAGAGAATTTGCAGATGTCTTAAAAATGCTCTGATCTCCTTACATACACCCACAGTCACATCATTCTCATAGCTACCCTAATGAGATGGGTAACAAGAGTATATCCATTTTCTTTATTATTTGAAGGCTTATTTTTTTAGGCAGTTTTAGGTTCCCAGCAAAGTTGAGAGGAAAGTATAGAGATTGCCCATAAACCACCTGCCCCAGAGCCTCCCCCATCATCCACACTCCCTGCCCCACCAGAGTGCTATATTGTTACAGTTGACAAGCCTATGTTGACACTGGATAGCAGGATATCCATTTTTAACACAAGTGAAACTTGGCCTCAGAGACCCTAAGGTTTGAATGCAGAACTAGAGCCACCCAGCATCTAAAATATAAAATTCCAAAGCAAAGGAGAGGAGGCAGAAATCAAGGGGAGGAAATTAGCCTAGCCTACCCTGACCACCCCAGAAATTGGTACCGAAAGTGGGGTGCTTCGTAATAAAACTCAAACACGTGGAAACTCACATTGGAACAAAATCTCCCTCAGCCTGGGTTCTGAGTGACTAAGAAGAACAGAAAATGTGGCATGAAAAGAAATAAGTGCTTTTAGTGTAAACTGCTCAGATTTGGGGTTTTTTGTTTGTTTGTTTGTTTGTTGTTAACTCAGCATAATCTAGCCTATCTTGGTTAATACACTATGTGCTTTGAAATGTTAAGGAAGAAAACTATGTCCATTCTTGGAGTAAATTAATATGTATGAGGGAGCTGTATCAGTTATCCACTGATGTGTAATAAACCACTCTAGATCTTAGTGGAATGGGCTATATATAGGAGCTTTCTGGAGTACTGGAAATGTGTTGGGGAAGTAGTCACATCAGTGTAAAGATATAAATAGATGCCAAAAAATACATACATAAAAATAAATCAAGATGAACACTAAGATTTACTTTGTGTATAAATAGAAAATAAAAATAGAAAAAGAAAGCAGTAAAAATAGATAATAGAAAAAGAAACAAAATATACAAAAGAATAAAATAGAATAATATAATTTAAAAGAAAATAAGTGAAAATGAAATAAAATAAAAGCTACCATAAAATAGAAAAAGAGATAGTAACAATCTAAGTTGACAGGACATCTCAACATGGAAGAAGCCCAGGAAGAGGAAGAGAAAGGAATAAAGTTATTCTTGCTTTAACTATTAACATTCCCAGAAAAAAATATGATTAAATATGTATATTAAGAATTTAAGAATAGGGTTGCCTGGGTGGCTCAAGCAAAAGAAGCCAAATACAAGAGTATTATTTGATTTATATAAAGTTCACAAATCACCAAAACTAATCTCAGGTCTTAAAAGTGAGAACTGAAGTTTCCCAGGCAGAGGGATGGTCACTATGAAGGATCCCTGGAGAGGAATTTTGGGTTGTTGTTCATTGTTCATGTTTTGATCTGGGTTCTGGTAACACATAGGCATTTAACTCGTGAAAATTTATTTGCACACTTTAAAAGATTATTTATTAGAGAGGGAAGGGAGGGGAGAGGGGCAGAGGGAGAGAATCTCAAACAGACACTCCTTGAGCATGGAGCTGGACGTGAGGTTCAATCCTAGGACCCTGAGATCATGGCCTGAGCCAAAATTGAGTCGCATGCTTAACCGACTGAGCCACCTTGGTGCTCCTGCACACTTTTCTGTATGTACATGATAGTTGAATACAAGGTTTATTTTAAAAAAATAAAAAGATCAGTGGGACATTAAAAAAAAATGAATAGAATCCATGGAGGAATCACATAGGAGATAAAATTTCCAAACAACTAAAGGAAAAAATTGCTCAAAGAGAAAACAATCAGTCAGAGCATAGAAAAGTGAGAAAGGAAAACAAGAAACCATAATTAGATAACAAAGAATAAGAAATATAAAATGAAATTAAGTCCAAATATAATAGAAATTACAATAAAGGTGACTGAATAAAAATCTTCTATGAAAAAGTTCTTGAATCTGGTGAAATAAACACCGTCTACCTTTACGCTGTCCACAAGAGATCTAGGATGGTGGCACAGAGAGCTTGAAAATAAAGGAAGGGAAAACAATATCATGAATAACACCACCAAAAGGAAAGTGAGTACAGCAATTTTATTTTCTGACAAAATTAACAGGAAGGCAAAACAAAACAAAAACCTTCAAACAGAGAAAGAAGAGTATTCATTATTGATCCTAAAGTGTAATTCACCAAAAAGTTAACAGTTGTGAGCCTTTATATACTTTACAACATAGTTTCAAGATATATAAACCAAAACTGAGAGAAAGACAAGCAAAACTTGACAAATCCACAATCACCGTGGGAGATTTTTACACAGAAATTCAGAGTGAAAAACCAAAAAGGCTCTAATGCCTTTGATTAACAGTCACCAAACTTGATTAGAGAGAGAAAACTCTTCAGAAAATACAAATTATTCTCAAGTATATATGGCAACTTGACAGAAAAATTCACCAGTTAGTGGTTTAGGAAGATCTCCATGCATTCTAAATCAGTAGTCATGCAGGCCATCTTTCCAGACAATAATCCAATCAACATAGAAATCAACACGAAAGGGATTTTGGAAAAAGCCCACCTAATATGAATACATGTGTTGGATATTTAAGAATCCCTCACATTGTACAGCTTTACTCTTCATCGAAATCCATTTCGTAGATAAGCCCACTTTCATCTACTCATTATCTCCTCCCCAATTCACAGCTGAGAGATTGCAGACAAAGCCCACCATTTGTGCAAGTCACAGGACAAGTGTATATTACAGCTGAAATTAAATCTTATTTCGGCTGGTGCACTAAATCTCACTTCTCCCCACAAAGGCGTCCAGATGTGTTAGAGTTGCCAAATTACTGTGAATTTAGCATGTCTGTGCCTCAAAACCATCATCTTTGATGAAGAAGTCCACATTTAGACACCAACTTATATTTGCTTCTCTTACTAAAAATAAAAGTGAATTTCACAAAATGACTGAACAAACCTCAAGTACAGCTATTAAACCTTAACCCTTTTATAACCAAAGATTCTTTAAAACCATGACCATTTTTATGCCTTTAGGGAAAATTTTTCCACAGAGAGCCATAAGTTACATCTAAGCAATGACATTATTTTTACTACTTGTCATATCTTTTCATTTTTCCACATTTCCAAGTTCTATTCTAGTGTCAAAGTCCATTACTCTATTTCCCTATTCCTCCCACATCCTGCCCAGGGAGTCTTTGTATTACTTTCCAGGGCACCTGGGTGGCTCAGTCAGTTAAGCGTCTGCCTTCGGCTCAGGTCATGATCCCAGGGTCCTGGGATGGAGCCCCTATATTGGGCTCTCTGCTCAGCAGGGAGTCCGCTTCTCTCTCTCCTTGTACCCCTCTCACCTGCTCATGCTCTCTTACACTCTCAAATTTAAAAAAAAAAAAAAAAAGCTACTTTCCAAGCTGTGGAGAGGAAGTAGGGCAGTGTCTACACTTTTAGATGTTTTGAGGACTTCCCTTCTACATATCTGTTTGCCTTCAGAAAGCAGTCCAGAGGACAGCTTAAAAGCTTTGCAAATAGCTAGTGACCATGACCTCTTCCATTTAGTCTCAAAGTGTGAGTCCTGCATTAGTCTCTATTTTTATACCAAGCAACCTACTGTCTTGGGCTTTCTTGTCTCATTTTTGTTTTATTCTCATTTGTTTTCTGACCCACATTATTTTTTTTTTAAGTTTTCCCTAAGCCTTTTTTCAGTACACTTCTCCAACTCCATATTCATCTGGACAAGAAATGGTAAGTAATTGGAGTTTAGAGGGGCAAGGAAGAAAAAGGAAAAAGACAAGAAACAAGAAAAGGTGATTATTGTAATAAGACAGAGAAAATAGGTCATATCGGGCAAGAGGAGTGGAAAATGGGGTTTTGTATGGATTTTTTAAAAAGATTATTTATTTATTTGTTTGTTTGTTTGTTTGTTTGTTTATTTATTTATTTATTTGAGAGTGAGCAAGAGAGCAAGCATGAGCAGCAGGAGGAGCCGCAGAGAGAGAGAGAAGCAGACTCCCCACTGAGCAGGAAGCTCGATGTGGGGCTTCATCCCAGGACCCTGAGATCAGGACCTGAGCCAAAGATAGAGGCTTAACTGACTGAGCCACCCAGGCGCCCTGTTTTGTGTGGATTTTACTGTGCAAAATGGAAAGAGAATATATGAAAGAAAAATCAAAGAATCAAAGTGAACGTAAAGAGAGCAGAAGAGTGAAATGGGATTAGGATCTATTTGGTGGCTTGGTCATCAATTAAGTTTCTAAATTGTTGCTCCTGGACAAACTGCTGGCCTTGCAAGATGGTGCCAATAGAAAATGCTTATTCTATGGCACATAACAATTCGTAACTTCTCATTGCATTTGTTACTCGCTGAAAGTGGAGTGTCTGATTCTGCTTACTTTAACAGAAACAGCTTTGACACAAATGAACAGTAGATTTCATTGGGAAAGCAACCAAAACAACTCCTCGTTTTCATCTCACATGCAAATCTTAGCACTTCACTGACAAAACCATACTGTTTTATAATAATTTTCCCATCTAATGTAGCATACATCGGAAACAATATTCCTCTTTGAAGCGTATCAACACAGCTTTCTCATGCGGGAAAATACCTGCCTACACACTTTCTTTTTTCTTTTTCTTCCTATATTTTTGAAGTGGCTAGTGTATGCATACCTTTGTGTTCCCCTCTAAAAAATGTCTCAAACATAAAGCTAAATGAAACAGCCTTATTTTGTGTACCCCTGCTTCAGTTGTAGTTTTAGAGGAAACAAATAAATAACAGCGTAATCTGATTTCCAATTCTAGTGGACCTATATTGTTTTTATCTACCAGGCACCTTATATTTTCTGGCAACAACCCCACTGCCTTCTGCCTTGGAAGAATTGTCTCTCCGCTCTACCTGGTTCAGGCAGAACATATTCCTCCTTTGTTTACCTCCATTCTCTGCAGGGGAGGGCACTGACGCAGACATCACGAGTTTGATCCTCTTCGTCCTCCCTTCAGAATACACGCTTGAAGTGTCACAAAGGAAATCATGTATGTCATTTTATGTTATTCAAGAGTTCATGTTTAACTTGATTTTCTATTATAAACTTCATAATTTTTTTGTTAAATGTTTAACACAGTACTTTTTTAAACATCCAACTGTGTGGGAATTGACAATAGCAGAAAGTTAATCTTTTTTCTCTAATTCTTATAGATGCTGTACAACTTGAAGATACCTGCTTCCTCCCAAAGAAGGTAACTCCATCCTAATAATAGCACATTCCTACCTGAGTTTGCCCGGGGCTAGAAGGCATTTGCTAATTCGTGGCCCAAAGTAACAGAAGTATTACCAACAGGAATGAAAAGAACAGAAACAACAGGTGAGCTATGGATTCCTGTTTTGTTACATTGAACCATATATTTTGTATATATTGTTTTATTGGACTAGCAGGGTGGTTAGAGTTTAACGATAATGGTTTTCAAGACAGTCTTTCACAATTAAAACATTTGGGCATTCTAGTTCAACAAATTCTTCTCATATGCAACAATCTTGAATAGGTGGAAAGATTTTTTATGTCATTTACTTTTTCACCCAGAAAATTGCCCAACAGCCATATGACTCGTATGACTGGATGTATCCATAGGCAGTCATCGAATCCCAGAATTTACAAATGTAACTGTGCGCCAAGTCATCTGTGGAATTACAAAAAAAAAAAAAAAAAAATTTCCAGATCTTCCCTTCCTCCTTTATTTTTAACAAGTTCCATGTGTGGTTCTGAGAGACATCTGGCTTGATAATCACTGGTTTCGTCCATCTCTTTCCAATTTGTTCATCTTCAGTCTTGAAAAATTGAAATTCTGAACGTGTGAATGGTTATAGTAAGAATCATCTTCTTACTCATCATGTATTTCAGTTTAAGAACGCAAAGGCTGTCCTTGATGATTATAAACTGTTGAGACCATTTTCTGGGTGTGATGTCCCTTACTAGAGCCTTTGTGTATGGACTGTTGTATGATGGGAAACTATGAATCTGACACACCAAGTGTTGCTACTCCTTCGCTGTAAGCTGCTGGGTAAAGCTCACTTTTTAAAAATTGTATTAGTTCTGGGGCGCCTGGGTGGCACTGTAGGTTAAGCGACTGACTTTTGGTTTCGGCTCAGGTCGTGATCTCAGGGTTGTGCAATCGAGCCCCGCATTGGGCCCCGTGCTCAGCACAGTCTGCTTAAGACTCTCTCTCTCCCTCTCCCTCTGCTCCTTCCCCTCCAACCTCTCTCAAATAAGTAAATAATTTTTTTTTTTAATTGTATTAGTTCTTTGAGATCAGTTGAATAACTCTTAAGAAGTTTAGCCTCCATGGTCAGGGTCAGCAATGTAATATTGCTTCATTGTTTCCCGAAAACATGTTGAAATCAACATTTTGCGAGTAGTGAGTTATTACAAATCTGATCTTTGGCAAGAAGAGAGGAAATGGGAAAATCTCCACTAAGGAGAGGAGAACCTAAGAGAAGGCACAGTCAGGAGGAAGACAATTAATCCACTTGCCTCTGAGGCAAAACTTGCCAATCTCTTGAACCCTATCCTTCTCCCACAGCTACACTAAAGTCATTCCCCAATTATATTGCGTTGTTTCTCACATGAATGCCTTTGAACATGCTCCATGCTTCTTGATGAAGTACTGTCTTTTAAGACCCAGCTGAAATATAACCCCTTCTGTGGAGATTTCTTGAGGTCTCCAGCTCCCCCCTGTGATCCTCCAAGTCTCCATTTAGCTTCCTTGACAGCGCTGTGTAACTATTTGGTTTCATGGCTGCCTCCCCTGTTTGGCCATCCATTACACGAGGGCATTTCCGGGTTTTCAATTCCTGGCTCCATGCTTGACACCCACCAATGGTGAAGAAATGCTCATTCAGTAAATATAAAATGACTTGCTTAATTAAATTTCCATTCTACCGTACCTAATCGGCCTCATCAAGGGGCAACTGGAGAGGGCTAGGTGTCCTCTTGGGGTCCTTGACATTACAATAAATCCACTGACTTTAAAGAAGCAGGAGACCTATGTCCCTGCCCGGCAGCTACATTCAGCAACTGGCCAACAGAATTCTGTGACTAGGTTGCTGTGGTTTGGACCCGGGAAGAGATAGAGAAGAAACCCGGGTGAAAAGTTCCAGAAATGTGTAACCGGGTGAGCCTGATGGCGAGTTTCAAAACTACAACCCAGGTTTGCTGGTTGTAGTCCAGCCACAGGTGTTAATATTGCCCCCCAGCCGGAATCAAAGGGCAGGCACATAGCCATGGATCCCAGAAAAGAGATCATGTAGGTCACAGAAAATAGGGAATGATGAGCAGCATTGCCAGGACTGAGAGATGACAGTAGCCAGGACTCTTTAGGTACAAGTGATAAAACCCCAAAGCAAAAAAGCCGGCCAAAAAAAAAAAAAAATATGGAAGCATATCTATACCTCCTGTAGGATCCCAAAGCCCTCCGTGGGTCTCTTTATCATTTATCCTACTGTCTGTTTCTGCTTCTGGACTCTGAGCTCCTCAAGCAAAGCCATTTCAACTCATTTGTCTTTCTGTCTCCAACACCCACCAGGAACCCAGGGTATTGTCTGACATTTAATTTACACTTCACGTATTTTTGCTATTGAGCTGGCCTCTTAAGAATGGAGAAGTGTCTAGCTTTCTCCCTTCCAAGTCCTAGAGCTCAAGACAAGATGTTAACCCAATGCGTTTTACCACATGAATTTCAGGCTACCATCCAGTTCCTTGATCCTGTCATTATGAGACATTTTCCCCTTAAATTATATGTGAATACTGAAGCTTTATATGGTGGGAAATAAAGAGATACGTGTAGAAGAGGAAAAAATACAGGAAGGCAGGAAGACTACTTTTTTCTTTTTTTAGTAATGATACATTCAAACAGTGTTTTATCAAGTGCCTAAGAAAGTAAAAGCTTATTCAATTACACTGTGGTTTTGAAATGAAATCTGCTGCTCTACCGACCGACTGCTCATTGCTCCAGACAAGCTTGGGTGTGCTGGCTGACGTTTGGTGCAGTGACTCCGATACGGTGTAAGATTTCTGAGTGGCAGAATGGTATCAGCTTTGTGCAAAAGTTAGCTGCAATTTTATTGAAAAAAAGTTATCTGACAAGATTGAGCAGTTACTGCATATGCATAAAAATGTCCCAGCAAAGAGCTGTAAGATATCTTCTTGATCAAATTGACTTACACAATAGAGGGGGGGAAATCCAGCTTTTCTTCCAGCCTTATAGATCATTAAATGAGTGCTATAAAATATTGCTTTCCTTTCTTGCTTTTTATCACTACCAGTGCAGATGTAAGTTTATCCTTAACAGTAAATGGACATTCATCCCATGGCATTGCTTCAGAAGGAGAATGTCAAATTCTTATGGTTATCTCCTCATTCATGCCCCATGTATTTAACCCATTGGTTGCCTGTTTTATGGTAGACAGAGCATTGGGATGTGCAAAGATGAATAAATCATAGTTACTTAAAGAGCACAAAGTCCACTACTACCAAAAAACAAAACAAAACAAACAAAACAAATAGTGCCTATGTAATACCCAAGTGCTATGGTAAAGATTTTACAAAGTACTATCATGGAGGAAGATAAACCCTTCAACTTTGCTCATGTGGGAGAATGAGAATTTGGGAGGGCTGAGCATGTTAATAAGGAAATGCCATGGGAAATTTACTGTAGTACTTTGGGAATTTTGGAGACACTCTTACTTTGGGGTCTACTAAACTCAGTAGGTTTCTATTGGAACAGCAAATTAATAAAAAAACAAAAAGATGATTGTTGAATGCAAAGTCTACATAATTCTGAGTGAAATGAAGATCTGAAATTGACTCATGTAGCATGAACTACACCAACAGGCTGAACGAAGCAAGCCAAAGCAAGGAATTATTAATTTACACAAAAGCAAGATCTTTTAACCTAATCTCCATGGAAATTATTTCTCCAGACTTCAGTCACCATCTTTCCGGGTGCACTCCCCTCTAAAGACCCAACCCAAAAGGTGATGTAGGTTTAGTAATTAGGGTATAAGCATTGATAGGGTTAAAGTTCATAAGCTCTGGGACACCATGTAGTGGGAGACCCAGATATACAACTTGGCTGTGTGACATCCGGCATAGCAATGGTTGAGAAATAACACTCTGGAAATTATAGAAGTGATGCATCTGAAGGATGGGTAATATGGTTTGTTCTCCACTATAGCCCATAGGCCATGGCTGTTTGCTCTTTGATCCACATCATGACTACTGGACTCCAGGCGTAATGGAGGTAAAAAGAGAGTACCACGCTGGTTCCACTTATAGAAACTAAGGACATTTTGTGGCTACCAGAAGTATAGGAATGAGGGTTGGAGGACACGTTTCCTTACTGGCGTTCCCTTGATTTTTCTTTCCGACAATTTGGTTCTCAGTTGCACCATCTACTGAAAAGGATTCTAAGCATTGTTACTCAGTATCCTTACTAAATCGTTCAAATGTGAAGAAGGTCCTAAAACACATCTACTTCCTGAAGAAATGATTCTGAGCACTAGATGTTCCCAATGACACAAGTGGTTATTATAAGAGATACTCTACAGTGAACATCCTTGTAAATGAATCTTTGCACACTTCCTAAATTCCATTAGGATACATGTTTAGAAATGGAATTGTGGGGATGAGCTCTGGGCACATTTTTAAATGTTCTCAAAGTATTGCCAAGTAGTCCTACAGAAGGTTGATATCAACAGATTATGAGCCTGTTCATGTCCATAATCCAGTTGCTTGTACTCATGGATGCAATTTGCTCACCCTAACTTGTCACTCATATTGCTACAATATTCCAGTAACCACCAGAGGATTCTTGAATGTTCCAAAGCTCACCACAGTGGTTGAGAACAAGATTCATTTCCTTCAAAACCCTTTCTTTTTCCTGAGTAGTTACATATGGCTAGCACACAATTGTTTTTCCAGATTTCTCCAATCAGTTAACAGCAGTTTAACACCACTGAGAGCATTTCACTTATTGATTGCCATTAAATAGGCTACAACTTATGTTAAATCATGTGCAAGATTTCTTGATGCGAAAATTTATATCAAGAACAGCATTTGAATGATTTGGCATTTAAACACTAGGAACTCACACATGGAAC
The DNA here is from genome assembly GCA_028646535.1 of Procyon lotor. NCBI lineage: Eukaryota > Metazoa > Chordata > Mammalia > Carnivora > Procyonidae > Procyon > Procyon lotor. The sequence continues at coordinate 39,669,655 of CM053617.1, read as the reverse complement.
CATTTAGATGATGCAAGAACTCGGTTCAGGAAAGAGATGCTTGAAAAAAACTTTAGTTTCTCTTTGAGGCCAGTACTTGATGTTTAAATGGTCATTTCAAGAAAATCAATGAATTTGTTAATTTCCCCAGCCACGGAGGAAAATGTTGGGAGGAAAAGTCGATTCTCAATCTGTGAGGAAATGATGGCAGTAACGCTTTTAACGACCAATGACAGCGGTTGTCTTCTGGAACACCTGGGCCTCAGTCTCCAGCTAGATTCCTTCTGCTGCTTTTTCTTTTTCTTTTTCTCTTTTTAACAGTAAAAAGAAGAAATTACAGAGGCCATTCTAAGGAAAGAAAAGGATTCAAAAAGAGAAGGCTTCAGTTTGAAGCATCCACAGGATACCGTGGAAAGCTCCCAAGTGCTTGAAAAGAAAATCTCATTCCACAGACATAAATCAGGATAAATCCTCTTGGATACAGCTTAAGACGGGGTGGGGGTGATGAAATCACATTTCTAAAGCACGGGCTTCACAAGCTGCACGTCCTCAAATAACAACTCTAAGGAACTGAAGTGAATTCAGCAGGTGGAGATCACATCACTTCCTCTTATTGTTTTATGGGCTTTCAGTTATGGTTAAGATTGGCTGTCTGACCGGTTCTACCATTTGCCTGTTTGATGAGACATTTGCTCATCACCTGCATCCGAGCCCAACAGCCAAAGACGCAGCTGCCATGACCTAGAACCGAGCTGGATGGAAGAGATGCAGAGCGCTCATGAGTAACACAGCCGAGGTAACTGTCCTGATTTTCTAGCCACAGTTCTTGCATCATTCTAGAAGCAGCCTGCCGAATTGCAAATGTATGTCAAGCATTTTCTCTTTGCCAAAAGGGTTCTCTATTTTCAAAATCTCACAGACCCCAATTTCAACTTAAAATCATACTTCAAATTATATTCCACCAGATTCAATTTTAATCCCTAAATCTCCCAGGAAAAAAAGTATCCAGGAGCTCTCAGATAGATAATGTAATTCAGAATCTTTATACATTTGCTTTTTAAAGTTAGAATAAAAGTAACACCCACATAAAATAAGCTCTTTTTGTCCCCAGATTGTTCATAAAAGTAAATCAGGAAAATAAGTCACAAATATAAAGTTTTTTCCTTCAGTGAATCAACCGTTCTTTACCTGCAGAATTGCTTTTACTTCCTTATAGCAAAATCAAGGTAATCTTAGGGAAAAATAAAAAAGACAAAAACAGCAGCAACAACTGTGTTACCTTTGTTTCCACAAGCTATGAAAGCATAAACTACTTTCGATTATTTGCCCTCTCTGCTGGCTCTAAAGCTCTCCAATATCATTTAGAAGAGAAAATGGCTTGTCACAGAAATAACAGGGATAGTCGTTACCGCTCGTGTGTATATTATGCTAAAATATATAACCTAAAGCCATTTGTTAGCCATTGCAGCTGCTAATAATTCGGTGAAGCATTGTTTTTTTCCATTTTGCACGAGTAAACAAGCTCAGGGCTGTTAAATTATACACTACCATGTGACAGAGTCACATATAAACACGGAAAGAGCTTTACAGCGTGCGATAGCTGATGTCACCAAAGCTATGTCCCCGAGCTTTCTATCTGAAGCGGCTCCACTTCTCTGTGGTCACCTGTGCATTCCATCAGAAACAGTGATGCAGTTCAGAATACACCCCAGTACTTCCTTTTCACCCATTTGTCTCTTTATGAGTTTGTTTCTTCAACAAACAAGGATTATTTGACACTGTGGAATCAAAATGACAAGTCATAATGATCATGACTCCTGGGTTTGACGACCAGAATATACAGATTTTTTTTAAGTAGTTAAAAGATTGCTCTGGGCCGCGTAGACATTTTTACAGTGTTTATTCTTCCAAGCCATGAGCATGGAATGTTTTTCCGTCTTTCGGTGTCTTCCTGGATTTCTTTTGTCAGTGTGCCGTAGTTTCTAGAGTACACATCCTTTACCTCTTTGGTTAGGTTTATTCCCAGTTTTGGGGCAGTTGTAAAGGGGATCAACTCCTTAATTTCTCTTTCTTCTGTCTCATTGTTGGTGCATAGAAATGCAACCGATTTCTGTGCTTTGATTTTGTGTCCTGCCACATTGCTGAATTGCTATATGAGCTCTAGTAGTTTGGGGGTAGAGTCTTTTGGGTTTTCCATATAAAGTATCATGTCATCTGCGAAGTGAGAGAGATTGACTTCTTTTCCTCATTGAGAATGATATTCGCTGTGGGCTTTTCATAGACGGCTTTTATGAGATTGAGGAATGTTCCCTCTATCCCTACACTCCAAAGAGTTTTAATCAGGAGAGGATGTTGTATTTTGTCAAATGCTTTTTCTGAATCAATTGAGAGGATCATATGGTTCTTGTCTTTTCTTTTACTAGTGTTCTCTATCACGTCGATTGATTTGCAAATATTGACCCACCCTTGCATCCCAAGAATAAATCCCACTTGGTCGAGGTGAACTATCTTTTTAATGTACTGTTGGATCCTACCGGCTAGGATCTTGTAGAGCATTTTGGCACCTGTGTTCATCAGGAATATTGGTCTGTAATTCTTCTTTTTGATGGAGTTTTTGCCAGTTTGGGGGATCAGGCTAATGCTGGCCTCATAAAATGAATTTGGAAGTTTTCCTTCTATTTCTATTTTACACTGTTGGTGGGAATGCAAGCTGGTACAGCAACTCTTGAAAACGGTGAGGACGTTCCTCAAGATGTTAAAAATATAGAGCTACCCTACGACCCAGCAATTTCATTACTAGTTATTTACCCCAAAGATACAGATGTAGTGAAAAGAAGGGCCACATGCACCCCAGTGCTCATAGCAGCAATGTCCACAATAGCCAAACTGTGGAAGGAGCAGAGATGCCCTTCAGTGGATGAAAGGATAAAGAAGATGTGATACATACATACAATAGAATATTACTCAGCATCAGAAAGGATGAATACCCATCATTTGCATTGACATGGATGGAACCAGAGGGAATTATGCTAAATGAAATAAGCCAAGCAGAGAAAGACAATTATCATATGGTTTCACTCATGTGTGGAACATAAGGAATAACACAGAGGACCACAGGGGAAGGGGGAGAGGGAATTGAAGGGGGGAAATCAGAGGGGGAGGGGACCATGAAAGACTCTGGACTCCAGGAAACAAACGAAGGGCTTCAGAGGGGCGGGGGTGGGAGGATGTGGTACCCAGGTGATAGGTATTAAGGACACGTGTGGTGATGAGCACTGGGTGTTATATGCAACCAATGCATCATTGAACACTACATCAAAAACTAATGACGTACTATACAGTGGCTAACTGAAGATAATAAAAAAAAAAATTAAAGGAGCCTAAGATAGGGGTGCCTGGGTGGCTCAGTTGGTTAATTGTCTGCCTTGGCCTCAGATCATGATGCCAGCGTCCTAGATCCCCTGTCACAGTTTCCCTGCTCAGTGGGGAGCCTGCTTCTCCCTCTCCCTCTGCCCCTCCCCTTGCTTGTGTATTCTCTCTCTCCCTCTCTTTCTCTCTGTGTGTGTCAAATAAATAAAATCTTTTTTAAATTTAAAAAAAAAATAAAAGACCCTAAGATAAGTTAATGTGATGACAGAAGACCCAGTATGCAGTGGGAGCCCTGAGAGGAGGGGGAATATATTAAGACGGGAAAACCTTCACCAGGGAGACACCGGTGTTATTGAGAGCTGGGGCATGAGTAAGAGTTTGCCAGTATTTTCGACCCCCGTTCCTTGCCTCTTAATTATTCAGCATGTAATCAGCTTCCAAATATCTTTCACAAGTTGTGTCTTCTTTATGTAAGTTAAAAATTATAAATAGTTTCAGTGGCTTTCCTCTGGTTATTTAAAGGAGTTGGAATAAAGTCAGCTTGTTCCAGAGAGAAAGTATTAGAGCATTTCAGGCAGTAGTAGCAGTTGAATGAAAAATAAGAGTGTATTTCTTTCTTTCAGAGAAGCATGCGGCCCTGAATTTGAGCCACAGATTTGGGGTTTGGGTGGTGGTTGTATGTTTTGTTGGTTTCTCTGTCTCAAGTTCACTGTCAGCCAAGTCTGGTTTCCTCAGTTGTCTACAGAGTTAGGAGGAAGGACTGCATCAGATCAAGATGGGATAACAAACGTCGTTTAACAAAGTTACACTTTGTTTTTTCTATTTCTTTTACTCTACTAACCCGGTGCATAGAGTCTCTTGTTTGGAAAGGGAAGTCTTCCTGTGGGTCTGCTGAGAGGGAACTCCGGAAGAAGCCGAGATCAGAGATGGTGCCTCAGCCAAGGCTTGAGGGCCTTGCCTGGGGTTTTGCGACGTGGGTGCATAATAAACGCAGATTGACCAAACTGAAGGTCCCAACCCAAGTTCCCTCCTCTCAGATTTTACTTCCATTCTCAGACAAATTTGCCTCATCTGCCACCTGTTGGCAGGAGGAAGCATTTTCTGGCTGAGCTCAGCCTAAGCACCCAAACCTCAGCTCAGGTGAAGATCATTCAGGAAGAAGCCAGAGTCACCGTACATTACCTCCTCTGTCAGGGCTGTACTAGGACAGGAGAAGAGAACGCTGGTGGCGGGGGGAACCTGGACTTTGGAGGACTAGCAGAGCGGTTGCTTCTCCAGGCATCACATTCATAGTCCTGCCCGGAGCATCCTCGCCCTGATTGTTCCTCCAGAAAGGGCTTCAGCCTCTACAAGTCTTCATTTCCTTTTATGTCAAAGGATATTTTCACTCCCCAGCTCTCAGTGAGTTTGGGAGACAAATGAGGTAAAGTTATGTGCCCACTGAATTATTTATACCCTTCAATCCCCTTCACCCCCCTCTCCAAAAAAAAAAACAAAAAAAAATCCTTACCAATAGCTATTAGTAAAATGAGGCACTCATTTGCCTCATTTTCCAGTGGAGACCAGCCTCCCAGAGAGGAAATGCCCCATGATGTATGAGCAAACTTGAGGATACACATCACAGATCTCTAGATCGGTGGCTAGAACTGAGAAGTAGCTTGAAGACCCACAACAGAAGAGCTGCAGCCCTTTCACATTTTATATTTTTATTGTGGCTCTTATCACATTCTGAGCCACAGTGTGTGTATGTGTGTGTGTGCGCGCGTGTGTATGTTTGCGTGTGTGTGTGTGTGTGTGTGTGTGTGTTACTGTGTAAATAGGGCAAACTGAGGCCCCAGAAGTCTCAGTAATTTGTTCAGGATAAGAGAGCACATCAGCATTGGAGCCAGAAGGCGCTCTGAGGTCTGATACTGGGCCTCTCGTGATTTCCCTCCATTGTTCTTCGCATCCAGTGGTAACTCCAGGTTGCCTAAGTCACGAAGGGGCTTGGTCTCCTCTGGTTCTCTGGCGATCTGGAGACTGTGACCTTTGCTTTCCCCCAAACCCAAATGAATCCTCAGTGGCTGTGCCAGAAAGGAGTGGGAGGGGCTGCAAGAGTGGAGGGCTATGGGACTTGCCCCAGTGTAATAGCAGATGGAAAAAACCCGAACACAGGGACAAACCAAACCTATACGTGGTGGAAGGCAGTGGACTTGGTTTGTACAAGTCAGCAAATGTGCTGACTTGTGCTGAACATGGTTAGCTTTAGTCTGGCTACACTCCAGCTCTGGGAAGGCAACATATTTAGATATTGTTGCTTAGAAGAGTAGAGATCACTTGAAACGGTGCAGATGATTTCCTGCAACATATTTCTACCCTAGGAAAGAGAATTCGAGGGGCATCTCGTCTCAATCCTAGCCATGTCCCCCGTGTAAAGCACAACCTTGCCATGTGTATAATGCTAGTGACGTGCAGGGACTCTGGGCTAGCTTATTTCTGAAAGCCGCCTGTCCTAACGTACACACGAGAGAAAACCAAACCTGTTATGTTTTACTGGTGGTGGCACAAATTTACTGTTAACGATATTAAATTGACAGGTTGATCTGGTTACTGTTTATACATCCCCTTGAGGACAAATTATGACATCAATTATGGTTATAAATAGCACTGTGATAACTACTCTGTGCTTCGTTTCGTCCTCACAACAGCTCTGTGTGATGCATTTGCCTTACAGATGAGGAAGCCAAGGTGCAGAGAGGTCAAAGGCTTTGCCTGGGAATGTACAGGCAGGAAGTGGTAGAGACACGTAGAATCCAAACTAACCGAGCCCTTACCCTGTGAAATCCAGCCTTGCATTTCTGACACCTGGGTATGTGTCTTATCCTTTGCACTGGATGGCAGGCTCTTGGAAACCAAGAATCAAGTCTTACTCTGTTCCCCCCCAGAAGTATTGGTCATAGTGCTGGGCAGGAATGTGTCCTAAAAATGACAGGATGGCCAGACACAGATTTTGTAAATCAGCAGATAAATGGATAATTGGTAGGGAGGGAGAGAGAGAGGAAAAGTACAGTTATGTGGACAGAGGGGGTATGAGTGGAGGAAGAGAATCTGCAAACTAGCAGAAGGCAGAAGAAAAGATATTTCAAATGTAATACTTGAGTCCTAACATAGCAGCCAAGTAATAAGCTAGTAATAAGACGCGTCCTTGCAGAGAAATAGCTAACATCTCTCCTGATTTGCACTTAAAAGGATTTATCGCTCATCTTTCCCCTGTAAAGCAATGTAAGATCACCAGGATTACTGGGATTCTCTTCTGCCCTCTGCAGAGTTTAATGCCATCACAGACTGTTAAAAATTTGTAGAAACAAATAAGAGAGTCCAGTATCAGCTGAAGCTCTAATCCCCTCAAAGAAAAGAATAGCTTCTGGGCTACCAGTTCCCTTGCAAATGTAAACTCAAGGGATTGAGGTTTGCCGGTGACCTCAGCCTTCCTCTTGAGCCACAGCCAGAGCGAGCGGGCTGGACATCCGTGGGAAGAGTGATGGAGGCACAGGGGCGTATCAGCCTATCCCATTGTTTTTATGAAGTCTATAAACATAGAACAAGGAGGTGAAGGGTAGGAATAAGCTGGTCCTTCCTCTCCAAAGATGAGACAGAATTGGAGATAAAATACAACTGCCCTGTGAGCATTAAAGTACAAAATCATCCCTTCAGTGCAGATAGGCAAAATTCCTTAAAGGAGGCACAATGGTCATTGTATTTATTCACTCATCCATTTGTGCATTCATAACATTAATAACAAAATGTGTGCGTTTCAAAAAGAAGATTCATGAGTCATGGAAGGCTCCAGCACCAAATGTTTCTAAGATAAATATTGGCACCCCACCTAGGGAGCAGGAAATCCAGCCTAAAGACCCTGACCTTTCTGGTCCCAGGGGCCTTTCCACTCGCTCATCCAGGTCACTCCACCATGTGATTCATTGGATTCCCTCTTCTTATCATATATCACAGAATCAGAGACTCGAAGAATCCCATTCAGAGATGTGCTTTATTTTATATACCGCTTACAAAGAAAAAGTAAGCCACGACAACACTACATTATAGCTTTTGAGTTTCTATTACCTATACACTCGACTTAGCCTTCTTCTCAACTGCAGTCTCTTATAAAGGAACAAGTACTCTTATCACTGAGATTTGTTTTTATATTATTTTATATCTTTGTATTTCTATTATTATTTTATATTATTCTAAAGCAAAGTGCTGGCATAGGCCTTATTTCATATATCTTCCGGTTGCCCGCTACCCTTGCAAAATCTACTCCCCACCTTTCCACATGCTTGCTGTGTTCTGACCCAGAAGACTGACCTGGATGGGCTAACTCAGCAGATCGCAGAGCAGGCCCAAACCCCTGGGCCTCCTCAAGACTGGCACCAGGCACACAAGGTCAAAACTATTTTTATAATAATACTAAGACATCACTTACCTTTCGTTATATTGGCATTTGAATTGCTGGTAAAAATCAAAGGTGGGCAAAACTGTTGGAGTCGTAGCAGAAATTAAGGCATTGGCACCAAACTGCCCTAGTAGTCATTGTATTCTTCACTTGCCAACCACTCTCAATTAAAAAAAAAAAAAAAAAGCTGATTTCATTCAAGAAAGTCCATGATAAAACAGCAAAAGCAGTATTAATTTTATTCAAATCTCTGTCTTTGCGTCCATATCTTTTTATTATTATTTAATTTTATTTTGGGGGGCAGAGAGAGAACGAGAATTTTATTTTGGGGGGCAGAGAGAGAATGAGAAGAACGAGAGAGAGAACGAGAAAATCTTAAGCAGGAGTTCAACATAGGGCTCGATTCCACAACCCTGAAATCATGAACCTGAGCCAAAATCAAGAGACACTTAACCGACTGAGCCACTCAGGCGCCCCTGTGTGCACATCTTTTTAATATTCCGTGCAATGAAATGGGAATGTGTGTAAGCTGATGCTACATACTGAAGCATGATGGCTGTCACTAGGAGAACCTTTTATAGACCTAATTCTTCCTAATCACTTTTTGCCAAAGAGTCACGAATGGCCTTCTTTTCCATCCCTTGTGCCATCAAGGTCCTGGTGAGCTCACATTTCTTAAAAGGGTTATCAGCGTTTGTCTCCAGATTTTCTCCCATTTTGCAAGCTTTAACGCTGGCATTTTTTATTTTATGCATGTGCAAATTTTAGCAAGCCACATCTCAATTGTTGCCTGACCAGCACGACTGTCGAACTCCATTGTCTGCTATATATCATAATTTGGGAAATATTAAAACATGATAATAGATGTGTCTTAGAATTAATGAAATATGATAGTTTAATTCCATGCTCAGCAAGCAACCTTCTAATTATCTGGCTTCACATGAAGCTTCCTCCATTCCCAGATCCTTCCCTTACTGCAACAATGGTTCATTCATTTCACAGCTGCTTAGAAATCTAGATCAACTTGTCAAATTATAAGGAATTTTGACATTCCTGGCTCCAAGGGAAAGGGGAGTTACTGCTAGTCCGTAGCTCAGTCACCAGCTTGCACTTGGCATGTTTAACTTTCGGTCTGGAGCTTTGTCACTTCTAGAGAAGGTAGGACCCCTCTTCTGTGAGCTTGAAGGAGACCTGGCCCCCTTCAGGGCAGACCCAGTGAATCTCTGACCGCGGGCACAGCTCCAGGACCCTACGTGATCTGTTCACCCCTCAGTTATCTACCCCTAGGGATTCCCTGGCCCTCCCCACCCCACACACCCCAGACCTGGGACAGATTCCTCAAGAAGAGTCTATCTTGGAATTTTTCTCAGTTTTTGTGGAATTTTTCCTTCTCACTCCTTCTGCCTTTTTCTTGCTTTTAAACAAATCTGCCATCATTCTAGACAGCCAGTACCTTTGCTCCTCTTAATTAAATTTACCCTGTGTACCTTGGGCCTTCTCTCGGTAATCAGTTTGCATTGCGGCTTTCCGGCATCGGCCTCCTTTTCTCCCTGTCCCTCTAAACCGAAGATGCAGAATGCTTGTTTTTCCAATTTTTGTCAGCACGTTTCCGGGCCACCCTAAAGCCATCACCCTCAAGGTCCTATGTCTCCTCAACACACGTAAACTCATTTTTCACGGAGGACAAAAGGGATAGGGCTGCAGTGCCCTTATAACCCAGCATTGTTTTTAGCGTTTATTCAGTGCTTACGAGGCACAGGGAATTATGATGCCAAGAACTGTGCCAGATTTTATCATGTAACTCCCCCCCCCAATAATAAACACTGAGGTTTAGAGAGGCTGATAATTCACCCCAAAGTCACATAACTAATAGACCCAGCGGCCAACATTGAGTTGTTTCTGGCCCTGGAGACTAAACTCTAGGCTTTCGTACTTATTTACTGAGCACCTACTTTGGGCAAAATGCTGTTCTAGGCACTGAGAGGAAGACAGAAAAGGAGGGAAGATGGGGTCCCCCTGTCAAGTGACGTAGGGGACAAGTGTCCAGCAGGGGACAAGAGCCACGTCCTTCACGCTCCTAGTGCTGGGTAGAATGCAGTCCGCCCTCTGTGAAGTCCGCACCTGTGCTGCTAGAACGCAGAGGAGAATTCCAGCCGAGGAGACGGAGTGAGGCTTCAAGGAGGAACCGGCATTTGAACTGCACTTGAGTGATGGGCAGCATATAATGAGAAAGCTGTTAAAAGGAGAGGAAAGTAGGCCGAATGCCTGAAGGTCTAGGGGAGGGAAGAAAGGGAAGCCGAGAAAGAGTTATTTATTACCTCCTGTCACTGTTTGTGATTCTGCTTCTTAGATTCATAGTCGGTCCAAAGTCAGGTCCAAAGTCAGGACTCGGGGAGGCCGGCCCCCCTCTCTCCTGGCAGCCCTGCCGCAGCTCGCAGCTCGGTCCATTGGTTGCAGCTATGCCCTGGTGTGGGAGGGTGTCAGCAGATTCTTAAGGGGTTTCTCGTGTCCCCCGCCCGTGCGCTCCCCTCACGTCAGCTCACGCGCTGGCTGTCATTTCAATCTCCTGCTTGCCCAGTCTCAACGGGGTGGACTGCCCTGAACAATGGAGTTGTCTCCACGGATGGTCAGAACGAGGGGCCCTCCAGGGCCCTGGGGACCAGAGGTTAAGAAAAGAAAAACGGGGTTGGGGGGGTGGGGGACAACCACCTGGCAGCCTATGGACAAATTCAAGGTCCCTGCTCAGCAGACCCTGAGGATTTAAAAGATGAGCGTGTGACAGGTGCAGCCAGTGTTGTCCGTTCCCCAAAGTACCACCTCTGCCTTGCATTCCACCCCGGGCCTCGGACACTGACTTCCCTGCAGAGGTCCTTGGACCGCTGAGGAGACTGAGTTCTGATCTCTGGACTAATCAACACTTGACTTTGAAAATAAGAGAACCAATGCCCCAAAGCCTTCAGCAAGATAATACAGTTATTACTTAAAACCAAGGTTGACAGTTAAAACCCAGAATTTCCTCTCACTCCAGTGATTTTCCCAGCGAAACCGTTCCTGTCAACCTTGTAAGTGAAGCAGGAGCTTATAGGATTAGCAGAGAAATCTTAATACAATATTCAAATGGCCACAGGACATCAACAGAAGGAAATCAACAAATACACACCTCCACCTCCTTGTTTATGCAGATTTGCTGCCCCAGTGACAGAAGTCATTTGATTTTGTTTATGGATACCCAGCTATATTCCAGAAAAGGTTGACATTACCTCTCAAAGATACATAAGGTCCATCAAGATAATAAATCAGAGGAAGAGGATGAAGAAGAGGAAGAGGGATCCAACGGTAAGGAGATAAGGTTGCTAGAAAATATCAGTGAAGTACTAGTTGCTGACCATGGGAGAATGGCCCATTTGGAGGAAAGTGCCTGCAAATTTTCCAACAGTTAATGATCTTTCTCATCCATCACATGACTCTGCCTCCCAGAGAGAAAAACTATCTGCAGAGAAGAAAAAACAATAGCTTTTCCTAAATCTAAAAGTCTCCCTAAAGAGATGGGACACTGTGTGATGTAACGAACCCGGCCCTTTACGACCGTCCAGTAGATTTCTTGATCTTCATCTGGTGATTACACAGCATAATTAAGTCCTGTTACTCTGGGACTCCTAACTTGTGCGCCACACAGCCCTGGGGAACCTTGACATTTTTGCAAGGGTTCCTGAAGTAGTGCCCATACATTTATTCGATAAATAATTGCCTCACTCATCAACGTATGAAAAATGTTCAAATATTTATGGATGCTCCTATGATTATAAGATATATTGAATTTAAATTGGGTCCACGGTTTGTGAAGGCTTAATTTTTCATTCTCTGTTTGACAAGGGACATTCCAAGGACACATGGAGTTGTCAGGGGGTGACAGGAGGCAGGGGGCTCCACATGACTTTGTGATGTGGAAAAGAACCCTGGCTTCAAAGACAGAGCCGAGACAATGCGGTTATTTGTGGCCACCATCCCCTCTGACTAGTCGGGTTCAGTGCTGTGCCAGTTGTCATGTATCAGTGTTCTTGATTTTAATAAAAACTAATGTTTTTATTTCCCTTGTTGAGAGAAATTAGGAAGCATTTAGCTGGGGGACTTAACAGATTGTCTATCCTACGAGCTCCTCTCTATAAATATTCTCTCTCACCTAAGAGTTGGAACAGAGTCCCAGAGAATTCAGATTTGTAATCTTTGACAATCACCTGGCTTGGGGACACTTTTCTCTCGTTCCTTAAATTTGAAATGGTATGTTTTAACTTGCAACCGAGGTAGGGGATCTCTTGACATCCTTTGCTGAAATTTGAGAAGCCTAACACAGATATCTATCTCTCTTCCGTTCTGAGAGAGGATTCAGGCATTTTGCAGGAACACAGCTGAGTTTTTATTCATCCTTACACCTACATCTCTCTCTGCAAACTCCACGGGCTAAAAGCCGGTCCATATTGCAGTAGGATGACTGCCCCACCATTTAAAAACATCACTCATGGAATGCCTAATTTTGAGTCATGTTATTTCCTGCTGTTCCCTTCAATGCAAAATACGTGCCAAGAGCACAGCGTGGGGTGACTTGCTATGTGAAATTATTAAATATGAGCCAATTAAAAATGAGTTGCTCTCTGCAAACTGTTTTTCATTTTGGCATACCCAGTCAGTATTCTTTCTCTTTTGTAATAATTAGATGGCATGTCAAGTTGTCGACTAAGATCTCTTCCTAGATCATGAAATTGAAAACATAGCGGCCTTGTATATAAAAAAATGTTCATCCCAATGTGTTATCAGATGATAAGAAACTAATTAAAATGAAGCCAAGTCAGGACATAGGCAGCCATGCTTTATCTCACTAAAAAGGCTTGCCTATTTGATAAGGGGCATCCTTACTCACTTGGAGTCTTATGGAATATTCGGTTTCAGATTCTGTACAAACATCAGTAGTTGAGTATTGGGGGAGAGAAAAAAATGGTATTTTGAAGTGATCTAACCAACTTTTTGTTCACAAACTGAAAGCTAATGGAAGGTCAATAAAAATGACAAATAATTCTATATTATTCCAGATAGATTTCTGCATAAAATGAATATATTTCTGTAGAATAGTGATGGCTAAACCCCACCTCCTCCTCATCTGCACCATTAGCTTGAGATATTCAGACTTATCATTTTAAGAAATAAATGGGCCATACTTAAGGCCTCACCAAATTGTGCCATGCCTGTCATTTGCTAACGGCAAATAAATCAGCACGAAGCATGGCCCACCGTCTGGCATGGGTTCTCAATTTAGGCTGGTGCAGGTAGTATATCTTAGAAGACCTATTTAGTTTGAGATTCATGATCACATGTACTAAGGAAAAATAGTGAGTCAAGGGTTAAGCAACTTGCTCTAAATGGACCACAGAACTTCCGGCACAACTTACAGCTTCTGGAATATAGGCAATGGCTAAATTTCCAAGCCACCCTAGTCTTTCTACATTAAACTAGAAACGTAGTTCCTTTACCAAAGAAAGAAATTTCTTTACCAAATGGTAAAGATTTACCATTGCTTTACCAAAAATACAGCATCACTGCAATGAGCTACCACTTCATACCATTAGGATGGTTATTATCAAAAAGCAAAACAAAACAAAAAAGAAATAAGTATTGGCAAGGATGTGGAAAAATTGGAACCCTTGTGCCTTACTGATAGGAATGTAAAATAATACAGTCCATGTGGGAAACAGTTTTTTGGTCCCTCAAAAAGTTAAACATAGAATTACCATATGATCCAGAAATTCCACTTCTGGATACATACCAAAATGAATGGAAAGCAAGGACTTGAAAGATATGTGTACCCTAAAGTTCATAGAAGCATTCTTCACAAGGACGAAAAGGCAACAACCCAACAGCTGAATGGATAAACAAACCATAGATTATCCCCACAATGGAGTATTACTCAGCCACAAAAAGGAATGAAATTCCAGCACATACTACAGCATCGAAGGACCTTGAACACATGCTAAGTGAAACAAGCCAGACACAAAAAAACAAATATTGCATGATTCCATTTACATGCAGTATCTAAAATAGACAAATTCATAGACACTGTAAATAGAATAGAAGGAACCAGGAGCTAGGAGGAGGAGGGAATAGAGAGTTCGTGTTTAATGGGTACAGAGTATCTGTTTAGGGATTAGGAAAAGTTCTGGAAATGGACAGTGGTGGAGCTACATAATTTTCTGAATGTACTTAATGCCACTGAATTGTACGATTCACAATGATTAAAGTTGTTAATTTTGTTATGTATGTTTTACCAATTTAAAAACATACACAGCTCTAAAAGCCACCATGCCCACTCCTGACTCTCCCGGCCCCCCAAGCAAATCATGATTCTAGTAGCATTTGTTGCATCCAGTCTTAGAATCCCTAGATCTGCCTGTCCTGGGCAATCCTGGCAAATCCCCTGTGAGGACAAGCATGTCCCTAAGAGGAAACTCTTTGATGCCTCCTGGGTGACGGTTTCAGGAGGCTGCTGGGCTGCTAGGCTCCACCATAGTTGTAGGCCAGTTATTTTGAATCAATGGCTTGGACTGTGTCTTGGCAAGAACTGTGGGACTATTCAAATTCAGTCACCTTAATTGGGTTATAAGAGAATTAGGTTGTGGGTATGTACCTGATGGATAACTTAAATCTTTGAAGCATTTGAATGTTATTCCTTGAACAAATGAAGATTTGAAGCCATTGGAACCCCCACTCCTCCCAACCACTATGTCCAGAAAAATTTGACCATAAGGAAAAAGTTATGTAACAATAAACAAAAGTCTCCATTGAGGAACTACATTGGCCTAAACCAGACAAGCCTGTAATCATACCTAGAAGGACAGTAATGAGTGCCTGGATCTAAGGGAAGTCTTTGGGATTATCCAATCGTGTGGCAATTAGAGACCAAACCCAGCCTTCAGACCAATGACTCCTCCATCACGTGCCTGCCGCAGAGAAAGCATTATATCCTCTCTGATGTCCCCATTTCTCCTTCTCATCTTAGGGGTAAGAGGCAATGTCAGGGTCCAGGAGTGATCACAGAGCACACAGAAGTGCCATAGGACTCGTGGCTACTGTGCTTTCCTTTGCCACAACAGAGGATGTTTTCTGGTAAAACACTGGGTAAGCAAGAACCTAGTGACTCCCTCCGAGGTACGCAAACATCCGGGTGCAAACTAAAGTGTTCACCACCCAAGTGATAACTGTGTGTCTTCATCCTCACTTGGCCACAGTGGTAGTTGAAGCAGGAACAACTCCGCGCCACATGTCGTGCTCTGAGGTGTTCTTACTTGGTGTCATAGCTTCTCTCGCGGGGTAAGAAAATATCTGTAATCAGTCGTAACTCCTGAACTGGAATAAAATGACCCCAAATCAGCAGTTCTTAGAACCAGAAGGACCTCTTAGCCTAGGCAGTCTAACTCTCTTGTTTTACAAATGAAGATGCTGAGACAGGAAAATTGGAAAGACCTGTCTGAGGTCTCACTTTCATTAGTGGTAAATAAGGGAGTAACCCTGAGAAGCCCCAGCTCCTTGTTTGGGGGACTTGCCTCAAGAATGTGCTCCTTCCATGGAGGCAATAGAAGCATCCAGTCTTTGGAAAGTCATCATGGATTTGGTAGGTTGATTTCATTTGAACGATGACTCCAAGTAGAGGGAAAATGTGTTTTCCTCTCTTAGAGCTGTTTACTCTGAGTCACTGCTCAGGACAGTGGCCTCTTTTTGAATGATTCATGTCATAACAGCCGTTACAGACTTGAAACCCTTAAAATGTCATTGGGCCGATGATGTATTGGATTTTACTTAAAACAGAGAAAATGCAAACTGTTCAAAAATGATATTTTTCTATCCCTTTGTGGCTGGGATTTGATAAATAGTACTGTAAGAAATTCCAAATGGTAGATTTCTTTTTTAATAACAAAATTCGACTAGTGATACAGATGTGACTTTCTAGTTTGTTCTGTAAATCCAGTAAAATATGGCCACAATTGATTTTGTGTCCTAAACCTCACCAGTTTACGAATGCTCTATGATTTGTTTTTCACCCCAATGAACAGTCTTCTCAACAGAGTCTCAGATGTTACAAAGAAGCTGAAGCCTGGATTAAAGTCCAGGCTTTACCTTCACCACCTCTGTAACTTTAGAACAATCACCAGCTTTTCTGTACCTTGTCTTCTCATCTCTGAATTTTAGGTGGGGAGTGGCCCAGAGGAAGAGAGAGAATCTTAAGCATATTCCACACCCAGCCCTGAGCCCAACACGGGACTCAATCTCATGACCTGAGCCAAAATCAAGAGTCAGATGCTTCACCGACTGAGCCTCCCAGGCGCCCCTCTCATCTTTGGATTTTTTAATACCAATTCCAATCCCAGTTTACGTCATAAGGGATATTGGGTAGACTGGCTGAGATTCATTCATTCAAAAATGGCTTCAAAAGAATAAAGTGCTATACACATTTAAGAGACCAGGTCTCTTAATCACTTCCCCACCACCAGAAAGCTTAAGGAAATTATTCAGACAGGCCATAAAAAACTCAAGCGCTGTGGTTGAGTAGTTTCCTTGGGTGGAGAACCAAAAGGAAGTGTAACATTTTCAATAATGAAATCATCCAGTGTATGAGCATTTAGGGAAGCTGGACTGAGGCTGGGGTTTTTAGACAAAAAAGCAGCAGAGGACCAGAGGATAGTGTAGAGCTTGAGTAGTAAGGTTACTCTTAATAAAGGACAACCAGAGGAGAGAAAATGGAAAAATATTTAATATCAATCAATGAAGTAATAGGAAAGCTAGGAGAATCAGGATAAATGAATAGATGGATGCCTTCACCAGCAGACTCCCTTTCCTTGGCACTTCTTAGTCATTACACCTCTGTTAGTGCATGATTTATTTAGTAAATATTTATTAAGAAGCACCCATTGCATGCTGGGTTCTGTTCTGGGCCTTAGGAAAATTAATTAATGAATAAATCATGAAATCTCTGACCTCACAGAACTTACATTTTAGCAGCAGAAGGGGGAGGAGAAAAGAAAGAGCAATAAACAGATAGAAAATTAGACATTTTCTAAAGAGCTAATTTCAGAGAGCAATCAGTGCTATAAAACATAAGATAGGGCAACAAGATAGAAAATGGCAGGTAGCACAAAGGGAACTAAATTAGCCAGAGTGGTCAAAGGAGGACTCTCTGAGGAGATGACATTGAAGCACAATGCTTTCAGTTGCAAGTGATAAAAATCAGTATCAAACTACATGAAGCAGAACAGAGATTTTATTGACCCAAGAAGGGAGATAGGATATTGGAGTAGCCTCGGGATTTAATGAGCAATAACAGGTCTGGAACCTTCAGGCCTCAGAGATGGGGAATCAAACCCAGAAAACACAACCTTCTTTTCCACATCGCGGCCTCGTTAGTCTTTGCAGATTCACATCTCCCCATTTGAGTATGCCCGGTAGAAAACAGGTCTTTTTTTCCCAGCGATTATCTCTCGACCTCAGAACACAATTTTGGCCAGAAACAAGTTACGGGGTCTTTGTTACGGCTGGCTCAGAGTGGGAGGGGGATGAAAGAGAAATGAGGGGAAGAAGCATTTCACCCGAGAAGAGGATGGAGAAGCTGTAGGAACTACACAATAGCTCTTGCAGATTATTGCACTCGACCCCTTCACTTCCTAGCACACCCAAGGCACCTTCTCCCCCAATATTAAGTTAGAAAATGCCCACCTATGGAAATACCAGTACCCTGTGTACAGCAGAAAACACAGCCACCCTTTCCAAAGGGACAACCCAAATCACATCATTTGCTAGATTGAATTCCAAGTCTTCTCATGTTCTTGCCAAATAGGGAATTTAACCACCCCACCGGAGCCAATATAAAATTATGAAGGAGTACATAATGTCTGCGATAAAAACTCCTATTTTGGAAAGCACAGAAAGGAGTGGCAACATCAGCTGTCTCTGGTCCATGGCATATATAGCGTATTTCTGAACCAGAAGATCAAGGACTCCCTTCCCTGGCCACACAGCAATTCTTCGGATGAGTTTCTCCGTCTGCCCCTGGATACTTGCCAGAAGAGTGCACCGTGACCATTGGTGTACTTGGATGAGCCCGAGACAGAATTAGGACTTGATACTTCTTTTAGGTGTTGCAATGATTTATCCACTTCCCGTTGATACAGTTACAGCTGTTGTCATGACCCTTGAGTCTGACCTCAGGTAACAATTTCTATATTTATCAGGACTCTGACTTTTAAAGTCAGAAGTCCATTTAAACCTGGAAATGAAGGGTGTAGCAACCTTTTCCCCTGACTTCAACTGACTCTCCTTATGTCCCTAAAAATAAATGCACTTTAATCACTGCATCAGCCAGATCTCATTCAGTTGTAAGAAATAGAAACCAAACTCATATTGACTTAAAGAAAAAGTATTTATTGGCCTCCTAAGTAGAATGTATTCTGGGGAAAGGCATGGGAACCAAAAAAGAGGTGCAAGAATCAGGATCTGAGGACCCTAACTGGATTTTACTTGGCTTTCTGATTGGCTTCATCCATAGACTCTCTGTGAGATGGTAGGCGAAGTGGTTCTCAGTGGTCCAAGATCCAAATCCCTCAATACAATTACCCCATCAAGAAAGAAAATGCTTTCTTCCAATTTCAATCCTGGTGAAGAGCCATGATGGGTCAGCCCTGGGTCCTATTCCCACCGCTCTGGTGGTTATGGGGGCGTGGGGTAGAGAAGAAACAGTAGGCTAGCAGAAGAAAGATTAAAGCAAAGTTTATTGGACAAATATTTTAGCCACCATTGTGTTCACAAAAGTCATCAATTCATTAGGCACAACTATACAGTAGAAAAGATATTGTGTGTTCCACAATTAGAAACAGACATTAGATGAGTCCTTTTGGCCTTCAATTGGACATTAAGGATGAATGTAAAGTCTGAACCCACATCACAATTTCTTTCTTTCATTCATTCATTCATTCATTCATTTTTCAACAAACTTTTATCAAGTGGCTCCAAATCCTAAGCACTGAGTTAAGTGCTGTGCACCATTAAACAGCAAGGACATGGTCTCCACCTTCATAGATGGGGAGTCATACAATGAAATAGGTTATCCCATTAAGTGAAATAACAGGCACCATAAGTAATAAACCTGAATCTTCGAGAGAGCCCTGTAGGGGCGACTGTCCTATTCCAGGCATGACGATGGAGCTGAAGTGTTCAGGGAAACCATCTTGGGAGAAGTCACACTTAAACCAACACCACGACGATGAGTCCAGGTTAACCAAGTCTGAGGGACAGAGTGCTCAGAGTTAAAGAGACAGAGTCCAGTTAAAATAGGCAAATGCCCAATGCCGATGAGATCATGGCACTTGTGGAAAATGAAAGAGTTAAAGAGAGCCGCCATGCTACTTCTGCCCAGTGGCCTGATTTTCACTTGCTGTCTTCTGAGAAGAGCAAAACACCCTAGCGTATCTATTTCCACCTGTCTCTACTGCTTTCCCTCCAGGCCCCTTTTTATTACCCTAAAGGCAGAAGTGGCACAAATGGGGAGAGGTGACAGTTTAGGAGTCAGTGGAAGTGACCAAATAGGATTGTTTTCCATTCTCATCCAACCCAATAATTTTAAGTACTGTTCTCTCTGCCTCTAAGTGTCACTACTCCTCCAATACTGTGAAATGGCCTCTCAGTCTGGGAACAACAGATAGGCAGTAGGGCTGGCATTTTCCCTAGAAATAGCTGGCCTTGCCTCAAATGTGGCTTTCCCTGAAGCAGCTTGATGCCCATCGGGGCAGTTGACCTGCATCAGAATTGTGTCCTTTCCTGTGTCTCCTTGCTAGATATGAGATGAGCTGTTACTAAGCTCTGTCCAAGTCACCAGGGCCACGCATAAAAAATAAATAATTGAGCATGACTAAAATGAATACTCTATTATCAGGTGCATTTGCATAATTAAGCTTGCTCCCCAAAATTGGCAGAGCACAAACCAGCAAAGTGGTGTTGCATAATATCGACCAAAAGCCCTGGAATGTGATTCTAGCAAAACACAATAAAGTCAGAGCTCTGTGTGTACAGATTAGATAAATGCATCAGCTCATTTATGACCAGAGGACAAACTACATGCTTAGAATTTTTTTAATGTCGCTTCTTCTTTTTGTTCAGAATGATATGACTTCTGACCAAGAAGAAGGGCTTGGGAGACGCAGCTCACACCAAGAGCAAGAGGCCAGGCCAGTTGTCAGAAGACCTGGGGCCCAGGCTCAATTGCATCCCTGATGGGTTTCATGGCCTCCAGCCAGACACATTACCATGCTTTGCTTCCATTTCTTCATTTTTAAATGGTATAACAGTGGTTCCTCTACCTACCTAATGGCTTGTAAAAAGCACAATGAAAACACAGAGATATCTGCCCTGCTTCCCACCCCACCATGCAGACACAAGGAGCCTCTAAGCCCACATCTTCTCTCAGGAGCTGGTGGTGGGCACAGATGTGCTGTGTGCTCTACAGGAATTCATCGTGAACTGAAAGGGTTGTCCTTCTGAACTTTCCCTTGGCGTGTTTCTCATTTTGGAGAGAAGCATCAGAACCAGCCATAAGCAGAAGTCTGGGACTCTAAATCAGTGTTTCTTATAAAGGAATTTCTAAGAGGGAAAAATGGTCATGAAAGGTGTGTGGCCTCCTCTGATAACCTATAAAATCAGGGGTTGGAGAATCAAGGGGAATCTCTCAGGGTATCCTCATTCTGGGAGGGAAACTGCCAGCCCAAAGAAACCCCCAGCTTTCTGTATTTGCTTTTCACCTTGAGACTTTCTGTAACACACAGAGGAGAAAAGCAGGCAACAGGCCGAGATTTATATTACCTCTCTTCCTGTTTGGTTGTGTGAGAAGAAATTCTACTCTAATGTAAGCTTGATCTATCAGTGACACCCATCACCCAGGGGGTTACCAAGGCTGATTTAGTGCCCTTCTCCTTTCTCATGCTGCCCACTGAAGCTGCCTTCTCGATCAAAGAAGGTTACCTTCTCAAATAATGAGAACCTCTTTTCTATCAAGATAGTGTGATATTCACAGGTTACTAATGTAAATGTCATCGTGGTCTTCATTATCATCTGCTGGCAGGCCTCAAATTGATGAAAATGGTTTTGTAAGAGTTCATCTTCAAAGGCCTTCTTTCCCTCAATCTCTAGTGGTCAAATTCAATGATCCAAATCAAGCTGTGGTCCTCAGGATGGAAATGTGTGTCCCTCAGCAGGGTGAGTAGTTGGGGAGATACTACAGTGGACCTGAGGAAAGAATCAGAAGCAGGAGGGTGGAGGACCACAGTGACAGTGACTGTGGGGTCTGCTCCTGCCACGAAGAACCCAGTGGGGAAAGTCAAGACCCGAGGAGCCCTGACTCTGGAGTCAGAGTTCAAAGGTGTGCTGCACCCAGAGTCCTCCAGAGTGAATCTGTGTCTTATTGAGAGTGAGACAGGAAAGTGGCCGGCAAGACACAGCTGAAGAAATGGAATGGGCAAAGTAAAAGGGAAGAAAAGCAGAGATAGACAGTAGATGAGAAGAAAAGACACAAAAATTGCTGATTTCTCCACAGGGCCTTTTCTCCTAGTGACAGGCATTGAGAAGGAAGGGAAAGAAAACCTTCTGGCAGAGAAGGCTAAGAGAAGGGCACCATTATATAAAGATTCACTGTGATGATCTCAATAAAAAGGGAGACAAAATACTGCATGGCAAGACGTTACATGGTAGGAATGCCTATTATTGATTCCACTGGGATGGACCCAAGAGACCTGTTTGCAGTGATTCAGATCCCTGGAAATAAGTCATTCCGCGTGCGCCACAGAGCATTAGAAAAACTGGATTTTGAAGAAAGCATTAAAAGAAAAAGAATGAGCCAATAAGAGAGCATCCTTTGAAAGCTAAAGTTAAAACATGGGGTGTTTTTTTTTTTTTTCTTTTTTTCTCTCCAGGGAGGGAACAATTGCTGAGGGAGGCATTGTGACTGTTTTCAAAGGCATTATGATGGACTGGCAGTCTCAATAACGGGTGGCTGACTTGGAGTCTGAACTTGGGAATGAAAAACTTAAAGGCAACAATGGGAAATGCTCACCAGACACTTTCAGCTTAAGGGTCCAAGATTAAAGCCATTATTAAGGACAGTACATATAGAGAGATGGGGCCTGACGATGATCTGAGAGGCTTGTCGGAACAGAAAAAATGTTTCTAGTGTGAAAAATATTCTTCCATGTTTATACAAAATTCCTTCCTTCTTGATACTCATAGATTCTGGCTGATGCACAATTGACCCTTTCTCAGCTCTGATCTCAGTCCTCCCAACTACTTACTGTGTTCGCTGAAGATCTTCACTGTGGCTCATCATGTCATGGCCAGCTCTTGTCCTGAACAACTACAGTTCCCTCTAGACACCTACAAAGTAAATAAGCTCCTGGCCTTCTCAGTTTCGGTGACTTTAGCTCCTCCTCCATTCTGCCACACAGATCATATCCAATCATAGCTTATTATCATGATTGGAACTTTCTTCTTGTGACATTTCAGTCATTCATTTCTCATTCGTTTTACAGATGTCTACTGACTACCTAACCTTGCGCCAACCAAAGAGACAATATTTCCTCCGGGGAGCTCATACACTAGTGAAGGAGGCAGAGAAACCATTAGGCAGTTACAATAGAAGATCGTAAGTGCTTTTCTGGGGTATGTTGGGGTCCCACAGAAGGAGCATCTAATCTGGTGTAGGTTGTCAGCCAAGGCCTCCTAGGATAAGTGATATCTAAAATGACACTGTTTAAGAATAAGTATGAGTTAGCCAAGCAAAGGTGAGTGATGTGTGGGAGAGGAAGCATGTTCTAGACAGAGCAAATAATATTCACATTCAGAGGTAAAAGGAGGAATGGCATATCTAGGGTTCTGAAAGTTGTTCAGAATGGCCAGCTTGGTAACTGATGGACTACATGTGTTCGTTGAGGGAGAAGATGTAGAAGGACGAGGCCCTAGTTTTGGCTTGAGCAATCAGGTGGATGTTGGTGTCATCTACTGACAAGAGAATGCCAGGGGAAAGGCAGAATTTAATCTACAGTATGTCAAGTCCTAACTATCAGTGTGACATCCCTGTGAATCTTCCTCGCATCACGTCCCACATCCACTCACCCTCCTACCCTACCGCCACCTGCCAAAACACAATAACATCCAAATGATTTCATTACTGGCGTGCCTAGGTAGCTCAGTCTGTTAAGATCTGCCTTTGGCTCACGTCATGATCCCAGGGTCCTGGGATCAAGCCCTGCCTTGGGCTCTCTGCTCAGCAGGGACCCTGTTTCTTCCTCTCCCTCTGCCTGCCATTCCCCCTGCTTGTGCTCTCACTCACTCAATCTCTCTCTGCCAAATAAATAAATGGGATCTTTCTTAAAAAAAATAATAATAAGCAAATGATTCCTTATCTAAATCTTCTCATCTCTCAAGACTTGTCTAGAAAATACCCGATGATAACCCCGTCCATCCATGCTAAATCCCTGCCATCCCATGGTCACCTCTATAGTAGCATACTGAGCTGTAGTTTCCTCTTTGCTTATTTATCTCCCCTGCTAGTCTGACCATACATTTCCTAAGGAATGAGAAATTTGTTCCTGGGTCTTTTTAATGCAGTAACCTCAACAAATGTGTGATTTCTTCTTCTATTATTCATAGGTTAGTTTTCTTTTTCAGCCCTTACATGAGTGGGCATTTCTTTCTTATTTTAAATCTTCCTTCTTAATGCAGTAAATCCTAAGTCATAGCACAGCATGCTAATAGTGTCACTCCAAACACTGTTCTGACACTTTTGCCTTTCTTTTACATCCCGTGTTTAATGGATGCTAAGTAGGCACTTGTTAAAGTTTAATGAGTGAATGATTACTTGCATGAATAAGCAAAGCAGAGTGAATAAACTAGCATTTTCATAGCTTTTCAGGAGGGAACTTTCTTTGGGTAGGAAAAGTGAATCTGGACATTTGCACTTTGGAAAAATGCACCACAACAAAGAATTAGCTTAAGTGCTACCCATGTGAACCAAACAGGAATTTGGGGCTTCAAGACAGAAAGGAGGTAGAGGACAAAAAAGAGGAGGTGACAGGTCGCTGAGCCATTCAGTGATGGAAAGGTGCCCAGTGAGGAAATCCTGTGGGTGGAGTAACTGGATATGTTTCTTAAAGATAGAACAATCTGAGGGGCGCCTGGGTGGCTCAGTGGGTTAAAGCCTCTGCCTTC
>CM053617.1:39618861-39645091 GCA_028646535.1 Procyon lotor | reverse complement strand
AAAAGTTTACATAAAAATAAGTCAGCCGAGAAATGAGTATGTAAAAAATGCTAATGTTTGTTGACTGTAGGAGATAGATATCCTGTTTTGAAATTTTTCATTAACCAAGAAAAAATAATAATAAGGTAAGAAACCAAGTGCCTAGTAAAAAGAAAAAAAAAAGAAATCAGTCCTTAGTTTCCAACTCTATCTCAGAAAGTATTTAAACAACTTTGGCCTACTTTGTATTCACAGAGGAATCAAGATTCTCTCTCTAGAGGCATGCGTGGGTGGCTCAGTCGTTAAGCATCTGCTTTGGTTCAGATCATGATCCCAGGGTCCTGGGATCGAGCCCCGCATCAGGCTCCCTACTCAGCAGAGAGTCTGCTTCTCTCCCTCTCCCTCTGCTGCTACCCCTGCTTGTGCTTTGTCTCTCTCTTTCTCTCAAATAAATAAAATCTTTTTAAAAATTCTCTATCAACAAAAAACAGAATGCTCTCAATGGTGAATCTTCATAATCATCGAAAATGAGCAATAGTGACAAGACTGTCTCTATTATTATTTGATTATTATTATTGGCTCCATTCTTCTCAGGAGAAATTTATTCTCAAGCACATATTTATATAAACCAATTTAATGTATTATTAGCTGAATTCCACTATTTTTTAAATTTCTGTATTTTTTTAAACTTCAGTATGGTTGACACACAATGTTATATTAGTTTTAAGTGCACAACTTAGTGGTTTGACAAGTTCATAAATTGTGTTATGTTCATCACAAGTGTAGTTACCATCTTCCCATTACAATGCTAGTACAATATCATTAACTATATTGCTTATGCTGTGGCTTTTATTCCCCTGATTTATTCATTCTATCACTGAATACCGTACCTCCCTCTCCCCTTCACCCATATTGCCCTTTCCCCCACTGCAACCATTACTTTGTTCTCTGTATTTATAGGTCTGATTCTGCTTTTTTGTTTATTTATTTGTTGGGTTTTTTTCTTTTAGATTCCACTTATGAGTGGAATCATATGGTATTTGTCTTTCTCAGACTGTCTTGTTTCACTTAGCATAACACCCTCCAGGTCCATCCATGTTGTCTCAAATGGCACAACCTCATCCTTTTTATGGATGTAATAGTATTCCAGTGTCTGTGTGTGTGTGTGTGTGTGTGTGTGTGTGTGTGTACTGCATTTGTGTTATCTGTTCATGTATTGATGGACACTTAGGTTGCTTCCATATCTTGGTTGTAAATAATGCTACAGTAAACATAGGGGTGCATGTATCTTTTTGAATTAGTGCTTGGATTATTGGATCCTATAGTATTTCTATTTTTAATTTTTTTGATTTTTTTAAAATTACTGTTGTACATTCCCATCAACAGTGAACAAGGATTCTTTTTTCTCACATCCTTATCGACACTTGTTATTTCTTTTCATTTTCATTTTAGCCATTCTAACTGGTATAAAGTGATACTTATTGTGGTTTCGATTTGCATTTCCCTGATGATTAGTGATGTTGAGCATCTTTTCATGTGTCTGTTGGCCATCTGTATATCTCCTTTGGAGAAATATCTATTCAAGGCCTCTGCCCATATTTTAATCTGATTGTTTTGGGGCTATTGAGTTGCATAAGTTCTTTATATATTATGGATATTAATACCTTACTAGATATATCATTTGCAAAGATCTTCTCCCATTAAGTTGGTTGTCTTTTAGTTTGGTTGATTGTTTCCCTTGCTGCGCAAAAGTTTTTTATTTGAATGTAGTCTCAATAGTTTATCTTAGCTTTTGTTTCCCTTGCCTGAGGAGACATACCTGGAAAACTGTTGTCATAGCTGATAGCAGAGAAATGACTGTCTGTGTTATCTTCTAGGATTTTTATGGTTTCAGGTCTCACATTTAGGTCTTTAATACATTTTGGGTTATTTTTCTGTATGGGGTTATAAAGTGGTCTAGTTTCATTCTGTTACATGTAGCTGTCCAGTTTTCCCAGTGCCACTTACTGAAAAGACTGTCTTTTTCCATTGGATATTATTGCCTCCTTTGCTTAGATTAATTGAGCATATAATTATGGATTTATTTCTTAGGTCTGTATTCTGTTTTATTGACCTATGTGTCTGCTTTTGTGCCAGTACCACACTGTTTTGATTATATTTTTTAAATTTCTTAATAACATTGCTTCATTCTGCTTAATTTCATAGCTATTTTCCATTTACGGCAAGTGATTCTTATATTCCATTTACAGCCATTTCCTTTTCAAATAAATTTAAGTAGAAAAGTGAGTTGATTTAAAGAAAATTGTTGGCAGAAATGATGAAGGTCATAATCGAATGGCGGAAGTTTGGAAAATACTGGGATAAAGAAAAGAGAAAAATTAAAATGAGGTTAAGCAAATTATGTTCCTTAAAACATTAGTTTCAAAATATGCTCCCAGAAAAGAACAAACAAACAAACAAAACGAACTAACCCTGCTTTGCAGTAAAATGGGTTTGGGAAACACTGTATACTCTATTACCCCCCTAAGAGATTCACAATGCATATTAGAATATTAAAAGCTTGAGGAAGTTCTGCAATAAAGAAACTCATTTGATTTTAAGTCAGCAGTTCCCAAATTTATTTGACCAGAAAACTTTTTTTTTTTTTCTAAATAAAACTATTAACACTGAGATTCATTTTAGGAAATACTGGTGGTAAGAAGTATTATGTTTAGGGAAGAAGGCCTTGCTAGGATTAATGAGAATAAACATCAGCTGGAGCCTGCCTTTCTTGCTCTCCCCTTCCTTGGTCTTTTTGGAGGATCAGAGGGCAGATGAGCTGACAAAGCAACAGGGGAGGGCTGACATGGAAGAGAGAAGACCCAAATAAGAGATGAGATGTTGACTAGCTCAACAGCAGGTCAGATCCCATAACAGAAATAACTCAGCAGGAATCTCTGCAGTAGTCAACTCTGCATAAGCAAATGGAAGGGGAAGAAGATTTTAAGGCTGAGTTAAGAAAAAGGAGGTGCTGTGTAAATTGCACAAGTAGCTCAGAAGAATTCAAGCTTGAGTTTTAGGAGTCTTGTTTGCTTTCAGAATGCATTCTAGACATTAGCCTTCAAACTCAGGGTACTGTTTTATTTTCCAACATCCCCCTAATTTTTTTTGTGTCCTGGAAAATTACCTAGGCAATTACAATTACTAGGTAAAAGATGAAATTAAAAAGGCACTTTAAAGAACTATTTTCAATGTCTGTTTAACATTTTTCAAATGTGCCTGTTTAAGAAGGATGCTTTTAA
The DNA here is from genome assembly GCA_028646535.1 of Procyon lotor. Taxonomy (NCBI): domain Eukaryota; kingdom Metazoa; phylum Chordata; class Mammalia; order Carnivora; family Procyonidae; genus Procyon; species Procyon lotor. Next base: position 39,641,831 of record CM053617.1, on the reverse strand, counting down.
TCTGAAAAGGTCTAAAATTCACAGAGAAATGTGTGAATGGAATGAGGAAGGAGAAGATCATCTTAAATATTAGAGAATGGGTTCATCTTAGAAGCCTAAGATATAAAACACAAAGGAAGACATTGAAAAGAGTGTCATCTTATAAACCCTGCAATGGTAAACACAATAGCATTGGGCCAGAGACACTGAACCTCTTTAGAATAAAGACTAGCACTCAACTATGAAGAGCTTGATGCATTTCTAGAATAAAGAAGTGGAACAATTGAGAGGCCAATTTTGTGTTAAAACCCAAAATACATCTATGTGTCTAACATAAAGTAAGTGTGTTGTAAACATCAGCCATTAATTCCTTCACAACAATTTTGTCCATTCCCTGCCCCCAACATTTCTCTGTATGATGCGCCTGGGAGGGCTTATATTCTTCCATTATCTTGGCAAGAAAAAGGAAATAACAAAGACCTAAGAAATTCAAGCTGGCTAAAAAAAAAAAAAAAAAAAAAAAATTCAAGCTGGCTTATTATAGTAGACAACAGATGAAGAATTGGGGAAGGAACACTGTTTTCCCAAAACACATAGATTGAAGAAATTTGAAGGATAAAGGAAAAAAACGTCTAATGTTCCCTTGGTTTTCTAAATATGAGTGTGCTAGAAGCAGACCACACTACGAATTACTGACAAAGTGAGAACCAACAGTGTTAATGAGGACAGCCTGCTTGTGGTAGGGTTTATGGTGAGATTGTATCCTGCCTCTCCTACCTGCTTTGACATGGTTTTCTTCTCATTTGCCCACCCAATGTGTTGTCATCAATCAGCCAATCCTTAAGTTTTATTAAGAGGAAATTGTCCCTAATGTAGCCATAGACTTGATGTGTCCATGGGAGGAAGTGAGTTCAGGATCTTCCTACTTGCCCTCTTGAACTGGAACTTCAAAGATTTTTTTTTTTTTTAATTAAAAAGGAAGGGGCTTGGGATACCTCAGTGGCTCAGTATCTCAGTTGGATGGGCTGCTGCCTTCGGCTCGGGTCATGGTCCCAGGGTCCTGGGATGGAGTCCCACATCGGGCTCCTTGCTCGGAAGGGAGCCTGCTTCTCCCTCTGCTTCTGCCTGCCTCTCTGCCTACTTGTGCTCTCTTTAACAAATAAATAAATAAAATCTTAAAAAAAAAAAAAGGGGATGGACTTGATTTGAATTACAGATTTTTGAATATAGATCCCATAAAGCCACCAGGTTCATAAAGCCCTTGAAATTATACACATATGGATTTTCTGGGGAGAGGATCCATAGCTTCTCTTAGATTCTCAAGGGGATCCCAGACCCAAAAATGGACAAGAACTATTAGACCAGGTTATTTCTAAGCCTAGCCCAAGTGAATATTAATTCAGAACCATTCAAAAAAGAAATACTTTATTTGATTTAATGTTATTAGTTGATTGTTAAACCATATGCTCACACTAGCTTAAATAAATGGTTCAATTGAAAGAAAACACTTAATTTTTTTCTTTAAAAGATTTTAAAAAGGTAAAATTCATTTTCTCCTCCATACTAAAAAACTCCCAACAGATTTGGCATGATTGGTAAAGTAATAGGAAACCCAAAGCTCAAAAAATTATCTAAATGAGTGCAGAATTGATTTTGAATTCACAAATTAGAATTAAGGTTGCACTGAAAATTTGGAAGTGATGCTACTCTTCAGTGTTTAACTGATTTTATTTTAGGCCTTGTTTAAGAAGAAGAATACTAAGTTGAGTGAGTGTAGAATCTTCCCAACTCAAAAACACATTCACAATGTGGCCAGAAAGCAAAGGACTGAAGCAATGATGTAAATATATAAGAACTAGTTTAAACAACTCAAAACTTGTCTTAATTACACACTGGACAAAAATGAGTTCTTCTATAGGGGCTGAAATTGTCTAGTTCAGTTGTTTGTCCTGATTAAATTAGAGAAATAGATATTTGCTTTCTCTCTTACTCTTCTATGGCAATGACCTCAACATAAGTATTTTTACAGATGTTTCTTCTAAACATTTAAAGATAAGTTATATGGACTGGGTAGAGAAATATTTCTTTATTAAAACTCAGTTTCTTCATTTCTTGGATTCTGACCAGAGGAGTTATTTTTGGAGGCTACTGACCATGGCTTCTCTGGCATCAACTTGAGTAGCCAGTAAGTAGGATCTGAGCATCTACATCCCAGACAGTGTTATGGATTGGGGTTTATTCCTGACACCACTGCTTATCACTTTTTGCTTCAGGTCCTCTACTCCTTTCTTTCTTTCTTTTCTTTTCTTTTTTTTTTTTTTAAATCATGTTATGTTAGTCACTATGCAGTACATCATTAGTTTTTGATGTAGTGTTCCATGATTCATTGTTTGCGTGTAACACCCAGTGTTACATGCAATGTATGCCCTCCTTAATACCCATCACCAGGCTCAGCCATCCCCTCATTCTCCTCCCCTCTAAAACCCTCAGTTTGTTTCCCAGAGTCCATAGTCTCTCATGGTTTGTCTCCCATTCCAATTTTTCCCCTTCATTTTTCCCTTCCTTCTCCTAATGTCCTCCATGCTATCCCTTACATTCTGTAAATAAGTGAAACCATATGATAATTGACTTTCTCTGTTTGGCTTATTTCACTTAGCATAATCTCCTCCACTCCCATCTATGTTGATGCAGAAATTGGATATTGACCCTTTCTGATGGCTAAGTAATATTCCATTGTGTAGATGGACCACATCTTCTTTATCTATTCATCTGTTGAAGGGCATCTCAGCTCTTTTCCACAGTTTGGCTATTGTGGACATTGCTGCTATGAACACTGGGGTGCAAGTGTCCCTTCTTTTCACTACATCTGTATCTTTAGGGTAAATACTCAGGAGTGCAATTACTGGGTCATAGTGTAGCCCTGTTTTTAATTTTTTGAGGAAACTGCACACTGTTTCCCAAAGTGGCTGCACCAACTTGCATTCCCACCAACAGTGTAAGAGGGTTCCCCTTTCTCCACAACTTCTCCAACATTTGTTGTTTCTTGCTTTGTTGATTTTTGTCATTCTAACCGGTGTAAGGTGGTATCTCAATGTGGTTTTGATTTGAATTTCCCTGATGGCTAATGATGATGAACATTTTTTCATGTGTCTGTTAGCCATTTGTATGTCTCCTTTGGAGAAGTGTCTGCTCATGTCTCCTGTCCATTTTTTGACTTGATTATTTGTTTTTTGGGTGTTGAGTTTGAGAAGTTCTTTATAGATCTTGGATATCCGCCCTTTGTCTGTAGTATCATTTGCAAATATTTTCTCCCATTCCGTGGGTTGCCTCTTTGTTTTATTGACTGTTTCCTTTGCGGTGCAGAAGCTTTTATCTTGATGAAGTCCCAAAAGTTCATTTTCGCTTTTGTTTCCCTTGCCTTTGGAGACATGTCATGAAAGTTGCTGTTCCCAATGTTGAAGAGGTTATTGCCTATGTTCTCCTCTAGGATTTTGATGGATTCCTGTCTCACATTGAGGTATTTGATCCATTTTGAGTTCAGTGAGAATTAGATCCTGTAGCTTCACCTAATAGGGATATCAACAACTGCTCCTGGGTTAGTGGAATGTGAAGATCAAGTAAAGGTTATCTACTCCTTTCTGGATCTTCACATTCCACTAAACCAGGACCAGTTGGTGACATCCCAATTAGGTGAAGCTACAGGATCTAATTCTCACTGATCTCCCATAGAATAGCCTGCACTGATTCCTGCAGAGGCCCAATGGGAACCACCCGGATAATGGTCACCTGTTTCCTGTCTTCTCTATAGCTGATATGATTCGGTGAGAAACTGACTAAGGTCTCTTCCCAAAAGGTATACTCCTACCCTTCAAGGCATACCACCCCTTAATTATCTTATTTTAGGAGTTAGAGAAACTCCAGTGGTTTTTAGAAGGGATGGGCATAATCAGTACCCTGCTCATTGTGCTGCCACCAGCTTTGTGTTGCCAGATGTGCAGGGTCACATCCCAAGAGCCTGAGAAGGGGAAATGGCTCTCAGAAGCCTGAGAAACCAAGGGTGGTGATTCCTCAGCTGTGCTGGGGGATCACATGATGCATTTTATCATGGGAAAGCCTCTTTGTGATGGGGATTTTATCCTGCTGGAGAAAGAAAATCATGATTAGAAATGGGGGCACAGATGGTGATGATCTGGAACCCTCAAATGCTGGGATCTAGAGGATGTCTTGAGTAGTCAGCTGCTCAGCTAAAGGAGGTTCCCCAAGAGAAGACCAAGTTGGATTGTTCCTTGGAGTACTACTTAAAGGTCACTTCAATAAGCTTACCTTGAACACACTATTTAAAATCAGACCTACTGATACCCCTGAGCCTCCATGATTTGCTCCACTCTACCTTTTCCATAGCCCTTATCTTTTCTGTATACTGTGGTTAACTTATTAAAGACTTAGTTTAATTTTCGTCATCCTATGTCTTTATCAGAATGTAAGTGCCACACAGGTAGAGATCTTTGTTTGTTTCATGAAAATTCAGTTGAACGATATACATTGAGATTTCCATTTTGGGAGGATTAATACAGTACTGTGTCCTAAGGATACAGAACAGTGTCTGCTACGTAGTAGGCCCCCAGTGAATATTTACCAAATGAATCGTGGAGAAGTAGCACTGATGCTGCATGTCAGTAGGACAGCAAGAAAGAGTATATGGGAAATATTTTCATTTATGGTTGAAATTTTCCACACAAGCTCTAAGTGGCCTCTTCCAGGGAAAAGAAGGGCTCGAAGAATCCATTCTGCAGCAAATATTTTGTATATGTTAATGTGTATAAAGTGATATGGGAGGAATTGACTTTAGCACCGATACCTACACCTCTTCTAAAAGTTCATTTCAAATATCCTACTCTAGCTGCCAGACTGCTCCCTCCCTCATTCTGGCACTTCTGCTCCAACAGAGAGTAGGGGGGCTCCATTCCAGTGAATCTACATCTTTTTTCTTATCCATTTACCTCTTACGGCCTCACTTCCATCCTCATCTCCCATGGCTCATCATTATGATCAGTCCATTATAAATACTCTCTCTCCATCACACCTTCCTGGCAAACCCTCTACACTGCCTACAACCAACTCTCCACTTCTACTTGAGAAACTGAATCAATGTCTGTTTGTTCATAGAAGGAAACCAGAGTTTAGAATTAAGAGATTTGTGCAAGGCACACATAGCTAACCGTAGGAGTAATCTTTTTTTTTTTTTAAGTAATCTCTACACACAATGTGGGGCTTAAACTCATGACCCCAAGATCAAGAGCCCCAGATTCTGCTGACTGAGCAAGCTAGGCACCCCACCATGGGGACAATTTTATTTTATTTTACTTATTTGACAGAGGGAGCGATCACAAGTAGACAGAGAGGCAGGCACAGAGAGAGGGGGAAGCAGACTCCCTGCTGAGCAGAGAGGCCAGTGCAGGGATGGATCCCAGGACCCTGAGATCATGACCTGAACTGAAGGCAGAGGCTTTAACCCATTGAGCCATCCAGGTGCCCCACCATGGGAACAATCTTAATAACAGCCAACATTCATTAAGCAAATGCTTTATGTCATGCACTGTCAGAAACATGATCTCATTTAATTTCCATAACAATCCTCTCTCCCTATAGATCAATATTTTGAGGTTCAGGGAGATTAAGTAAGTTGCCCAAAGTCACCCTGCTAGCCAGTAGTCTACATTTTAGTCATTCATCAACTATTTATTAAGCCAGTAATCTCTGCAAGGAATGTACTGGGGACTAAATCCACACTGGTAAACAGAACAGACACAGTCTTTGCCCTAATAATTACATAGTAATGGCCAACATTTACATGTTTATGCTCTTACAAGGTCCTTGGCATTATTTTTTTTGTGTGTCATTATTTTGTTTTACTCTCACCAAAAGTCTGTGATATAGACACAATCAACAGGATATACAATTTCCAATGAGAAATTGAGTTTTAAAGAAGAACCTTCCCAAGATCCTATTGCCAGTAGATGAACTGGCTAGGACAAGTGTACAGATCCATAAAATCTGATTTCCAAGTTCACTTTTCTTATCACTGTGCTATGCTTCTTCCTGAAGCTTGGAGTCTAAAGGGTAGGAAGGACACTAACGGTAAACCACAGATAAACACAGGAGATTTTCAGGCCACCTTCTAGACCCCTTGGAAAGATAATCCAGAGCCAGTGGACCTCTTTTTATACTTCGATAACATCACCTTCCTCCGGCCTGCCACGACCACGGAGGTTATGGAACTGTGTGTGTGGATGTCTGCCAGGTTGTTCATTCTTAGAATATGCATGATGTCAGACAAGCCCTATTTGTATATGATGGTTTCTACTGAATGTAAAAAAAAAGCCTGTCAAGTTAAAAAGGAAGAAAGTGCTTATAAACATTCCAAACATTTGTTTTGTGTTGGCTGGAGTTGGAGTCTAAATAAAAGCTGCACGTGTGACTAATAATTATAATCTAATTTAGTGCACTGAATTGGAAAGGAGTAATTACTGCTTAGGACTTTTTGGAGTAAATGATTTATGGTTGACCTACAGTAAATTATTATTGGAATTAATAGTGGGAAAGGGAGGAATTTTAATGCAAATTAATTAAGTTTGGAGCCCTTTCTGTTTAGGTTGATAGAATAGTGGAAAATTCCCAGGTCTTATGTTACTTGGCTGAATTTGGACTTGGGATATGGGATAAACATTCCGCTGCTGTCTGTGGGTCTTGGGTGTAAAGACAAGGGCCTCATTTCAGGCCTAGGGCTTTTCTGATCTGATCAGAGAAGAGCCCTGAAAGAAAAACTGTCTTCTTTTTCAAAAGAAAAATGCATCCTCATAGAGTGTTTACATGCCTAAGACTTTGGTACTCTCTCCAGTGTTGATCTCTGGAACCACCAAAGCCACCATCACCAGCATTTGCTGAGTGCTTACAGTGAGCCTTATGTTATGCCTGGGGATTTCCAACCTCCACAAGATTGACATTTTATTGTGGGATGTTGTTCTGTGTCTGTAGGATGTTGAAAAGCATCCCTTGCCTCTACTCACTAGATGCCAGGCACATTCCCCCAGTCATGAAGACATGATAATGTCTTCAGACATAGTTGCATACACCCTGGGGAAGGGGCAGAATTATCCCTAGTGAGAACCACTGTGCAAGATGCTTTAAGTGTATTATCTAGTTCATTCCTTTCAATACCCTATAAGGCATGTATATTAGTACCCACTTCACAGATGAAAATACTGAGGCTTAAAGAGGTTTAACTTGGCCAGAGTCACAAAGCCAATACATGTGGAACCTACCATTTAAACGTATCTGTATTCAAAAACTACTGCTGTACTCTGTGTTGGCTAATTGAACATAATAAAAAAATTAAAATTAAAAAAAACACATCTGTATTGACCAAAGCCCCCATTTTTAGGTAAGTGATATTTTTGAGATTATTTAAGTCACCTCTGTCATTTTTAACAAATAAGCAGAAGCTAAGTGACTTGGTCAACAACAGTCAATTAACTTTTAGCAGAGGTTGGTCTGCAAATGAGACATCCATAAACCAGCTGGTCATAGGAAGAGGAAACCCAGCTGATAATTGAACAGCATATTCACAGCAACCTTGGTTGTGTTGCTGGTCTTAAGTTCCTCTTCTCTTTTGAACATTATTCTTTTATTTGTACAATTTAGCTTGAGTGTAAAGGGGTCTTTCAAATCTCTGTCAATTAACTCTGAAACACATACTGAGATCTTAAAATCTGTTTCTTAACATTGGAAAGAAACAGACCCTTGGGTTGTTGCTGCTTTATAATTATGCATAAAAGCATTCCAACCTACTCAAGTGTTTTACCAGCCCCTTTTTCCACCAGCAAGTAGAAAGCAAGCCAAATAATCCAGGGAGAATTCTGTTACTAACATACTCTGGTCCTGCTAGTGGGCCAGTGGCTAAGGGGGTAGCTAGCTACATGACTATAATAAACCAGCAACAGACAGCCTTGGATTAGAACTTTGCAATGGCCACTCCAGCCAACATTATTATTCAATTCCACGTGTAACACAGTGGGGCCTGATCTGAAATTTCTGCCCAGTAGGTGTCTAGCCACAGAAATCAATGTTTTCTCTACAGTAGATAGGCAAGTGCTTTCAGAATCTGTTAGGCTGAAGAAATCTAATAGAGAAATCTGCATAATTAGCTCTTTGACTAATCTTGCTCTTGCCTTGGGGTAAGAGGCAATTAAGACTGCAAAACCAGTTTCAAATATTTGAACTGTAGAGGGAAAATATACATACTTTTCAGATCTAGGGTAAGAAGCTTATTCTCCCTGGAAGGTCTTCAGCCTTTTGGGATATAGAGCTCTCCTGGTGCCAAGTAGGTTTCTTCAGTTCTGGGGTGCTGCTGGTTGGTTTCCAAGGAATCTAATAGCTCATGCATTTTCTGAGGCTAGGGATCGCAGTCACAGGTGTGGTCAGTGAGAACCAGACCACGGAAGGGAAGTCGGCAGGGCAGAGTGAGAACTAGCATCACAGAAGGCAAATAACATGTATCTGGTGATAATAGAAGATGTAGAGAACAATTTCAAGATTTAGAAATACAGGGCATTTTTTTTTACTTTCGGTTTGACTTTGCTCAAAAGAACCACTACCAACATAGAGTATAGAGTTCAAAAGCCCATCCATGGACTCAGATCATCTGGGTTCTAATCCAGGCTCTCCCACCTACTGCCTGTGTGGCATAGGATGAGCTGTTCAATTTCTCTTGGCTTTGTTGTCTTCATCAAAGGGCAGGTTCATAATAAGAGCAACCTTATAGAGTTGTTTATAAGGCTTATCTGAGACAATGCCAACAAAAATTTAAATCTGGGCATAACACATGGCACTTAGTGAATGCTGGCTGATGTTGTACAATCTAGCCCACTTAGTAACGGGATAACTAAGGCTCTGAGAAGATATGGAAGAGCTGGACTCCATGTCTTCTCCATCCCTGGAATCAAAGGGCTTTCCCGTGACACACTGTAGCCCCTCCTCATAATACCTTGGCATGGCAGGGAAATGTCATGGCAAGACTCTAGCTATATAGTGAGCCTGGCACAGAAGGGAGCTTTGAGAGCTCCTGAACAGCACAGTCTTCTTCCCATCTGAAGAAAGTCCTTCTTCAACACAGTGACATCTAGGACATCTGTGAGCCATTGCTGTTGAACACAGGAAAAGAATCATTGATACATAACTCATCTTTGTCTGTTCAGGATGCTGTTGTATACACAAATGTGTGGTTTAAGCTTTAGAATAAAGCAGAGAATCCTAAAAATGTCTATAAGGAGATATTTCAAAGTATTGAGATTATCACACCTTGACAGGAGGTAAAATGAAATGCCTTACTGCATATGTTTAGGTTTAGATATTGAATACATTTTGATTGATACCACATCTCTCGGGGTACCTAGAGTAAATAGAGATTTTAACAGAGATTTTAACTCATCATATCTTGGCCATAAATGGTTTAGGTTTCACTGTGTAGTAAACCTGGTCTTTCTAAGCAAGATAAAGCAGTTGAACTAATAATCACTCAACCTTCTTTGAACTGTCACTGAGAAATTTAGTAAGTGAGAAGTATACCTCAGTTTTGCCCACATTAATGGGGATGGACAAAGAAAGTAGCCTGTTCTAACAGAAAGAACTAGCAGGCCGAGAATATGGACTGAATCATGCAAGGACATTATGACGGTCCTTGGAAGTCAACCAAATCCATCCTCTGATCTCCTGAGACCCAGCCCTATTCTTCCAACTTTTCTCTAACCAAGTGCTTTGTCACGCAAAGCCCAAGGCAGACTCATTACAATTTAAAGGGGCCATTACTCCCTCCATCACCAGCCATCTTCATCTTAAGAAACAGAAAACCTAGATCATTGGCCTGTCCTTTGCTGAGACTAGGACAAGAGAACAGGAGAGATGGATGATTGGTGTTGTTCTTTTTCTCTGTCCACTTTCCTCTTGTAAAATGCTCAATTTGATTAGACCATGTTGAAGTAAAGAGGGTTAAAGTCACCCCAGATCAATTCCTTACTAACTCAGATGACATTTGTAACAAGATTATTACACACCTGGGGTGCAGATAAACTCTTACAGAGGCTGAGAGAAAAGCAATCGCCTTTACCTTACCAGGCTCCAGGGGTGCGGCTGAGGATTATTAGAAACCTGGGGTATTTATGAATGAGGTGACATTTTAGTTCCAGGAAACTGGAGTTTGGGAAAATAATGTCATTTTTTTCCTGACAGCTAGGACAGCTCTTGAGGACCCTGCACATCTCTGATGTGACTGTTTGGTGCTTTGATAAAAGGAAGGATGGCTTATTTATATTTTTAACCTTCCCCATCTCCAAATTCATCCTTCCAGTGTTAGGTTAATGACTTTCCCTCTTCAGTGTTGAGGATGAATTAGGTGGTATCACAGGGAAAAACATGCAATCTGCAAATTCATAATTTTCAGAGACTATGAATATCAACAAAATTACTGACTTTCAGGAAAACATAAAGGAAGAATATGATATATGTTATATAAATTATTTAAATTGAGCGTGCATCCTTCTGAGTTGCTCTTTTTTTTTTTTTTTAAGATTTTATTTATTTGACAGAGAGAAACACAGGGAGAGAGGGAACACAAGCAGAGGGAATGGCAGCGGGAGAAGCAGGCTTCCCGCTGAGCAAGGAGCCCGATGTGGGGCTCAATGCGGGGCTCAATGCAGCGCTCAATGCAGGGCTCCATCCCAGGACCCTGGGATCATGACCCGGAGCTGAAGGCAGACACTTACCGACTGAGCCACCCAGGCGCCCCCTTCTGAGTTGCTCTTAATCTTAGGAAAGCAATTTGAAAATTTTGCAAAACTTAAAGACAGCTTATACAACTGAAATTTTTTTTAATGGATTTTATTTCTTTCTGAAACAGTTTGAGGTGTTTCATCATGGAACATATGGGGAGAGCCAAAAAATCATTAGTAATCCTTTAAGTACAGAAATCCCATGGGCTCTTGTGTTAGTGAAATAAGTGATACATTAACTTGTTGCTTAATTCAATCACAGTAAGTTTTCTCATCCAAGAAAGAAAAGGGCTTTAGAAGTAAAAACATATCCAGTTTCATATACTGGTAAAAATAAAACACATAAAGATAACCAAATTAGAAATTTTCATTAGGGAACCCATCACTTTCCCTGCAATAAAATACATCTGGGTTCTGACATTTTCACATTATGTGACCTTAGATGAGGGGCTTAATCTCTTCATGCTTTACTTTCCCCATTTGGAAAATATCACCGGGAGGCTTAATTGAGATAATGTATATAAAATGCCTGGCCCTGTGCCTGTCCCAGAGTAACCACTCTGTATTAGTGATTTTTTTCTTACTTACTTGCAATTTTTGCTATCTTATTCAACTTTAAGTGGCCATAAGCCACCTTTGATCTTTTTGGAATAAGCAAGAGCAAATTATAAATTAATATGTTCATTATGTGGCAGCCACGGAAATGGATAATGACCCTTGGATGTGGAACTGACTATTGTATTTTTATCTTGCAAAATCCACCTCTACTGACCCAGAATCAGGGACTTGAGCAAGGGAAGGGGATAGGGAGTGTCCCAAACTATAGGATGGCTCCAACTTCCGAGAGGATAGGATAAGGATATATCTGCTTTGCCAGGAAGAGTCAGGGCTCATGCTTGTTGTCTTGGCATAATTACTTATTGCTCCCTTTACACTAAGTGTTCTGGTTGGACAATGAAGTTTATGGTCACCATAATGATCGCTTCATTGAGATTTCCATGGAAAGAGGAAAGGTTGATATTGAGTGAGACGGGGACTTTGAGAGAAGCCAGAAAACTGTTCCTGAGGTTTTGGTCAAAAAGTTGACCTAGGTCATCTAATAGAAAAGACAATTTCAATGTCTCAGTCCTAATAAAGATTAAAGGAGTTTTTTTTCATGATTTCATTAAATATTAAAAAAATATATAGCTTTCTAAGCACAATCTGATTAATTAAATCATCTGGGCCTTAAGTCTCTGTTTTTGTTTTTGTTTTAATATTTTATTTATTTATTTGACAGAGAGGAGAGAGATCACAAGTAGGCAGAGAGGCAGGCAGAGAGAGAGGGAGAAGCAGGGTCCCTGCTGAGCAGAGAGCCCGATGTGGGGCTCGATCCCAGGACCCTGATATCATGACCTGAGCCGAAGGCAGAAGCTTTAACCCACTGAGCCACCCAGGCGCCCCCAGTCTCTGTTTTTCTCAATGTCAATATATTGAAGTTGAGATGATGACTAAAAAGCCACAGATGTGAGCAAGCTGTTTCCCAGGGTACACTAGGGTGACCAAGCCTCGGTGGAGGTCCCTGCAGTTTGGGGTCTGGTCCTAAGCTGTGTGGATCCACAGTTTGAATTTTCTAGCAGGCTTCTCAGAGCCCAGGACTGAGTATAGCAGAGAGAGAGCTGCTGGCCTCAAAGACGATGAAAATAAGGATGAAAACAATAGCTCTCATAAGACTGATGAATCACAGGCCTGTACCTCTGAAACTAATAATACATTATACGTTAATTAATTGAATTTAAATTTAAAAAATGTTTAAAACAATTAAAAAAAAGAAAATAATAGCTCTCAAATGTCCAGCCCTATTCTGAGCACTTTGAATAGGTTATCTGAACTCTTTTATTTCCAAAGCATAAGGTGTGAAGCAGTTTTCCTGGGGTGTGAGCCGTCTTAATCCTGTAGCAGACATGGAGGGTTGTGGGTCACGCTGTGAGCAGGTCAAGCACAGGATCGCTCAGTAAGAGAGGAGTCCATGTACTCTATAAAAAAAAAACACATATGGGGCCGCCTGGGTGGCTAATTGGGTTAAAGCCTCTGCCTTCGGCTCAGGTCATGATCTCAGGGTCCTGGGATTGAGTCCTGCATCGGGCTCTCTGCTCGGCAGGGAGCCTGCTTCCTCCTCTCTCTGCCCGCCTCTTTGCCTACTTGTGATCGCTCTCTCTCTCTGTCAAATAAATAAATAAAATCTAAAAACAAAAAACAAACAACAAAAAAAACACATATGTTTTGAGTTTGTGACCTGTAGGGTCCTTGAAAGCATGGGACCTGGTGTGAGTGGGGGGCTGGGGGTGGCTCTTGCTCAGGCATAAGGATAGAATCAGTGTTAAGGAATATTATCTCCTAGTTTGCAGTGAAAGGACTTGAGCCACAATGAGATTAAGAATTTTGTTCAGAGTGACACAGACAGCTAATTAGAGACAAGGTTCCTAATCCCAGACATCTCCTTCTGAAGCCTGTGCTTTTAGCCACTTTGCACTATTTCTGCCTTATGCACTCCTGCATTGTTGTTACTACATTTTATATCCCTCTGCACACACAGTCCTGGGACCATGGGAAGCCACAGACAAGAGTGAAAAGTTTGCCCAAGATAGTTCTGCTATAAACACGTGTCCATACTCCGCTCTTTTTCTGGCACACATTGTTCGTTATTGATGGTCATCCATTAATTCAACATACTTGTGCACCTACTGTGTTCCAGGGACTCTTCTAAGTTTTGAGAAAGTTAGCAGGGGACACAGAGACAAAGTCCCTACCCTCAAAGAGTTTATAATCCATAGGAAGGGAAGAGATCATGAAAACATAGGTATAGACTAGATCGCTGAAGTGTAATCATTTTATTTTTTACCAAAGAAACTTTGCTCTTAGGCAAAAATTACCTAGAACACTAAGACTATATATCAACATATCACAAAGAACACTGTGCGGTGGAAACAAGTGCAGAGCCCAGAGGCCACACCCCTGGCAGTCTTCTGTCTGTCTGCCTCATCCCCCAGCAGTTGTGGAGGGCCCACAGAGAACACAGTCTGAAAACCACTGATCTAGAATATCCATTGTCGAGGAAGCATAATTAAAAAAAAACTTTTTTTCTCCCAATCTGGAAACTTCTCCATAAAAGGTAGAAGAGAAGGAAAACAATTTTCTTACTGAATAAGCATTCAACCTGGACATGATGCCCATCACAGGGGGTCATCAAGAGATTGCAAAGACAAAAAGAAAGCTCATCCTTTGATAGAGCCAAGCAGACACCACCCTTTACATACATGCTCACAAGACAAACGATAACTAGTCCTCAGGTAAGAAGTCCTGACAGCACCACTGGTCACACACAGTTCATCCTAGATGTACCTGTTAGTTGGAGCGACTGTCTGGATTAGCTACTTGGCTCTATCCAAACACAAATGTCTCCTCTTTTTCTGTGCTCCTATCTTACAGCTTGGAGCAAGGTGCCCATTGAAGTTAGGCTCCTATCCTCCCACAGAAGCTGGGAAATAGGGAGTCTATTTCCCTCCATGTTTATATTATAGGTCCTTGAGAAAGACATTCCTAGATCACAAAATTGACAAAAGTTTTATTTAGTTTCTAAAAAGATTGATATACATTTTAATGAGACAGAGAAAGAACTTACATGTTTTTTAAAAGTAAATGCTCTAGTAACAGGTTTTGGGGAGGAGTCTCTTCCCTTTTCCACAGGGGAAATTAAGCTTCTTATTTTTAGTTTGTATTTGTCCCTACACCATTCAGATATAGGCAGCTAATTTTAAAAATAAAGACAAAAACAAGGGCAGCTGGGTGGCTCAGCCAGTTAAGTGGCTGGCTCTTGGTTTCAGCTAAGGTCACAATCTCAGGGTTCTGGAATAGAGCCCCATGTCAGGCTCTCTGCCCAGCAGAGAGTCTGCTCAAGGATTCTCTCTCTCATCTCCCTCTGCTCTCCACCCACTCATATGCAATCTCTCTCTCTCACTAAAATAAATTTAAAAAATCTTTAAAAATAAAAAATAAAGATCAAAACAAAACAAAACCAAAACGCTGTTTTCCAATAGAAGGATGTAATTGATGATTATGGAGAAATGGGTTTACAGAAAATAAATGCCCTCCCAATCTCAGTTCACATCCATTGGAGTAAAGCAGATGTTTCTGACCCTACAACCAGTCTGTGACAAGCCTGATTCACGCCTTTGGCCCAAAGTTCCCAAAAGCATTACCCAAAGAGTGAAACTTTTCTTCCTCTGGCTCTGAAGACTCAGAAGTATTACCTACCATATCCCATAGAGCTAGAATAAAAGAGTCCAGAAATGAAGATGTTGGCTTAGAATCATACACTCTTGAGGCCCAAAGGTATCTTAGAGATCGTACAGTCCAATATTTACCTAAGGAGACATGGATGTCCAGCCAAGGTACGTGTGTGTCCGCACTTAACCCACAAGCTAATGTCTAGAAGAGAACAGAAGAAACAAGTAGATTATTTCTTGTCTTACAGAGAAGCTCTGTGCCCAGATATACTGTCTCTGGTCTTTAGTGGTTATGGAATCTGGAAAGAGGTACAGAAATGGTGTGTAAGAGCAATTGCATCTGGGATTCTGTGTCCTCTCAGCTCTGCATTGACTGCTCCCTGACCCACTTCCCCCGTGATGTAAAGCAAGCATGATGAAGCCATTCTGCTGGTAGGGATTACGGAAGACGGTGACATCAAAGAGGCTCTGTCTGAATTTGGAAGGCCTAAAATAAAAGAAAAGCAAACTGAAACAAGAGAAGGAAACTTCTATAGCATTAAAAACCTGGAAATCCCTGAGGGGTGTCATCTATTCTCCCCTTTCATTTTGCAGATGGGTAAGTGGATGCAGAGAGAACATCTCTCTGCCTTAGCCAGGGAAGGTGGTGAGTGGCTTTAAAGGACAAGGAGACCTTGGCTTGTAATGTCAGAGCATTCCAGAATATCTGTATAGTTGTTCAATTTCACTTGAACCGTTGCTTGTTTTCTCTTTCCTTCAGTAGTTCATGCCCCCTGGGGGAAGCTAGGCATGGTTGATAAGATGTATATGAACCCACGTATTGTCACCATATTGCATGCCATACGACCAATGGGACCCAGCTCACTGAAGACAACCTTGAGTTATACCTATGACAGAAGACCGGACTGTTCGGTTATTGGAACATTGTAACATTTTATGGGGATGAGTAGGTATCATGAAGGGCTCCTGATATCTGAACTCAAAACCCAGGGTCTCACCCCAAGGAACAAAGGGTTTGAATACCACATTGGGCATCCCAACTTTTAAGATATACACTTGAGATACGATCCCCCAATGCATCTAACTTTGAAAAACAGTGGGGCTTGTGTTCCAATACCGACAAGACTCTAGTGATCTGAGTCACTGTTCTTATAGGGCTTCTGGGCTCAAACTCACCATCCTAGCTCAGAGGCAGATAGTTTGTGCCTTTAAAGCAAAGGAGGCTCACCTGCTCATATTAAAACATCACCCTGAGGGGCAAGCATCTAATTTAACATGTGCATCTAGAAGCTTGCTGGAACACTCTTCAGGGACAAAGGCTGGCAGGCTCTCCTTTTGCCATGCTCCAGAACACCAGCACTGCTGGAAGGGAGCTTTTACATGAGCCTGTTGCCCCAATTTGTGTGACTGCCACTTAGGGGACACCTCTTGATTCTGGAGCGGACAGCCTCCACCTGGCTCTGGAGGCCAAGAAAACTAGCATTCCTGTTTCCATAGGACTGTAGTCATCAGTGTCACCAAGAAAGGAGCTCACATCCCTATCTGGCACCCCAGTTTTTGCAACTGCTACCAGAGGGCACCTCTAAATCACCTGACTCTGATGGCCAGTGGGGCTTACTTTCATGGGCCTCCCAGAACTGCAACCAACAGAGAGTTTTCAAATAGCTACCACCCCAAGGGCGCAGCAAAAGGCAGTAGACCCAGGAGCTCAGTCTTTCTGTGAAGGAGGCCTATTAGCTAATCCATCATGACTATCGCTTGAAGGGCAAGTTTCTAATTAAATATGATAAAGGGGTCAACCCAACAAGAAGCTATATATATTTGTACCTACCTGTGGACCCAACATAGAAGCACCTAACTATATAAAGCAAATATTAACTGGCCTAAAAGGAGAAATAGACAGCAATACAATAATAGTGGGCAACTTTAATACCCCACTTATATCAATGGATGGATCATCCAGACAGAAAATCAACAAGGAAACATTGGCCTTGAATGACACATTAGACCAGGTTGACTTAACATATTGCACAGAATATTCCACCCAAAAGCAATATACATTCTTCTCAAGTATACATAAAACATTTTTCAAGATAGATCACATCATAGGCCATAAAACAAGTCTTAATAAATTTAGGAGGATTGAAATCACATCTTATTTTTATTAACATAGTGCTTCCCAGACTTACTTGAATGCAGAACAGTATTTTGCAGACATACCTATTTATGTTTGTTTGTTTGTTTGTTTGTTTGTTTCCTAAGGACACCAGTTGGAGAAACACTGCATTCAGTGTTCAGGCACATGTTATTATTGCCTTCATCATTTCTTTATAGACTCCTGAGCTTTCGACAGTTGTCTTAGTGGATAAGCTTATGGCTAACATGGATCACATTACTTTTTCATTTGAAGTCTCAAGGGCCCAGCATGGCACCAGGTCACATTCCCTGGGAAATCTGCTCAAGTTCTCCTGACCCAAACCTGGGATAGGTACTATTCTACAGGGACAGCTATCTAGTTACCTACCACTGCATAACAAATTATCACAAAATTTAGTGACTGGAAACAACTTACTATGGGAGTTGACTGGATTTTGCTGAGCAACATTTTCTTGGGATTGATGATGCTGTGGCAGTCATAGAGTAGCTAGGGCTAGATCATCTGAAGACTTGACTGGGTGGAAGATTAAAGCGATACACTTACTAGACTGGAAGTTGCTGCTATCAGATGAAAGCTTTACTAAGCTGATAACCAGATTACCTACTTGTAGTTTTACCGATTGATATGGGTTTCTCACACCATGTTGGCTGCGATCTATGAGAGATCACCTTCTAAGAAATCAAGCCAGAAGTCACATGTTTTGTAGGGGAGGAAAAATTTTCCTTCTACCCTTCTAGATTCCGTGACTGGTCTAACAATTAAAATAGCATGAGACAGATTAACAGGAGAAAAACAAATTTGATTATGTACATACTTCTTAAAGCTCTCACAAAGATATGAGACTCAAAAGGCAGCCAGGCAGTTGAGGCTTATATACCATTCTGAGCTAAGGAAAGGGATAGGGATGTGGGGCTGCAAAGGGGAAAAAGGCCATTTATAGGAAGGCAAGAGGAGGAAATGTTTAGAAAACATCTCTATTGCCCAATTATGCAAGTAACTTTCTTAAGGACAAAGTTGCCTCTGACTAATAAGTCTCTTTCTGCTACAAGCCCCTTTTTCAGTGTAAGTTCCCTTTATAAGTAGGAAATTTATATTTCTTTTAGGCAGTTAAGTAGTAAGTAAAGAGCTTTTCCTAAGTCTGCTGGGTGTTGATTACTTTTAGCTCAAAATAATCCTCATGCCAAAGCGGCATATTTTTAGAAAACTTGTTCTGAACTCCTTCATTTTCTTAAGATCTAGGCCGAAATCCCTGAACATCACTTCCATTATGTTCCATTGGTCAGACAAGTCACTAAGGCCAGTCAATATCCAAGAGAAAGAAATTAGACTCTACTTCTTGATGAAGGGATAGCAAAGAGCCCATACCATTTTATTTTATACTTATCAAAACACTTGGTACTTGTTACTTTGTATTACGATTGTTTGTTTATTTTATCTTCTATCTTGTTACATTATCATCTCCTTCAGGGTATCATTCTTTTGGGTGTCTTGGTTATTGCTGTATCCTACTAGTTAGGAGTCAATATATATTTGTTGAAAAACCAAATGAATGAGTGAATAAAGCAAGGAATGTAAGATTACCTTTACACAGTTTAACTGTGAAAGAGCTATAGATCTTTGAGTATTTTTACTTTTTTTTTAAGTGGAGCCCAACACAGGGCTTGAACTCATGACCTGAGATCAAGACCTGAACTGAGATCAAGAGCCGGACGATTAACCAACTGAGCCACCTAGATGCCCTGAGATTTTTTACATTTTTATTTCTCAAAATGAAATACACTGGAGCACATACATAAAGAAAAGAGCTAACAGAGAAATTGAAATTACAAGAAGGAGAATGGATAGTGGGTAGAACCCAGTTCTTTATGAGATCAAAGGGATATGATTCATACCACGATGAAGGAATTGGCCATGGGAGAAAGGAAAATGATCTCCATTAACACACGAAGGAGAAAGGAGAGGCCGTGTGTGGTATAGATAAGCTTGTAAGCAGAGAGGGAGGCATTGGGGGATTATGTCTGATGTCCAGTCCTCTGAAACCATGTAAAACATGGGAAGAAAGTAGACCTGCATTCTAGCTGTAAATGTTCTTATTTCTTTAGTGACTTATTCGTTCAATATTGATACATTGTACCAACTATGTCTACATGCTATAGCACTGTGCAATAGGCTAGTGATTTCCACCAGCAGTGGAATGAACATATCAATTCCCATTTTAAGGTACTTCTCAAACTTCATTATAGAAATTTTTAAAAAAATGTTTAAACCTCACTCTGGTTATTTAAATATATGTTATTTAGAAGTAAAATGAATTTGGGGAAAAATCCTAAAGCACCTCACTATTGCCTATCATTCACCCTCCTCATGACTCCTATATAATACCACAAACCCACAAAGAAATTTACAGCTGACAGTAGCTTCAGAAAGAATGCAGGAAATAAATGAGGGGACTTGTTGAATTTGATTAATGATGAATGACACTTTAAAAATAAAATATATACACTAAATTCTTCCTTCTAGAGCCTAGAGTCAGGAAAAACTTTACATCCTCTAATGAACTCATATTTTTCCTTTTTAATTGGTTAACGAAGCAATGTTATTTTCTTATTCTGTCACCAGCAATAGCATTGCTTAACTTAGAATGTGATTACAATAATTATCTCATCCTGAGTACCTAATGCATATATACCTCTCCTTTTTGTATTTTATTTCTGGTGTTTTAAAAAATATTTTTATCATCTTGCCTATTCAGACTAAGTGTGGAAGTTATTTCAAAATTGCATTGGAAGTAGGCAGGGTATACATAAATTTTTAAAGAAACACTGAACAAAAGTGGTAGAATGATCTGGCCACTAAGATAGTCAATCCATCAGCCCTGAAGCAACGCTCATCTTAATATAATTCCGCCAAGCTGAACATAGAAGAAAAATAGATGAAATAGGACACTGAAATAGTTGCTATAGGTTGTGTAAGAAGTTAATTCATAGAGCTCTCAAGTGTGGTAAAATGAAGAAATCTTCCAGAATTCTAGACAGCCCTTGAAGAACTCAAAATAAGTTGTCCCAGGCATGATGCCATATCTTCATACAAATGTTGGTCTGATCCTATAGAATCCATAGATAATCTCCATTCAATTATAACTAGATTCCTTGAGGCTAAGGCTGAAAACTAACTCTAAACAAAGAGAAGCAATTATGTGCATTTCATGGATTTATTTATTTCACAACTATCTATGTATTAACTACTATGAATTGAGTATTGTACTGGGAACTAAGGATATGTCAAGACAAAAAAGACATGATCTTCACCTCATGGATTTAGACACTAAAAGAGCTAGATATTTGATAAGAGGGATGGTACGTACAGTAGGCTAAATGGTGGCGCCAATGATATGCCCAGATCCTAATCCCTGGAACCTATGAATATCACCTTGTATGGCAACAGCTGTGATTAAATTAAAGTTCTGGAAAGAAGAAACTTATCCAGAATTAGCCAAGTCAACCCTAAATGCAATCACATGTGTCTTTATTGGAACAAGGCAGAGAAAGATAAGACAGACGCACAGAGGAGAAGGTGATGTAAAGATGGAGGCAGAGATTGGAGTGGCGGCCACAAGCCAAGGAACACCAAGGAATGCTGATAGCCCCAAGAAACTAGAAGAGATCAAGAGCAAATTCTCCCACAAAGCCTGCAGAAGGAGGGCAGTCCTGTCAACATTTTGATTTCTAGACTCTGGTCTCCAGAACAGGGAGAGAAAAAGTTGCTCTTGTTTTAAGACACCAAAGTGAAGGTAATTTGCTACAGACACTAATGCAGCACACAAATTACTATATAGTTACAATTTGTGGTAAATGTCAAAAATGAAATGCACAAGATAATATAAGAGTATAACATAGAAATCTACTTCTCATTGAGTGTAGTGGGGTGGGAACATGGGGAACAATACAATTATAGACTCAGTACATGGAATTTGGAGTAACTAATCATAGTTACAGGCACATATTGCCATATGGAAAATGTAGAAATAGCAATAATGATGTTACATTGTTCTGAAACAATACAATGAAACTAAAAAACCTACATGAGCAGGTTTTTCCACCTGGCATACATACATACATACATACATACATACATACATAAGCAATGTGTATTAAACAATCCCTCAGACAAAGGAGAGATACAAAACAGAACTTTCTAGAATTCCCAGAAAAAATAATGAAAACAAAACATATCAGAATTTGTGGGGTATAGCTTTTAAAAAATGCTGAGGAAATTTCTAGCATTAAGTAAAATTTAAAAACAAAATGGCTAAATGTATGATTCAAAAAGCAAGATATAGAACAGCAAATTATAGTTAAAGCCATCAGAAGGAAATAATTAATAGAAAGGAAGAACTTTAATGATCTAGAAAACAAAACTAATAATCAATCAATAATAAGCTTTGGGGGAAAAAATCAAAAAAATGTGCAGCAATAACTAACTTAATATTTTAAATGATAAAATACAAAATAAGAATAGAAAGACATAACTACTGGTACATATTTTTAAAGTCATAAGTGAAACCCTACTAAAGGCAGAAACTGCAGACCAATTCTCATTTAAAAATTGAGAATGTTTTCAAAAAACTCCTTACAGAAGGAGTTTACACCAGGCCTGAATGGTTTCACAGGAAATTTCTGTGCAATTTTAAAATAAGTTAATCCTAAAGGTGTTTAAATTGTATCGAGTCTAGAAAAGAAAAAAAAGGGAAAGGGTCCAAATTCTTTTTAAGAAGTGAGTATAATACTGGTACCAAAACCAGATAAAGAAGGTACTAGCCCAATCCGATTTATGAGTACTGATCCCCCAAAAAAATCTCAAATAAAATACTAGCAAAGAGAATCCAAAATTTTAATAAAAAAAAAAAAAAGACTCCATAACCAAGTTGGATTCAGTTCAGAATACAAAGAGGTTTTAACATTAGGCAATTCATTAATATAACTGACAATATTAATAGGATGAAAGAGAACACATCTCTTTTTCCACAGATGGTGAAAGAGCTTTGTGCGGCTGGTAAACTTTGACAAATTAGCATCGTCTGTGTATACGTTCTAGAACACAGATCAGGAGAGAAGACTACAGATCTCTGCAGGTATCACCAAGATAAGGAAGGTTACTGACACTTTAGAAACTAAAAAGTGAATACAAAATCACCTAAAAATCTTCTAGATACCATGGAAGTCACAAAAGTCCACACTTACAAGGAAAAATGACCAAAGGGTTCTGAAGTGTAGCTGAATGTCAACATAGCACCGTCTCTTGGGGCAAAACGTAACATAATCAAAGTTGTGTTCAAGGCAAATATCCAAGAGCAGGAAAATAAAATCTCATAAGCGTTAGCATGACTCAAACCCTTTTTGGAGTAGTGTTTATGGAGGTCAGAGGTCAAGGGCAGAGCACTAGAATGAGAGTCAGAGACCTGGGTTCCAGTTCTGCCTCTGCCACTGCTGAGCTGTGTGGTCTTCAGCTGGTGGTTTCCCCTTGCTAAGCTTCAGGATCTTCATCTGTGAGGATATCTCTCAGATCTCCTCCAGCTTTTAAATGGTATATGTCCAAATTCTATATTTAAAGGGAACTAAAAAATATTGTTAGAGCAGCAATAAGCAAAATGAAAGGAAAGGAGAGAGCAGAATCAGTTTGATAAATTGTCTAGAGTGGAATATCAAGGCAAAAAGATAAGAGACCTGTCCCTGATAGTGTTCCTCC
>CM053617.1:39596518-39618761 GCA_028646535.1 Procyon lotor | reverse complement strand
GCCCTCTTGTGCTCTCTCTCCCTATTCAAATGTATTTAATTCAACCAGGAAAGCTTCCTACTGAAGTTCTCACGGGCACTTAATGAAGTATTTTGAGTCCTTTAGACTGATTGCATTCCACCAACAACCGGATGAAGATAGGCTTCCGGCCAGCAGAGAACCTACAGAAGGGCCATGCCCTGCTAATCTTGAACAATCTCTGATTGTCTCTGGGTTCCAATTTCTCAGCAGTAAAATGAAGCGTTTGGACAATTTAACTCTAAAATCTCTTCTGTAAGTGGTCACATTTGTGCTAGAGAGATTCTACCTTCAACCCCTACACAACCCCACCTCCCAGCATGCACATAGCTCCCCTGCTTTAGGGAAGAGAAATGGGCACATGGCCCAGATTATTGCCAATCATAAGACCCCAGTCCCTGATTATGTGAGTAGTCCGAGGTCACCTGACTGATTCCAGTGTCCTTCCCTGGAATTTTTCAAGTAGAAGCTGAAGGAGAGAGGAATGCTCTGTTTCCTCACTGGTTTCTAAGCAGTTAGTATAAGGCCCTGGAAGCTGCCCGTAGCTATGACCTATGCCACAAGGGAAAAGTCATTTGATAATAGAAGGAATTAGACCAACAAGCAGAGATAAGAGATAGGCAGAGAGAAACTGGTGGTTTTCAAGACCTAAGTTTTATTCATTGATATGAAGGACTTGTATTTCTTTCTTCTGTCCCACAAGCTTCTCATAGTGTTGAGAAAGGCAGGCTCATGCATGTTATTTTTCAACCCTAACTCAGCCTTGGGCCTGGAACACTTCCTTACCAAGAGATTAAAGAGTCCCCATAGCTGGGGCTGGATTTATCACTCTGTGTAGGAAGAACTTTCCCTGTTTCAGGGAAACAGGGAAAAACAGTACTCCTTTGTCTTGCTGAAGTTTATGTGTTCAATGGCACCTGATCAGCCCAAGTATTGCACCTGTCCCCAGCAGGGAGGAGATGGAATCCTTTTACTGTAGCATGAGTGGAGTGAGTGCAAGCCAGCTGCCCTGCACTGGGTGCTAGGAGGAACCTGCTGGCCATGGGAGACTGGAGCTAACTGTTGGAGCTGATCTTGTTCTGCCTCTTCTCTGGGGAATGAAGTGATGTTCCTCGTCCAGTACTTGACTATTGCTTTCCTTGGCGACTCTGATACCGAGATGCAGTGGGTAGAAGTATTTGAACTTATGCTCCTAATAACAGGCAACAAATGTCCTTTTCCTAACACATACCCCTTCCTGTAAATCCCATTTTGGCCTTGAGTAGATTAAACTAGTCTGGGCTTACAACTAAAAGGATCCTGACACACATACCTATTCTTCTTTAGTGATTTCACTTCTTGAACTCAGGGGAACTGAGAGTAGGTTCTCTCTACTGGTCATTGGAAGGCGTATTTGCTATGTACCTGCTTGGTGTAGAGGTAGAGGTTAATAAAGATAATATTAATAATCAGAATTACTATCATTTGTTGAGAACTTACCATAGATCTATACGTTCATATATTAGTACAAATTCCTACCAAGAAGGTAATATTATAAATTACATTTTACAGATAGGGAAACTGAGGCTTTGGGTTCCATAACTTACTCAAGTTCACACAGCTCATGAATAGTAGAGTTAAAACACAAATCTTCCTCATTTCAGAGCCTTGGTGTTGAGCTACTACTTTATACAGTATTCAAGGTGCCTATATAAAGTACTTCTATCATTCTATTGTTAATTGGTAACATGAAAGAGTTTGAATAGTTTTCTACAGATATGGTAGTACCCTCAGGAAAGAAAACTCAGTGAGTTGGGATGGCACCTTACTATGTAATCACTTTGTCTTTAACTTTTCCCAAAACCAACCAACAAACAAAACCCAAACAACAACAACAACAACAACAAACTAAGTCCTTTACTTTGCCCAGAGAGGTTCCAAGTTTTTGCAGGTTGATATAAATTCAGGCAAAATGGAAAGGAAGAAGACTCAAAGGGCCACAATTGTTCACAGGCCAAATTCTGTCCTCGTTTAGAGAAATATTGAAATTAAATATTAGAATCCTAAGCTATTGTTATTTTATTCAAAGTTAATTTTATTTCTGTCATCGGCTTTTGGAAAGATGACTCTCAAGAGAATATGGACTATCTAGTTAAGTGCTTTCTCAAGGAAGGATTGGGAGTAATCAGCGTGATTTTAAACCAAAGAGATAGCTTTGCTCTGAGCTAAGAGTCCTGAAATGATCCCAGTGATTTACTGTACTTTAAGTCCTACATCCTAACACCGAGTTAAATTAACAGAATGAGATAAAATGGAAGCATCTGTCTATATATTCCGACTGTGTATACCCACATTTGTATATAATATATAATGCTACTATGTGACTTTACCAGCTTGGCTACAGCCAGTAACTCAACAATAACTTTATGCCAGCTGAGGGGACAATAAATGGCAGGCCTCAGTATGTTTTATGCTGCATTAGTGCATTGCTTCAGCCAATAATGATCCTGACTTCCCAACTTACCTCCTTTATTAATGGATCTGAATTTATAGACCACCTCCTTCTCCTAGAGCACAGAGCAGATCCAGTGGCCCACAGTACATTGCAGCTTCACACCTAAATCAGTCACAGGGACGGGACTTTCACAACTCGGAAACTAACCCACTTAACTTTTTCAGAACCAGTAACAGCTTTCTCCTTTGTGAGAAATGAGCTACTTAATTAGAACCTTTCTCTTCCTACCTTTTTCCTAACATTCACTGCAGCTCTAATTGTCTAAATTCTGTTTTCCTCATTAGAATGTAAGGCACAAGGGAGTGGGAATTGAGTCAATCTCGTTCACAGAATGTGGCACCATGCTTGGGGCACAGTAGATGTTTAATAGATACTGGGTATGGTTTTTACCATTATGTGATCTTAAAAAATGCTGGATCACATGAGCCATCCATTCAGAAATACAGCTGTGCTCTTACTATCCTGTCAACAGTCATGTATTTCATGCTAGCATGTACCACCCACCGTGCAGCGGGAAAACAAAGATAAGATCATCTCTTCACTCAAGTTGCTTCCAAGTTTAGGAGTAATGAACCCATTGTAACAGCTCTAATCCAAAGTGAATAATGTGGGCACAGCAAGTGCCCCAGGATTCAAAAGCGGTAAATGGATATTGGACCTTACTTTGCAATCTGGGAAGGAGAAAGTGGCTTTTAAGTGGAAGAGGGAGGATGGCTAGGAATTCAAAGAAGATGGGAAGAAAGGAAGAAACAATCTAGGGGGGAGAGTAGAAACAAAGCTGCACAAGTCAGAAGGTGCAGGATCTTTTCAGGAAGGTCCAGCCAGCAGGAAGTCAGGCTTGTCTGTAGGGAGCAGTAATCACAGTGTGGGGGTGAAATTGGAGCTACATGTGGAAGCCTCGTATGTCAGGGCAAGAGTGAGGAGCTGGGGGGTAATTCCCATGCGCGCATTATCCTGCATGATAATGGCCTCTGGGAGACCATCATCATCCTCAAAGCTTTGTTGTACCTGAGTGGCCTGGATTCCCCTTCAGTTGCTCCAATCAGTAACATTTTTTCCTAAAGCCAGACACCTTGACCTCCTATGCTCCCCTCCCCCCACCAGCAGTATCATTGCCTTTCTTTTCTCTGTTTTCAAACTTACCAATAGTTCTCAACTACCGGGTGCCTCCCTGTTTTTTCTTGAATTGCTATACTAATAGTTTCCTTGGAGACAAGGAAGGGTTCACTGTGGGTCAGGCGCAGAGCTGTGAGCCTTATTAAGTTTGGTTTCTTTTAATTCTCTCAACGGGCTAATAACTCAGATACTCCCATCATTCTCCTTTTGGAGATTTAAAAAGTAAGTTCAGACAGCTGATAAGAATCAGAGATGATTCAAAGTCAGGTGTGCCTGATTCAACAGCTGACCCCAACCACTATACCCCACTGATTCTCTCAAAGAGCTGGTTCCTAGCAGCTTCCGGTCAAAATGTGGTGCTTTGTCATTGGTCTTCCATGTCCTCACAATTATCTCCACACAAGGATGGGATTTCTTTGACTATTATATAAAGAGAGAAAATCTAACTGCAAGTGAATTGGTTTCTTCTGCCTATACACGAAGGGCGCCACTTTGGCCCTGCTGCTCACACCATCGAATATTATTTTTAAGTCTGGGCAATTTTTCACATCTGAAGTGCTGCCTTTATTTTCCCCAAATTGAATAATAACAACTGCCTTGCTTCCAACAAAAACGGAATGACAGAATTTGTGTTTGCTTCTGGTTTTTATTTTTCTAGATTATATCGGAAAACAGAGGGAAACAGTCTCAGAGTATATTAGGCAATAATGTTAGACTAAAAAATAGTGGAAACATAGCCCTGCTAAATAAATACATATTGATTTGGCTGACATATTTATTTCTTATGAACTAGAAACACAAAAGGCTATCTATAAAAGGTAATAACCAACCCGAACATAATACCTGATTTAATGTATTCTCACAGTCACTGAAATCATTGAGAGACCCAATCCTGAAATAAAGTTTTACTTTTGGAAGCCAAATGTTTTTTATTAAGATAATGCTCTCAACTGGCAAAGCAGATGATACTCACTTTGAATCATAATACAAAATTCAAATATTTACTATTTAGAATGCAGATTTGTCACAAGAGAGCTTTTTAAGTGAAGAATTCTAAATGTTAAGGGATATTCTTGGACTCTCGTGACCAATCATACAGGGATATCAATTTAGTTTTTTTTTTTTTAACTTAAATTCAATTAGCAAACATATACTACATCATTAGTTCTTGATGTAGTGTTCAATGATTCATTAGTTGCATATAACACCCAGTGCTCATCACATCACATGTCCTCCTTAATGCCCATCACCCAGTTACCCTATCTCCCAACCCACTTCCCCTCCAGCAACCCCTAGTTTGTTTTCTGGAGTTAAGAGTCTCTCATGGTTTGTCTCCCTCTCTGATTTCTTCCCATTCAGTTTTCCCTTCCTGTCCCCATAATCCTCTGCACTATTCATTATTTTCCACACATGAGTGAAACCGTATGATAATGGTCTTTCTTCTGATTAACCTATTTCACTTAGCATAATACCTTCCAGATCCATCCATGTCAATGTAAATGGTAGTATTCATCCTTTCTGATGGCTGAATAATATTCCATTGTACATATGAACCACATCTTCTTTATCCATTCGTCTGTTGAAGGGCATCTCAGCTCCTTCCATGGTTTGGCTATTGTGGACATTGCTGCTATGAACATTAGGGTGCAGGTGCCCCTTCTTTTCACTACATCTGTATCTTTGGGGTAAATACCAAGTAGTGCAGTTGCTGGGTTGTAGGGTAGCTCTATTTTTAACATCTTGAGGAACCTCCATACTGTTTTCCAAAGTGGCTGCACTAGTTTGCATTCCCACCAACAGTAGGAGGGTTCCCCTTTCTCCACATCCTTGTCAACATTTGTTGTTCCTTGTCTTGTTAATTTTAGCCATTCTGACTGGTGTAAGGTGGTATCTCATTGTGGTTTTGATTTGCACTTCCCTGATGGCAAGGGATGCGGAGCATTTTTTCATGTGTCTGTTGGCCATTGTATGTCTTTGGTTTTATACCTTGGGTTCATGTTATGGTTAGCCATGGAGGCATGGATGTACATTTGGAGGGAAAAGAATGGTGAATTTTCTCAAAGAATTCTTTAGAGAAGGTAAGAATGTCCCATTTTATCAGAGTCCAGAGTTGAGATACTCATGGAAAATAATAATAAATGATAAAATTTTGCCAGGAATAGCATGCTGGTAGAGGGCTGAGAAGCAAGGTTTTCCAAGGCCCTGACCTGGGGATGGCACCCAAGTTTAAAATCCTACCTGAAGATCTCCTGAGGGATAAGCTTTAGTGCCTTAGCCTGATACTTGTAATCACCAAGTTCAATATCTATAGGAAATAACTCTGTAGATATTATTATTTTGAATAAAACAAATGTTTGCTGAGTATCCATCTTTACCCTTCAATTAGCTAAATGTGGCTTGAGCCCCACATTCACAATTGGATTTAGCCCCAATCTTTCCAGATTTCCGTAAGTTTCATTCATTTCATGCTTTTCTGCACCTCTTGCTTCTTTTGAGGATATTTTGTGGTTATTCATAAGCTTCTTGAGTTCAATGCTTAGTCCATTCATTTTTTATCTTTCTTATTTCTGAATATGTGCTTTTAAGTCTATAATGTTTCCCTGCAAAATACTTGCTTAGCTGCATTCTCATTTTCCTGCCTTCCCATTCCAGTTCATGCTAAATATTTTATAACTTCCACTTAGCTTTCTTTAACCCATTAAGTATTTCAAATCAGGTTCCATAGTTTCCAATTGTATTTGA
Organism: Procyon lotor; assembly: GCA_028646535.1. Taxonomy (NCBI): domain Eukaryota; kingdom Metazoa; phylum Chordata; class Mammalia; order Carnivora; family Procyonidae; genus Procyon; species Procyon lotor. The sequence continues at coordinate 39,612,391 of CM053617.1, read as the reverse complement.
GGGAGGGAGAAAGTTCTAACTCTGGCGGTTTTTAAAAATCGATTTTTTTCAAAAGATTTTATTTATTTGACAGAGAGAGATCACAAGTAGGCAGAGAGGCAGGCAGAGAGAGGGAGAAGCAGGCTCCCCGCTGAGCAGAGAGCCCGATGTGAGGCTGTGATCCCAGGACTCTGAGATCATGACCTGAGTCGAAGGCAGAAGCTTTAACCGACGGAGCCACCCAGGCGCCCCAAAATTCGATTTCTGATTTATTACATTGTGATTTAAATATACGGCTCATAAAATATTTTTTGGGATTTGTTGAGACTTCCTTTGTTGCCTAGAATATGCTCAATTTTTTAAAAGCTGTTTCATGTTTGCTTAAGAAGAATGTGAATTTTCGGGGCCCCTGGGTGGCTCAGTGGGTTAAGCCTCTGCCTTCGGCTCAGGTCATGATCTCAGGCTCCTGGGATCAAGCCCCACATCGGGCTCTCTGCTCAGCAGGGAGCCTGCTTCCCCCTCTCTCTCTGCCTGCCTCTCTGCCTACTTGTGATCTCTCTCTGTCAAATAAATAAATAAAATCTTTAAAAAAAAAAAAAAAGAAGAAGAATGTGAATTTTCTATATGTTGGGTGCGTGATTCTGTGTGTCTGTATCTATTAAATAAAACTTGCTAATTGTGTTATTTGAAAGTTGTCTAGCCTTTAGTCATCTTGGTCTTTAAGTTTCTCAAATTTTCTGAGTAGCTACATTAATTTCATTCTGCCATTCCCTTAAATATTGCCTTATATATTTTTAAGATGCATTGTTCAGTGAATCCAAAATTACTGTTGCTACACAAGCCATGCAATATCAGCACTTTAGTCTCACACTGTTTTTAACTTCAAAAATGGTTATTATTTATTATTAATGCATACTTACATTGATCAACACATTTTAATGACTTCCTACCTGATCACGGATTCCTTTTTGCTCACCTTTTTATTTTGCAATAATTTCAAAATTATTCACAGAAAAGTTGCAAGTTCAAAAAAACTCACATACACCTCTCACCCAGATCCCATGAGTCTTACCAGGTAACCATTTTTGCTTTCTATGTATTATTTTTCTGAAGGTATCACCTCACATCTGTGGGAATGGTTCTTTTGAAAAGACAGGGGGTAAACACTGGCAAGGATCGGGAGAGAAAGAAACCTTCTACAGCGTTGGTGGGTATGTAAATTGGTATAGCCATTATAAGGAGCAGCATCGTTGTTCCTCAAAAAATTAAATACAGAACTACCACATGATCCAGCCATCCGACTCCTGGGTTTGTATCTAAAAGTATAACATCTGTATCTCAGAGAGATTCCTGCACACAGTGTTCACTGCAGCATTATTCACAGCAGCCAAGATGTGAAAACAACCCAACTGACTGTCTAGGGATGAATGGATTAAAAAAATGAGATCACACACACACACACACACACAGAGGAATATTATTAAGCCATGAGAAAGAAGGAAATCTTGCCATGTGTGACAACATGGATGAACCTTGAGGACATTTTGCTAAGTGAAGTAAAGCAAAGAAGGACAAATACTTATGTTATATGTAGAATCTAAAAAAGCCAAACTCATAGAAAAGGAGAGCAGAATGGTGATTCCCAGGGGTGGGGACTCAGGGGGACTGGCAGATGCAGGTCAAAGGGTACAAACTTTCAATTATAAGTAAGTCCTGGGGATCTAATCAACAGCATGGTGACTGTGGTTGACACCACTGTATTGTATACTTACAAGTTGCTAAGAAAGATTTTAAATGTTGGTACACACAAAAAGAAATGGTAACTATGTGAGGTGATGGAGGTATTAATTAACTTTATTGTGGTCATCATTTTATACCATATAAGTGTATCAAATCATCATGTTGCATATAAACTTATATAATGGGATATTTCAGTTATACCTCAGTAAAGCTGGAGTGCGATGGAGAATATTCTATCAGTTTAATGAATAGCTCCTTTACTGGATCTTTTTTAAGTGTGGGGGGAGGATTGTGTGCTTATTTTGGGGACCAGTCGGAAAGCATTTAATGAAAATTCATTATGTCTATATCCTATGACTGGGACTATCTTCCAGAAAAAAAAAAACATATACAGAAAAAGATACAATAAAAATAATTTTTAAAAAATATTTACTGCGGCACTCTGTAATAGAAGGTTTGAAATCACCTAGGTGTTCACCAATAGAAAATGGAAACCAAAATGTGCTCTATGCAAGTGATGAGATTAATAATGCTGAATGTAAGAAAGTACAAAGCAGAGTAAGATGTTTAACACAATAACACTTACTGTAAGTGAAGACACAAGAGTGGATGCCTTTGATGGGAGAGATGAAAATTGGGACCAGGGATGATTAGTAAAGAAAAGGAAAGAATTAAAAACAGAGATATATGTGGATATATGATGCCTTTCCACAACTCAGAATTATGAGTAATCCAATTTTGTGCACTTGAAGTTCATTTTATAAAAAATTAGGTGTCACCACTAAAAGAACACAAATACAAAATCATTTGCTTGGAAGCTGCCTGTGCTGGTCCCACGGGAGCAGGCTTGCCATAAGTGATCAAGAAATAGCCAGCATTTCCTTGCTTCATTCCCCATGCCAATTTGCCTCATTACATTGACCATTGTTACTAATTTAGGACATGATAAGAGAGAGATGTTCTTAATTCCTGAGCCATATACTGGAACTAAAATGGGGATCTGGCAGTGGTAATAATGGAATACCACAGCCAAGCACTTAGCAAAATAAGCCCAGGATATAGACCTGGGAATAAAATTTGTTTGGCCATCCCAATGTTATTGAAGCCTCTCATTTTCGAGAAAATATTTCAAATGTCAGCCTCAGAATCACCAGTCCGAACATTTCATGTCCTTCCAAAACTTTGGAGTTTTCAAGTAGATAGAACGCTAGCCAATTTTATGATTACAATGAAAAGAAACTGGACAAACAAAACGTCAGCTTCCAGTAGCCGTGAAGAAGGCCTATTTACTAGTGAGCTTCCCTCTGGAGCTTGTCGCACACAGCTGCAACACTCACCTGCTAACACTCAGCAGGACACGCATCCTCAGACCAAGCAGCTTTCCAGGAAGCTGGAAAACGGGCTCGGTGGTTCTGCCTTTCTTTCTGGCTCATCTGTCCCCACTCACCTTCATTGATCTCACTGCAGTCTTCTGACCTCTTCCTGTCCCAAATCTGCTTTCTGGTTACCCTTATAATTTGGTTTAATTGAAATCCATTCCTGGCCTGTTCGTTGCCACAGTTGCATAGAAACCTTCGACTCTGAACTTGGCCCACATGACATGGGCCTGCATGTCCCTAAAATAGATAACTCTACTCATGAATACATTGCAAAAGCTGTGACATCCCAGCCTCACCCGATTCTAAAACCTAATTTTATTCTTCACTGCCCACCATCTGGCCTTAGCAAACTGGCCGATGGTTTTATTTTTCTGTGTTACAATGCCCGTGTGCCTGAGTTTTTTGTTTTTGTTTTTTTAATTATTGAACCTGGAGAGTTAGGATTTAACTGTGTGTATTTGAGACTGTGTGTACCATTTTTCTCCAGAAAGATTCTCCACTCTTGCTAGACAGGAAGAAAAGGGAGAATTTAAAGAACATACTTCTGTTCCAAGTTTAGACAGTGGCCCTAACACATCATGAATAAGGGGTAATCAGACACTCACCTCTGTCTGGGTCTTAAGAGAAGATAAACCAGTAAAAATAAAGCCCGTGCATGTACACACAAGTATGAGCACATTTCTTCCCTTCTTTTTTTTTTTTTTTTTTGGACATTTCTTCCCTTCTATGGCAACCCTGGAAGTGTGGCCAGTGCGAAGCTGGGGCTCCAGAAGGAGGGTGGGGTGGGGAGATATGGGTCGGGCTCTACAATTGCTTTTGCTGGCTCCCCTCTCAAGGTGATGCCCTAGGCCCACCCTCCCGGCCCATGATTGGAAGTACCAGCATCCGCCCTTCTAGAGGGACCATGGGCATCATAACCACTGAGTATATATATCACTTGCAAGAGGACGTGGGCTCAGACCTGTGAGAATCTTCTGCCCTGGGCATTGTTCCTATCCTTATCTTTACTTTCCTACGGGGTGCTTTTCAGTTTTTAAGTGCATCGGGTCAAAGGACGCTTGGATACATTGAACCATGCAGGCGAACTCAACAGAAATAGAATAAGCTGTAAGTGGTTGATTTTAATCAGCAGAAATCTATGACACAGTACGCGTGCAGACACAGCCTCAACCAATTCCGATTTGTCTTGGGGCTTGCTCCACTTCCTTGGACCTTCACTGCCTTTGCAGAATTCTAGCTGGAACCTGCCAGTCGGGCTCTAGGGAACACAAAGTGATCTTCAACCTCTAGGCAGTGTCCGGTTTACCCTGAGAGTTGCCTCCATTGTAGATTCTGCAAAAGCCTGCATCCTGACCTCTTGGGGTGCTTCTTCCTTTCTCCTCTCTTTTTAATAATGGACCATATTAAAGAGGCAGACTTTTTTTGCTCAGAGTTTGATACACATGTGTTTTGAGGAGGGTGGGATCCCAAGTAGATTACTCCTCCCAGCCCCTCTGCAAGTCTCAGAGCGAAAGGAGAGTTCATGCCATTCCTTCCTTCGTTTGTTCATTCATTCATTCATTCATCACCCATTTAGCAACCTAGTATGTGACTGGTTGTGCAGAGAAAAAGAACAGCACAGAATGCTATGGTTATGTGATCGTCTCTGTTTAGAACCCCTTTGTTGGCATGAAGAGCAAAAAATGTGTTTGTGATCATAGTATATTTAATATCCTGCTAGATGACAGTGCTCTACAGGTAAGCACATGCCAGAGAGCTCTGCACATGTGCTGATGGTGCAGAAACCTGTGCACGCATGAAGGGGACTCCAGTGGCTTTTTGAAAGAGCAACCAGAGGACCAAAGAGTGTCCCGGAGCAATCCTAATGGAGGCCAGAGCCCTGGATGCCAGTCAGCCTCCTCCCTTTGGCAGACCTCTCTGCAGCTCGAAAGCCAGGGTTTCCCTTCAGGCGGGTTGTGTGTTTATTTTTCTGTGGCAGGACTGTGCAGATGCTTTGTGTTCAGACTGTTCTGTGACTTCAAAGAGGTTTGGGAAGCCAGAGTTAGCACAGTCAGCTTTCAAATCGCAGTTTGAGGATAATATTTTGAAGGAGCTATACATGAAAGCAAAGGCAAACCTTGGGAAATGTTGTGAAAATATGTTTTTCACCTCACCAGCTAATTACCTCCCACTCATGGGAGCCCAGGGAGAGGGCTCCGGGTAACTGTTTACCGCCGTGGCTGCTCCCTCCTCACGGGGAATTGACAGTACCTAATCCAAGCGTGCGCATTGCCAGATTAGAAACCGACATAGATGGTTCACAGGGCATTTGCTTTTGTTTCTGGTTTCCAGGCAAAATCTAATGCGACAAGCCACAAACATGTGAGCGCCCTGAAGCTGGCACTCACACCTGAGGCTGGGCACTCGCACTGGCTCCTCCTCAGCGCCCTCACCAGCTCTTAGGCAACTGGAGGCGGGGTGGGGGGCAGGGAGGAGGTTCTGACACCAGTGGTTGTGCTCAGGTTGAGCTGTCTCATGGGGACAGCCACCAGCCCCATGCGGCCACTGGGCATTTGAACTGTAGCTGGTCCTACGTGTGTAAGAATACATCCTGGATTTCGAAGACTTAGTACAAATACCTCCAAGTAAAATAGTTCACTAGTAAATCTTATATGGATTGCAGGTTGAAATGCTAACGTTTTAACTATATTGAGTTAAATAAAATATGGTGTTAAAATGTGTTACACTAGATTTTTACTTTTTTTTTAATGTGGCCACTGGAAGATTTAAGACAACATATGTGACTGGAATTCTATTCAGGCTGGACAGCAGGACACGAGTCAAAAGGCAGTGGCAGAGAAGACGCGTGTTTGCCTTTAAGGAACATCCCAACTTACCCAGGTGACAGACAAGCCAAGAGACAAGTAGGGCCGCAGTTGAGGGCACCTAACCCCATCTGGGTCGAAAAATGCTTCTCAGGTGTGGTGGCGGAGTAACCCCCCCCCCACCCCCCACAAGGACCTCTGCCCCGGGATCTGGGAAGCCGGTGAACAGAGCGCCTTAGGCTGCACGAAGGATTTTGCAGGTGTGATTAAGTTAGGGTTCTCGAGGTAGGGAGAGAGCGTGGGTTATCCAGGTGGGGCCAATGTAATCACAAGCGGACTCATGAGTGTAAGAAGGAGGCCAGGGGAGATTGGACTACAAAGAGGAAGTCAGGCTGAGGCGGTGTGAGGAACCTTAAGCCGCTTACTGGCTTTGGAGATGGAGGAAGATCACGAGCCAAGAGCGCAGCGGCCTCTAGAAGCTGGGAAAGGCAAGGAGCGGGTTCTCTGGAGCCCCCAGAAAAAACACAGCCCCGCTGACACCTCGACTTTAATCTAGGAAGACCTACGTAGCACTCTGAAGTGACAAAACCGTAAGGTAACACATTTGTGTTGTTTTAAGCTGGTTTGAGGTAATTTGTTATGACAGCAATAAGACACTTACCCATCAGGCAAAGTAATATCTACTCTTACAGCTGAACAATCCTGAGGAGTGATACAGGTGAAGAGTGAGGGCATGCAGAGGATAAGGGCTCCAGCAGGGAGACGTGCAGCCTCGTGCACCTTTCCAGCGTCTGCTGGGACACGGGACACAACACCTCCTGGCTTCAGTAGCTGTTTTCAAATCAGTCCGCAGTGTTTTGTGACAAGTATCTGTTGTCTGTTTTGGGGGTCCCCTGTTTTTGCACCCACCAGACACTCGAGTGCTTCCCTCCTCTTCATCCCCTGCACACACAGATGCCACGCAGCTTTTGTAGCTTCTGGTCGTCTAGAGTTTGTGAGGATGCCTTGTCGCCATTTTATCGTACATGCTGCCGTGGGGTTTTTGTTCCTGTTTCGTTTTGCTCTCGAGTCGCTGTTTATAGGAGTGGGAGCGATTGGGGAAGATTATAGGACTAGAAACGGTTGCCCCTGCCAGCTTTGAAGAGTCAGACAAGGAAATTGAGGCTTGAAAGTGAAGTACTTTGGGCCACATCTTAAGTAAAAAGCAAAGTTGTGATAGAACGCCCATCTGTCTGACTCGTCTTTCTCCTGAGGTCATGCAAAAAATCACCCAGTTCTGACTTGCACATTTTGAGATGGGTATTGACAGAGCATAGAATGATCCTAAGTGAACTGTCACATTTCTCCATTTATTTTGCAGAGGCTTACTGAGCTCCCCCTTCATAGGCCTGGTTCTCTACCAGAGGCTAGAAACAAAACAAGAGGAGGCAGATCGGCCCCTGCTTTCTCAAAGCTCCCATTTTACTGAAATAGGAACAGCTGAATGCAATGAATGTGCTTGCTGCCTGATGCCCCAGTCGAGGGAGGGAACTCGTGCATTCTTACCAAACTATAGCTATTATTATGTTTTATTTTCTCTACCAGTCCTAGTAAGTATCCTGCTAAGTGCATTTACCGAAGAGTCCTCCAAGTTACCCAAGTTCTTTGCCTCTGATTCACACAAGGCATCAGAGAGAAGTGAAATGGTTCATTAAAAAACAGCAAGGATTGGGAGCACCTGGGTGGCTCAGTTGGTTAAGCATCTGCCTTCAGCTCAGGTAATGATCTCGGGTCCTAGGATCGAGACTCACATTGAGCTCCCTGCTCCACAGGGAGTCTGCTTCTCCCTCTCCCTCTGCTTCTGTTCTCTCTGTCAAATAAATAAATAAAATCTTAAAAAGAGCAAGAATACCTACTCCAGGTATTCTTACCAGGAGTAATACCTACTTACCAGGAATTCCAGGTAAACGACATACAAAACTGATGGAAGCAACTCAGCCCCCTGAGCAGGTCTTCTGGGTCTAGGCAAGCATCTCCAATGAGATGGCAAGCTTTTTCAAGGTAGAGAGTCCACTTTATTCTTCTTTCTATCCTCCCTGAGACCTACCTGGGCACCAGATGCCCTGTGAGGACTGAGTGTTGACTATTTGGTCTGCGAAAGTTGTGAGTCTTCTAATGCTGCAACTTCAGACACTATGACAACAATAAGATTTTCAGGCAAATGCGTTTGAGTGTCCCAAATCCTTTTCACGCATTGTTTGTGCTGAAAACCTACTGCCTTCTTTGAATCCTGGATGCACCATTTACCGGCTGTATTACCACGGCCCATTTACTAACCTCTCTGAGACTGTTTCCAGACGTGTAAGCAAAGGTATAAAAGAATAATAGTAGCTTCTTCCTCGTGCTGAGATAAATGACACACAGAAAGCACTCAGAACCGGTGCCTCCCATACAAGAAGCAGTCAGTAAATGTTAATGCTTATTGTAATTATTAACTCAAGATGATGAAGGTTACGAAGGCTAGTCTGAGGGAACTGTTCGTTTCCCCTGGGGTGGTAGCTTTTAAAACAAAATCTAAGAGGCTGAATTTTTGCAATTAGAATTTTATTTTCTATTAACTATGAGTCATCGTTCATTCTTAAAATGGATAGCACCACCTAACCTACTGTATATCTACCATGATCCCCATCTAGTGGGCTCTGCTGATTTTTAAGGTAGGAAATTCTATTACTGCTGGTAAATTCTACCTTCTGGAGAAATGAGTTGAAAATGCAGAGTCACCTAAGTCTCTGTCATGGTTAATTTTCTGTATCAGTTTGGAGGGTTTTTTGGAATGATACTAAAATTCCAATCCATGAAGTCTGAGGAGCAGATGGCCCTCCATAATATGGGTGGGCCTCATCCAATCAGTTGAAATCCTAATTAGAACATAAAGACCAGCCTCCCTGAGCAAGAGGGAATTCTTCAGCAAAATGTCTTCATACTGAAACTGCACCATTGGCTTTCCTGGGTCTCCAGACTGCAAGCCCACCCTGCATAATTACATGAGGCCACTCCCTGCGATCTCTCTCTATACATATACGCATCCTGTTGGTTCTGTTTCTCTGGAGAACCTTGATTAATTTCTTCTAAGAAATTTTTTTGATGGGTTGATTGATTGATTTGTCATAGAGCAAGAGAAAGAGAAAGCACAAACAGCGGGAGGCAGCAGGCAGAGGGAAAAGCAGGCTCCCCTGCTGAGCAGGGAGCCTGATGTAGGACTCAATCCCAAAACGCTGGGATCATCACCTGAGCCAAAGGCAGATGCTTACTGATTGAGTCACCCAGGCATCCTCCAAAGAAATTTTATTAGCCATGTTCTTTTTTTTAAAATCCGGAGATAGAACACCTTGCTATCCAGAGCTTTGCCTGGAGGCAAGTTCATGGAGCATGCAGATTAGGGCTTAAAGGTGGATGTGAGTTTGAATTCTGGTTGTGCCATTTACCATGTGACTAGCCTGGGGTGAGTCACTTCAAATCTCCCTCAAATCTCCCATCCTCAGTTTTCTCAGCTGGAAAATGGGACTCCATATTTCAGAATGAGTGTAACAATTGGTCAGTGCTTGCAAAACCTATGGCACACAATAGATACTCGATAACTTGTATTTAAACATTTAAACAAGTAAAAATGAGATTTTTCTACCCTCAAGTGGTGACAGTTGTCATTAACTTGTCTAGGCCTCGACTGAGCATCGAAGAAAAGTACACTTCTTGAATCTCAAATCCTAGATTTCCTTCACTAATCAGTATTCAGCCAAGGACTCTGGCCTATTTTCGTCATTTCTCTGAACGCTGTAAACCTCAGGTAATCAACCTCATTGTGTAGCTGCATTTCTCTCCACAAAGTTATTCATAACAAGATGACAATTAGGCACAATTATCTCTAGAGACAGAATTGTAATCACCACAGAATGGAATTAAATTTCCATATTATAAGGAAATTTAGAATGTGAGGTGTCTTGACACCTTTGGCAGACTATTCATTTGCTTGTCTTTTTGCACAAAATTGTGATTTAGAAAACTTTTCCACCAAAACCCAATGGGACAACTTACAGGTTTTTCCCCTCAAAACTGGTATGTCCCTGGATAGGACTCCTCACAGGAGAAGAAATCAGCTTTCATGAGCCCAGGCTAAATCCCGGGCACTGTGATCCCAGTGTCACCTCTTTGATCTGGCTTCATTCCAACAACCGCTCCATAAAATTGGTGTTCAGAATCCCATTCTAGGGATTTGGAAATTAAGGCTCAAGTATTTTCAGCATTCAGGTTCCATTTTTGTCTGACTCCAAAGTCCACTCTCATCAACACCATGCTGCTTCTGTCAGGCAACATATTCTTTGTTCAACAAGCGGATCAGATCCCGAGCCTAATGAGAATTCCACAACATGAGCAAAATCGTTGGTTTTTTCTCATTGTCAGTGAAATTGCATAAGGATAAAGTTTGGCTATTTCTTTCCTGTTAATATAATGGAGTACAGTATAATTAACATAACGTAATGTGATGCACTATAATATAAAATACACATAGATCAAGGCTTTCCTCTCCAGATCAAGTCCTCCCATAATCCTGAGACTATAGCCACTTGGACATGCATGGTTATGCATCCCACCATCTGTCCACTTTCTTTTGCTTTAATAACAACTCCCACTTTGACCATTCTTTGACCCCCATGTGATCTTCAGTCCATTAATCCTTCTGATTTCCCCCAATTCAATATCTACTTTCTTTCCCTTAGAGTCAAGTCTATCATTTTCACTACAGTCTTACCGATACCCTAAGAACCTTTGTCTCTATAAATCTATATAAACTAACAGAAAAATGATGACAATATATTAAGTGAAAAAGGTTTAAAACTCACTATGAAGAACAGCAAGAATTTTATAAAATATGAATATGGATGAGTGTTTGTATATACAGAGAAAAATATTCAGAAGAATATTCACCAGAATATTAACCAAGATAATTTGGGGATTTATAGGTAAACTATATTCTGAGTCTCTTTAACAAACACATACCAATCTTATCAGGAAAAGCATATTATTTTCAAAATGGAAACTTCTCGAAGAATTGTGGAGCAATATCTTGACACCTCTCTTCTTGGGGAATTAGTACTCATGTTAGAAAGGTGTTTGACTAAACGGGCAGAATTCCAAGAGGGATCTCCTCCTGAGTTATGGCTGTCAGACAGGCGGATGAGACGTTGTCATTGTTCTTAACAAGAGATAATGCTGTCCCATGATGAAGGTAGGGGGCCTAGGCTTCTAACATCTGTTGCTCGGTGATCCAGTTAGGGCCGCCTTTGGAATCTTCATGAAGAAGGCTTTTAGTTCCCCAAATTCAACCCACCTGGGAACACTTCTAACAGATCATCCTTTGATAGGATCAAAGGATAGGATCCTTTAGACGTTTCTCGTTCCTTGGAAGCAAGCTTTCTCACATCAGGATTATACCCATACATATGATACAACTTAGAAGCAGAAAGGACTAGGAGTAAAGTCTGTTCTTTTGACTGAAAAAAAATATAAACCAACATCCTTTCTCAAATAATATGAGTCATAGACTCAAAAAATAATTTGTCCCTTAGCTGACATGAGAGAAGAGAACCTGTAACAGAAGCTCTAACATTTCAGCCATTGCTTTTATCAAAATCAAATAATGGGAAGACAAAAAACTTTGGGATCAGATGGACCCACATTTAAATTCTAACTGTTCCAGAGATCAGTTGTATGAACTTATGAAAGTGTCTACTATTCTTTCTGAGCCTCATTTTCTTCATTCACAAAGTGACTATGATAGCATTCACTTCAAAAGGCTTCCGTGAAAAATAAAGGAGGCAATAACGTAAAACTTCCTGCTCAGTGCCTGGGACGTTCTGGGTGCCCAGTGCACTATTAGTCCCCTAGCATTTTCTGTTCAGTCACTTGTCTTGAGAAAGCCTCAATGTCAACATGCAATAGATGTCTTATTGCCCAGAGATGGGAGGGTTGGCTTGACCCCTTTATCACTAATAAATGTCTCTTTTGAAACCCTGTAATGCTTTCTGCCTTTACAGTTTCAGTGATGGTAGTATAATTATACCAACGTGCTTTTGGTTTACATGATATACCTTTTTCCACTTTTTTTACCTTCAACATTTCTATATAATTTTAAAGTGTTCTCCAGTAAGCAGAATGTAGTTGGATTGGTACTTTTATCTAGTTGGACAGCCTTAGTCTTTAAATTGAAGTATTATTTCATTTACATTCAATAGAACTACCAAAGACTTTGGATTTAAACATCTTATTATTTGTTGTCTATTTCTCCATCTGCTTTATATTTGTCTTTTTGTTTTCTTTTGGATTAATTTTTTTAAAAAATTCTCCTCCTTCCATTAACTTGTTTACTATGCTTTATTTTACTATTCTTTTAGTGATTAATGAAGAGATTATAACCAGTATTTTGACATATAGTAGAATATAAATTAGTATTTTTTTTTTACCATTCCCCAGACAATGCAAAAACCTCTTTCTCACCTTTTATCATTTTTGTTGTGTTCTTAAATTCTCTTTCACTATTGCTATTTCTGTATAGTCAACATACATTTATATTTACTCATATGTTTCTCCTTTCCAGTATTCTTCATTTCTTCCCGTATGTCTTTGCTTTCTCTACCATCATTTCCTTCTACCTTTACTATATTTTTTACTGGTCAACTGGTGACACTTTTTGTCACTTTGTGCTTGCTTGATTTTTTTTTTTTTTTTCCGTAGAACCCAGGCTGGCGATTACTTACTTCTCTTTCAAAACATAGATGCGTAATCCTGCTGTCTTTTACCTTCCACTCTTTTTAAAAACACATTAGCTGTAATTCCTTTGAAGATAATATATTTCTTCTTTTGCTGCTTTGAAGATTTTTTTTTTTCTTTTTGTCTCTGCTTTTCACCAGTTTTACAATAATGTGTGCAGGTTTAATTTTCTTTGTTATTATCCCATTTGAGTTCATAGTGGTTCCTGGATCTGTGACTTGATGTCTAAAATTAAACTTGAGAAAAAAAATTCAGTCATCACCTTTCCGTTTGTTGCTTCTTCATTTTTTCATTTATTCTTCTGCAACTATAATTATACACCTACTAAAATTTTTCACTATGCTCTATCCTCCCTGTATCTACTTTTTGGAATTTCTTGTTCTTTTGTTTCACTTCTCTTTAGTCTGAATATTTTCTTCTGATCTTTCAGTTCACTAATTTTTTTGTTTAGCTGCTGAACTTAATATCCTATTAAACCTACCCATTGACATGTTAATTTCCATTATTATGTTTCCTGTTCTACAAATTTCCATTTGAAATAAAAATTTTACAGTTTCCTGTTTCCCCCTCTTTTATATCTGTGTACATATTAAGCATAAAAATTTTAAATCTCATGATAAAGAACTTCATTATCTGGATGCCTTCTGGAATTATTTTTTGTTTTCATTGTGTTATCTTAGTCACCATAAAATACATCATTATTTTTTGATGCAGTGTCCCAAGATTCATTGTTTATGTACAATACCCAGTGCTCCATGCAATACATGCCCTTCTAAATACCCACCACCAGGCTCACCCATCCCCCACCCCGCTTCTTGTGGCAAATTGGAGGGGGAGACAAACCATGAGAGACTGTGGACTCTGAGAAACAACCTGAGTGTTTGCTTGTTTTTAATCAAGTATTCTATTTTTATGCCTTTAAAAAAATTGCTGGACATTATATGTATAAAACTTGTAGAAATAATATGACAAGAGATCTTTAAAAGAAAGTTTGAGGACTTCTACTACCAGAAAGTCTTATTATAAAGTTACAGTAACCAAGGCAGTAAGATATTAGCACAAGAATAAGCAAACAGACTCTCACATACAGATATTTGATTCATGATAAAGATGACTGCAGTGAAGTAGGGAAAGGATTATCTTCCAATAAGCTGTACTAAGACAGTTGGATATTTATATTGGGGGGGAATGAATCTTGACCCCTATCTTTGTGGAGTGCTGGTAATGTTCTGTTCTTGGTCTGGGTGCTGGTTGTGTGTGTGTGTGTGTGTGAATATTCTTTGAGGCGTATACTGTTTGTATATATTTTATACTTTAATGAGTGTTTTTAAATTACCTGTGAAAATCACTTTTATACAAAGCCACAAGATCTTTAGATCCACATTAAAAAAAATTAAAATTAAAATTTTAAAATATCAAATATTAGCTTCCTGAGCATGACCTTATCACGTTGACCTGAATTGTCCAATATGGTAGGTACCCTTAGCTACATGTGGCTATTGAGCACTTCAAATATGGCTATTAAGCACTTCAAATATGGCTTAACCAACTGAGAAACTGCTTTTAAATTTTTATTGAATTTTAAAACTTATCCTTAACACAGTTATTGGGGGGAAAAATGAGTGTGGAACAACTTGGTATGTGAATTTACTTTTTCAGCTATAAGATTCATAAAATCTTAAACACAAAGCAAGTATTTCTGATAAAAAAAATTTAGCATCTGAATTGTACTCTAAGATATACACTAGACTCAGCGTGGAAAAAAATGTAAAAATCTCATTAAGTTTTATACTGATTACATGCTGAAATGATGTTTTAGTAATATATAAAGTTGATCGTACCTGTTTTAGTTTTATTTTTCCTGCACATAATTGATTTTTTTTTAAATTTCATTCATTGTGATACAGGTACAGAATTGCTTTGTTGTTTTCTTTTCCCCTCCCCCTTGTGCCCCCCTCCCCCTCGTCTGCCTCCTCCTCCACCTCCCCCTCATTACTCAGTGCTCATCATGATAAGTATACCCTTAGTTCACCCTGTTCCCCACCCACCTCCCCTCTGGTAACCATCAGTTTGTTCTCTATAGTTAAGAGTGTTTCTTAGTTTGTCTCTTTTTCTCTTTGTTCATTTGTTTTGTTTCTTAAATTCCACTTATGAGTGAATCATATTTGTTTTTCTCTGACCAACTTATTTCACTTAGCATTATACTCTCTAGATCCATACATATTGTAACAAGTAGGAAGATTTCCTTCTTTTTTTGTAGCTAAGTAATATTCCATTATGTATGAAGATAGATATATATAGCACTTCTTTATCCACTTATCTAGTGATGGACACTTGGGCTACTTCTATAATTTGACTATTGCAAATAAAGCTATAGTAAATATAGGGGTGTATATATCTTTTCAAATTAGAGTTTATTTTCTTTGAGTAAATACCAGTAGTAGAATTACTAGATCATATGGTAGATCTATTTTTTATTTTTTGAGAAATCTCCATACAGTTTCCCACAGTGGCTGCGCCAGTTTGCATTCGCACCAAGAGTGCAGGAGGGTTCCTTTTTCTCCACATCCTCAAGATGTGTTTTCTTTATTTTTTTTTTTATTTTTTTATATAATTTATTTTTTATTAACATATAAAGTATTATTGCCCCAGGGTACATGTCTGTGAATCATCAGGCTTACACATTTCACAGCACTTACCATACCACATACCCTCCCCAATGTCTGTAACCCAGGTACCCTATCCCTTCCCCTACCAGCCCCCAGCCACCCTCAGTGTGTTTCCTGAGTTTAGGAGTCTCTTATGGTTTGTCTCCTTCCTGATCCCATCTTGTTTCATTTCCCTCCCCGACCCCCCACCCTGCCTCTCAAATTCTTGATATCAGAGAGTTTATATGATAATTGTCTTTCTCTGATGGACATATTTTGCTTAGCATAATACCCTCTAGTTCCATCCACATCATTACAAATGGCAAGATTTCGGTGTTTTTTGATAGCTGCATAGTATTCCAGTGTGTGTGTGTGTATCACTTCTTCTTTATCCATTTATCTATTGATGATGGACATCTAGGTTCTTTCCATAGTTTGGCTATTGTGGACGCTGCTGCTATAAACATTGGGGTGCACTTGCCCCTTCAGATCACTACATTTGTATCTTTAGGGTAAATA
>CM053617.1:39583150-39596018 GCA_028646535.1 Procyon lotor | reverse complement strand
TAGAAGTTCCGGATTTTGTGCTTCGCGGGTCTTCGGCTGCTGGGAGCAGGCCCCTCCCCCCGGGGTCTCTCTTCCCGTCGCTTTAAATTCACTTTTTCCACATGTCCTACCTCCTGAAAGTGGCCGATTTTCTCCTCCTAGAATTGCTGTTCTTATTCTCTTCTCTCTGCTGTTGTGTTTGCCGGCTTTTAGAGTGATTTTCTGCCTCTTTAGCTGGACTTCTGGTTCCCAGGGTTCTCTGTGCCTCCTACACCTCCGCCATCTTGCCCAGAGTCCTTAGTAGGTTGTCTTTTAGTTTTGCTGATAGTCTCCTCTGCTGTGCAGAAGTTTTTATTTTGATGTAGTCCCAATATGTTATTTTTGCTTTTCTTTCCCTTGCCTGAGGAGACATAGCTGGAAAAATGTTGCTATAGCCAATGTAAAAAGAATTATTTGCCTGCATTTTCTTCTAGGATTTTTATGGATTCAGGTCTCACATTTAGGTCCTTAATCCATTTTGAGTTTGTGTGTGTAGTGTAAGTGATCCAGTTTCATTCTTTTACATGTAGCTATCCAGTTTTCTCAACACCATTTGTTGAAGAGACTTTTTGCATATTCTTGTTACCTTTGTTTTGAAGATCAGTTGACCAATAATTGTGGATTTTGGGGGTCTCCATTCTATTCCATTGATCTATGTGTCTGTTTTTGTGCCAATACCCTATGGTTTTGATTACTACAGCTTTGTAGTGTATCTTGAAATCTGGAATTGTAATACCTCTGTTTTTGTTCTATTTCAAGATTGCTTTGGCTATTCTGGGTCTTTTGTGGTTCCATACAGATTTTAGGATTGCTAGTTGTATGAAAAATGCTGTTGTTATTTTCATTGGGATTGCATTAAATCTGTAGATTGCTTTGGGTAGTGTGGACATTTTAATAATTTTCAATCCATAAGCATGGAATATCTTTCCATTTGTTTATGTCATCTTCAATTACTTTCATCAGTGTTCAATAGTTTTCAGAGTACAGAACCTTTACTTCCTTGGTTAAGTCTATTCCTAGGTTATTTTATTTGTGGTGTAGTTGTAAAAGGGACTTTTTTTTTTTTTTTTTTTTTTTTTTTAGGATTTATTGATTTTAGAGAGTGAACACATGCACATGTGAGAGCATGACCATGGGTCAGGGTGGAGATGTGAGGAGGAAGTAGTTTGGACAGAGGAAGAAGAAGTGGGAGAAAGGAGTCCCCATTGAGCACAGGCAGACATGGGGCTCATTCCCACGACCGTGAGACCATGACCTGAGCCAAAATCAACAGTCAGACATTTAACTGACAGCCACCCAGGCACCCTGGGATTGTTTTATTAATTTCTTTCTGCTTCTTCACTATTGATCTACATAAATGTAATGGATTTCTGTACATTGATTTTTGTATCCTGTGACTTTACTGAATTAATATGGTAGTTCTTGTAGTTTTTTTGGTAGTCTTTAGGGTTTTCTATGTACAATATGTCAATGCAAATAGTGAAAATTTAACTTTTTCCTTGCCCATTTTGACGCCTTTTCTTTCTTTCTGTGTCTGAGTGCTGTGGCCGGGACTTCCAGTACTATGTTGAATGAAAGTAAAGGGAGTGGTATTTTAGTTTTTGCTAATGTGGCTCTTAGAAAGTTTAAAATTGCACATATGGATTGCATTGTCTTTCTATGGGACAGAACTGACCTAGATGAAATAAATGTGGGAAAAACGTGTGAGAAAGGGTCTCTTTCTAGTCTTTAGTCCTAAAATGCCTAATTAAAGATAAAAAACATCAGTAAATATTCCTCGATTTGGATTTAATTGATAGGTCAGATTTTTCTCAAACACTTATGGAATTGTTTGTTAAACGTAAAAATACTTTTATATATTTTCCAACCTACCAAGTAGTACCTGCTTTCATTTCAAACATATTATCGTCTCCTTTGCTAGACAGCAAGCTCCTTAAGACTTGAGACCAAGTCTTTTCCCTCTATGCATCCTTAACACTGGCTTGTCTGAACAAGTGTTAGGCATTCAATAAGTCCTTGATGGTTAATTTCCAGAAGCCCTTCTGTGTAAAAGGGAAAAAACAGCCAGTCTGTGAAAAGTGTTTTATTTGAAAAGCTGGGCTTTCATTCTTTGTTGCCGCTAGATTGACTAGAAATGGAAAAACCAGTATTTGCTGTTCCTGTCTAGAAATTTGTCTGTTGCTGCTTTAGAGCCTGTGAACTATAAAACTTCTACTGAAATCAAAGCCAAGGTGTAAAGGTAGAAAATTGGATAATAATGGAGACCTAGTAAAGGTCTGGACTTTCTGTTTAAAATGTTTACAGATTATGGGGCACCTGGGTGGCTTAGTCAATTAGGTGTCTGCCTTCAGTTCAGGTCATGATTTCAGGGTCCTAGGATGGAGCCCTGCATCAGGCTCCCTGCTCAGCAGGGTGTCTGCTTCTCCCTCTCCCTCTGTGATCTCACCAGTTTCACTCTGTCTCAAATAGATAAATGAAAATCTTTAGAAATAAATTAAAAAATGTTTACAGATTAACTACTCACATTTACCTTTCCTTTTTCCTAAAACACCACTATATTCCAGAAAAGGGATAAAGACATACCCGTGAGGATTAAAAAAAAAAAAAAAAAACACAGGAAACAGCAAACCAAGATAGCATGTTCAGAACTTAGAGATACATGGAGATGGGGCAACTGTCATGGCAAATCATAGAGTAGAAAGCTAACTACATGAGGAGCAAAGCCGAGAAGCAAGAGGGTTTATGGAAAAGAACCCCTAAACTCTCATAAATTGGAGGTTCGAGACCTCTGAAGTATGGTAGGTACAGGAAAGAAGAGAATGGTTGAAAGTCTGCATAGGGAGACTTGAGTTTCCTTCCTTTCTCCTTTTCAGAAGAGAATGTATTTACCTGATATTATGCAAAAAAACCAGCAAGTCTTGGCTTAATAACCCTATGGTAACTCCAACCACGTAACCATGCATGTACACATGTGAACTCCTTCTGGAACAGAACATAATCTTAAACATGAAATTAGAGCTAAGAATCAGAAGACATTTAAGAAAATCCTGAATACAAAAGACCAGTATTAAACATAAATAAGTCTGACAAAGAGACAAAGCATAAGAGAAAAAAATTTACCCCCACATACAATTAAGATGTGAAAGTTTCCTTCTCCAGAAAACAAGAAGAGGAAGCTATAAAAAGGAACATCAGCTTTTTCTTTTTCTTTTTTAAGTTTATAACTTTTGAGGTAAAGAGAAGATTCTAAGATCTCTCAGCAGAGGAAAAACAGTCACCTGAAAGGCTCAGTGATCAGAATTTCATCAGATTTCTCAATCACGATACAGGAAGCTGCCATGTAAATGACAATGTGGAAGACAATGGGGTGACACTTTCAGAGTCTTCGGGAACAAGAAGCATACTGCATTGCTAGATGCAGCTAAACTATAAAATGAGAGCAGTGGTAGGAAAAGAAACATTTCCAGACATATCAGGTCTCAAATTATCTTGCAAGAACTCTTAGGAAATCAATGCAAGACATCTGACACCAAAATGAAGGTATAGTCCAGGATGGAGGAAAACCAAGCTCCCAGAAGGCAGGTGCTCTCCCCAGCAGAGTAGGGAACAGAATTCTTGGGCCAGTGGAAAAGGAACAATCCCAGGATGAACACTATGCAACAGCCCAAATAGGATGACAGTGAGCTCCAGAAGAAAATAACACTGGGTATGTCTTAACATAAAGAGATGAGGTTTACTCTTCTAGTGCAAAGTTTGGCATGAATGATTGATAGGTACAGTAGAAATACAGCAAAAAAAAATTGGAGCAATTGGTAAGTTCAGGCAAAACAAAGTTTAGTCATTGCAGGAACTGCATGACTCAGCTCTGAATAATAAGGTAAACACTGAATAATGATTTAACCAAAAGGATGACACAACTATATAGGGGTCAGGGAAGTGTGTGTGTGGTAGGGGAAGAGCATAAGACAGCAATTCTCACTTGTCAGGGAGTTTTTTTAATAGATACTAACATTGAAGAATTAGTAGATATCAGTAGCTATCTGATACTTGTATCAATAAATATTAATAGAAACATGCTATTTAGAAATCAGTAGATAGGGGCACCTGGGTAGCTCAGTTGGTTAAGCGTCTGCCTTTGGCTCAGGTTGTGATCCCAGGGTCCTGGGATTGAGCCCCAGGTTGGGCTCCCTGCTCAGCAGGGAGTCTGCTTCTCCCTCTACCCTTCCCCTTGCTTGTGCTCTCTCTATCAAATAAAATCTTTCAAAAAAAAAAAAATCAGTAGATAAATTCCAGAATATATACTCCCAAAAAACTTCATAGTGACTGCTTCCAAGAAATCACCCTGGAAAATGAGGGGAAGTATGGAGGATAAGGGACTATTGGTTTCATTATTGTGACTATTTGTCTCTCAGCTATGTATATGCATTGAATTTTCTCTAAAAAACAAAACAAAACAAAAACACTAAAATTGACCTTTTTTTTTTTTTAAAGATTTTATTTATTTGACAGAGATCACAAGTAAGCAGAGAGGCAGGCAGAGAGAGAGGGGGAAGCAGGCTCTATCCCAGGCCTTGAGATCATGACCTGAGCCAAAGGCAGAGGCTTCAACCCACTGAGCCACCCAGGCACCCCTAAAATTTACTCTTTTTAAGTAAAAAAGATAGACATTATTCTTCAACAGTTTTGAAATCATATAATCATATATGTGTCTCATTTGAATGTGACCCCACTTCTTGGCTCCTTGGGGTCCCAGCTTCATCAGTTTAATCCTGAACATGGCCCATGCTCCTTGTGCTGGGAGAAATGCTTTCCTGATATTTACTCATGGAATCCTCACAACAACCATATGAGGAAGTTCACCAAAATTCTCTTTTCAAATAGAGAATCGAATGGAGTTTAAAAAAAACAAAAACAACCCAGTACCCAGCATTCCTTGGTGCTAATGGTGATTCAGTGACATATTTCTGGCCAAGAAGATGTAAAGAGAAGTCTGCAGATGCTTTATCTTCCTTGTAGCAGGAACACAGATATGCTTCAGCCTTCTTGAAATGAGGAACATACAAGCCAAACACAGAGAATGAAGGCAGGAAAAAGCCTAGCTCACTGACCTTCTTAGTAAGCCACCAAGCCATTCATGAGTATCTACCTCCAGACTTCTTAAGTGAGGAAAATAAAAGTGTTTAAAAATACTCGAGCCACTCTAGTAAGACTTCTATTGCACAACCCTGTAGATACAGGCTCCAAGTCTCTTCTCTTTCCCAGATCCTGTAGCCCCTCAGATGCCAAATTAAAACCATCAGGGAAGCAGAGTACAATTCCAAGTACAGATTCCGCCTTAGAGATGTTCTTTCACATTTCTCTGAAGGTACATGAAGGTGGGAGGCTCCTGAGAAAGTGCTGGTGAACTGTAAAGTCACAGAAGCAGCCAACTTCCTGAGGCATGAGTCATTATTTCCTTGGCTGGGTGGGCTAATCAATGGAAACTTTCCTTTTGAAGCCTATTGCTGGGATCCCTTAAGATGGCAGAATGGCCCAAGGATAGCTGTAGCCCAGAGCTAAGCAGGAATCACACTGGCCTTAGATGGCTTGTTTTTTCTTTTTCATTTTTAAAGTTAACTTATTTTGGTATAAGTAACATAGGAATGATATTAAAGAGTAAAGAAAAAAAATCACCTCTACTCTACCACAAATACTTTCATCTTGAGTTTTGAGTTTAGAGTCCAGGTACTCATGTATTCTTACTTTTTATCACTGTAATCGTATATACAACTTTTCACTTTGCCTTAACATTATCACAACAAACCATAAGTTTTTCCATTCTCTTCATTTTAATAAAATATTCTTTTAATAAATACCTACTATGTGATAGGCAGTAATGTGAAAACTACAGGCTGAATAATATTTCACCAAGTAGATGTATCATGGTTTATTCAACCATTCCACTAAGAATGGATATTTAGTTCTTTTTTTTTTTTTTTTTTTAATTTTATTTATTTGACAGCGAGAAACACAGCGAGAGAGGGAACACAAGCAGAGGGAATGGTAGCGGGAGAAGCAGGCTTCCCGCAGAGCGGAGAGCCCGATGCGGGGCTCGATCCCAGGACTCTGGGATCTGACCTGGGCCGAAGGCAGCCGCTTAACGACTGAGCCACCCAGGTGCCCCTGGATATTTAGTTCTTTTCCAGTTTTTCCTTTTATAGATAAAAGATGCTGCTGTGATCATCTTCACAAGCTGAGCTTTTGGCTTCTGATAATTAGTTCCAATTGTGAGTAGTGAGATTACTGATCGAAGAGTAAGGATATCTGAAGGCTCTTAACCATAAATATTTTCAATGAGGACCTCTGCTACCTTCACCAGAGTTGAGTTGTGCTTCTTTCTTCAGGTCAGCATCTTTTGAACTGAAGTCTCAAATGGTTATGCCTTGATTAGAAGA
The DNA here is from genome assembly GCA_028646535.1 of Procyon lotor. Taxonomy (NCBI): domain Eukaryota; kingdom Metazoa; phylum Chordata; class Mammalia; order Carnivora; family Procyonidae; genus Procyon; species Procyon lotor. The sequence continues at coordinate 39,589,566 of CM053617.1, read as the reverse complement.
ACCCAAGTTATGTCTCTTTGTTGTAGTAGTGAGGAAAGTCAGAGAAGTGGCTAATTTCTACCTTGAGACACTGAGATATGTGAGGGAAATTTCCCAACGTAGAAAGGTGTTTAAAAAGTATTAGCCCCTGGGTGGCACCTGGGTCACTCAGTGAGTTAAGCATGCAGCTTGATTTCAGCTCAGGTCATGATCTCAGGCTCCTGGGAGTAAGCCTCACATTGGGCTCCCTTCTCAGCGGAGTGCTTCTCTCCCTCTCTCTCCCTGCCCATGGACTCACTCATGGGCATGCTTTCTTGCTCTCTCTCAAATAAATAAATCTTTAAAAAATAAATATTAGCCAGTCCAAACTCATGCTATCTTTTCTCATGACTGAATTGACTAGGCCAGTTCTCCCAGTTGATCCTACAATTTGGCTTCATCTTTTACCACTCAACTGAAACTCTTCTTAGGAAGGTACCACTTGACCTTATATCCACTAAATCTACTGGCCACATTTTAGCCCTTCTCTTGCCAAGTGCCCTAACTTTACTTTGGTAATTCCTCCTTCTCTTTGAAACTTAATGCTTTGGTTCCTGCGGCATTATACTTGATGAGTTCTCTTTCTTTGCATCAGATAGTTCCTTCTTGGTCTCCTTTTTGATCTTCCTCCACTGATCCCCAAATACTGGTATTCCTTGATGTTTCACATGTAACTGTATCTCCTCGCCTCTGGAGATAATTTTCTCAAGCAATATCAATCTCCCTCATCAATTTAACTACCACCTTATATCAGTCACGCTTTGGATAGGAAAAAAGAAACCACTTCGTATGTATCAATTATAAAGCACTTAAAAACAGGAAACAACCTTGGAAGGACTATGGATAGTGAAGGTCAGAGGAGCCACCACAGATATTCTCAGAGGTCATTTTGGCTCTCTTGATTTGCATGAGTAGTTCTAAAGAGCTCTCCTACAGGTTGCTTTGAACCTCACACCTCCCCTATATCTGCCTGCAGTTGGCTCTGGAAAGTAATGACCTCTTCTCTTTTGTCTTTCAACTCTCTGGTGCATCCTGTCTTAAATCTCTGTACTGCACTTTCTAGAGCAAGAGTATCCAGTCATAGAATCCCCAGAAAAGTTGAGATTCATTGTGTTTGGACTCTTCTAGGTACACGTTCAATTCTAAACCAATGCCCAGCTCTCTGGGTGATATACATGACTTGTCTGTGTTCATCAGTACATGCCATGCTCCTAAACCCAAGGTGATTGGCTTAATCTAAGTCACATGCTCTACACCCATGGAGCCACAGGTGAGGTCAGCTTCCGAGAACCAAATAGATCCCAGTTGAAATCAAAGTCTCTTGGAGGGGGGGAAGAAGGAAAAGAGGAATCCTCAGGTGTCCACTGTCCCACCCTACTTCCACTGTCTTCACTTTCTCCTGCAAAACCACAGAAGTCTTGTCATAACCAGTGGCTCCTTCCCTACTCCATGCTCCTCACTACAGCCTGTGACTTATGCAGCATATAAATCCAACCCTGTCACTTCTGTCCCCTTCGCCTAATTCCAGATAAAGTCCCTGTGATCTGGTCCCATTTACCTATGCTTATCTCTCTCTAATCCCAGCCTCACATTTTATGCTCCAGTAGCATCCAAATAAAACATGCCTGGCATGGTGCCAGGCATGTAGTATGTTCTCTACCAGTGGTTACTGAATAAGTAAATAAATGAATAAATGAGACGAGAGGAAAATATTGATTTTCATGCTAAAATAAAACTAAGGCTAAGGTAGACTTCTGGTTCTTTTTGTATCTCACTTCCCTCCCATCCTGCGCAAGGGCTCTATGCACAGTGGGTGTTCAAAGATGCTTGTTAGTTGACAAAATTAGCACATTCATTTTACCACCCAAGAAAGAGCTCCATTGAATTTTGATTCCTGGCAATTTAAAAAGATTTTCTGGGTGTTATAATTATTGGCCCGTTGTAGGGGAAAAAAAAAGTGGGTGAAAGAACTCATTAGCTCATTAAAATACAATGAAAGGAACATAATTAAAACATTTAGGCAATTTCTGGATCACAGAAAATGAATAATCAAGAGGTACAAAACAAACTCTTCACCAGTCCCTGGCTGCAGCAGGAGACACTTCCTGCTTTCCGTGAATACTGTCAACCGGCTGGCTCAGAGCCCTCCCCTCTACCCCTCCTCACAAGAGAATGGGTTTTAAATGAGCTTTATTCTTAGCCCATAGCCTGGAAGTAGGAGCAGCATAGAACTTGGCAGGGAAGCCCCTTGAAAACCTCAACGGGAGAGCTGGGCTTTCCCACCTCTGTCCCTGCTCTTAGAAGTTTGTTTTTTGGCCCAACACTGTACCAGCCACTATGTTCAGCACCTTACACATACCCACCTTACACATACCCCACTAAGTCGCCACAGATGAGATCCATGGAATTCTCTTTCATGGATGAGACTAAGGCTCACAACTATGCCCAAAGTCACACAGACCACTAATAGAGTCAGAATGCACTTTAACAGTTCTAACCAGACTCTCAGGAGCCCCTGCTTTTAACTACTATGCAAACCTAAATAATCAGAATTCTCCCTCTGTGATTTCAGTAGCATTTGGTCCCGCAGGGCCTAGAATGGGAGGATTCAGTCCGTCCCAAATGTCCCTCAACAGCAGGCACAGTGGCCAGCTCTCTGCACTTTGGATGGGTGGCTGATGTCACTTCTGTTGTCCTCACAACCCCACTCCTTGAAGCTTTCACTCTCACTCCTGCTGCTGCCCTGTCATTTCTTTACTCTCTCATGTCTCTTCACTTTGCCCCCTCTCCCAAGTTCCTAGCGATTGCCAAATGCCCTTGAGTTCCTCCTAATGACATGGACTCTCTAGAGATCTGATGACACAGAAGGAACAGCAGTGTCTCATCTGAAGATGCTCAGAGGAAGAACACGGGATTACAAACCTCTGGCAGGAAAATCCAAAGGGAGAAGTACTGTCAGGCAGGTAGACTGGGACCAAGAAATGGGAACAAGTCTGATTGCAACTTTATTTTTTTTTTATTTTTTCAGTGTTCCAAGATTAATTGTTCATGCATCACACCCAGTGCTCCATGCAATACATGCCCTCAATACCCACCACCCCACGCCCCTCCAAAACCCTGTTTATTTCTCAGAGTCCACAGTCTCTCATGGTTCATCTCCCCCTCCAATTTCCCCCAATTCACCCTTCCTTTCCCTCTCACAATGTCCTCCATGTTTTTCCTTATGCTCCACATGTAAGTGAAACCATATAATAACTGACTCTCTCTGCTTGGCTTATTTCATTCTGCATAATCTCTTCCAGTCCCGTCCATACATATCCATACATACTGTATCCAGTCCCGATACAAAAGTTGGGTATTCATCCTTTCTGATGGAGGCATAATAATCCATTCTATATATGGACCATATCTTCTTTCTCCATTCATCTGTTCAAGGGCATTTCAGCTCTTTCCACAGTTTGGCTATTGTGGACATTGCTGCTGTGAACATTGGGGTACATGTGGCCCTTCTTTGTACTGCATCTGCATCTTTGGGGTAAATACCCAGTAATGCAATTGCAGGGTCATAGGGTAGCTCTATACTTAATTTCTTGAGGAATCTCCACACTGTTTCCCAGAGTGGCTACACTTTGGATGGCTGCACTTTGGATGGCTGCACTTTGGATGGCTCATTCCGTACTCCATGCTCCTCACTACATATACATGTACAACTTGCATTCTCACCTCACTACATGTACAACTTGCATTCTCACCAACAGTGGAAGAGAGTTCCCCTTTCTCCACACCCTAACATTTGTTGTTTACTGTCTTGTTGATTCTGGCCATTCTAACTGGTGTAAGGTGGTATCTCAGTGTGGTTTTGATTTGAATCTCCCTGATGGCAATGATGATGAACATTTTTTCATGTGTCTGTTAGCCATTTGTATTTCTTCTTTGGAGAAGTGTCTGTTCATGGCTTCTGCCCATTTTTTGATGTGATTATCTGTTTTGTGAGTGTTGAGTTTGAGGAGTTCTTTATAGATCTAAGATATCAGACCTTTGTCTGTAGTGTCATTTGTGAATATCTTCTCCCATTCTGTGGGTTGCCTGTTTTGTTGACTGTATCCTTTGCTGTGCAGAAGCTTTTTATCTTGATGAAGTCTCCAAAGTTCATTTTCGCTTTTGTTTCCTTTGCCTTTGGAGACATGTCCCGAAAGAAGTTGCCGTGGCAGATGTCGAAGAGGTTACTACCTATGTTCTCCTCTAGGATTTTAATAGATTCCTGCCTCACATTGAGGTCTTATATCCATTTTGAGTTTATCTTTGTGTATGGTGTAAGAAAACGGTCAAGTTTCATTCTTCTATATATAGCTGTCCAGTTTTCCCAGTACAATTTATTGAAGAGACTCTCTTTTTTCCGTGGGATATTTTTTCCTGCTTTGTCAAAGATTAGTTGACCATTGAATTGCAGATCCATATCTGGGCTCCCTACTCTGTTCCACTGGTCCATGTATCTGTTTTTGTGCCAATACCATGCTGTCTTGGTGATCACAGCTTTGTAGTAAAGCTTGAAATCAGGCAATGTGATGCCCCTAGCTGTGTTTTTCTTTTTCAACATTTCCTTAGCGATTCAGGGTCTTTTCTAGTTCCATACAAATTTTAGGATTGTTTGTTCCAGCTCTTTGAAAAATGCTAGTGGAATTTTTATTGGGATGGCATTAAGTAGAGATTGCTCTGGGCAGTATAGACATTTTAACAATATTTATTCTTCTGATCCATGAGCATGGAATGCTTTTCCACCTTTTTGTGTCTTGAATTTCTTTCAAGAGTGTTCTGTAGTTCCTCAAGTAAAAATCCTTTACCTTTTTGCTTAGGTTTATTCCCAGGTATCTTATGGTCCTTGGTGCTACAGTAAATGGAATATATTCTCTAATTTCCCTTTCCATATTTTCATTGTTAGTGTATAGGAAAGCAACTGATTTCTGTGCATTGATTTTGTATCCTGCCACATTACTGGATTGCTGTATGAGTTCTAGTTTGGGGGTGGAGTCTTTTGGGTTTTCCATATAAAGTATCATGTCATATGCAAAGAGAGAGTGTTTGACTTCTTCATTGCCAATTTGAATACCTTTTATTTCTTTTTGTTTGATTGCTCTTGCTAGGACTTCTAGTACTATACTGAACAAGAGTGGTGATAGTGGGCATCCTGTCAGGTTCCTGATCTCAAAGGGAAAGCTGTCACCTTTTCCCTATTGAAAATTATATTCCCTGTGGGTTTTTTCATATATAGATTTTATGAAGTTGAAGAATATTCTATCCCTATACCTTGAAGAGTTTTAATCAGGAATGGATGCTGTATTTTGTCAAATGTTTTTTTTCTGCATCAATTGAGAGGACCATGTGGTTCTTCTCTCTTCTGTTATTGATTTGTTCTATCACATTGATCTTGAGAATGTTGAACCATCCTTGCATCCCAGGGATAAATCCCACCTGGTCATGGTGAATAATCTTTTTAATGTGCTGTTGGATTCTATTAGCTAGGATCTTATTGAGAATCTTGGCATCTATACTCATCAGGGATATTGGTCTGCAATTCTCCTTTTTGATGGGGTCTTTGCCAGGTTTAGGGATCAGGGTAATGCTGGCTTTGTAGAAAGAGCCTGGAAGTTTTTCTTCTCTATTTTTTGAAACAGTTTTAGGAGACAAGGTGGTATTTCTTCCTTGCATGTTTGGTAGAATTCCCCAGGGAATCCGTCAGGTCCTGGACTATTGTTTTTTGGGAGGTCTTTGATCACTGCTTCAGTCTCATTATTAGATATTGGTCTATTCAGGTTGTCAATTTCTTCCTGTTTCAGTCTTGGAAGTTTATAGGTTTCCAGGAATGCATCTATTGCTTCTAGATTGCTCTGCTTATTGGCATATAGCTGCTGATAACAATTTCTGATGATTGTTTCTATTTCCTTTGGATTAGTCATGATCTCTCCCCTTTCACTCATAATTATGTTAATTTGGGTCTTCTCTCTTTTCTTTTGGATTAGTTTGGCCAGTGGCTTATCGATCTTATTCTTTCCAAAACCAACTTCTAGATTCATTGATGTGTTCTGTTTCTCTAGTTTCTAACTTGTTGATCTCTGCTTTAATCTTATGTCCTGTCTTGTGCTTGGGGTTGGCTTAATTTGCTATTGATTTTCCTTTTCTTTAAGATGTAAAGAGAGCTGGTGTATTCAGGATTTTTCAATTTTTTTGAGTGAGGCATGGATGGCTATGTATTTCCCCCTTAGGACTGCCTTTGCCAAGTCCCATAGGTTTTGGACCAATGTGTCTTCATTCTCATTGGTTTCCATGAGAAATGGAGTTTAAGTTCTTCTTTGATTTCCTGGTTGATCCAAACATTCTTGAGCAGGTTGGTCTTTAGCCTC
>CM053617.1:39553052-39583050 GCA_028646535.1 Procyon lotor | reverse complement strand
TATGTATTTCCCCCTTAGGACTGCCTTTGCCAAGTCCCATAGGTTTTGGACCAATGTATCTTCATTCTCATTGGTTTCCATGAGAAATGGAGTTTAAGTTCTTCTTTGATTTCCTGGTTGATCCAAACATTCTTGAGCAGGTTGGTCTTTAGCCTCCAAGTGTTTGAATTCCTTCCAAACTTTTTCTTGTGGTTGAGTTCCAGTTTCAAAGCATTGTGGTCTGAGAATATGCAGGGAATAATCTCAATCTTTTGGTATCTGTCGAGTCCTGATTTGTGACCCAGTATGTGATCTATTCTGGAGAAAGTTCCATGTGCACTCGAGAAGACTGAGTATTGTTTTTAGGGTGGAATGTTCTGTATATATCCATGAAGTCCATTTGGTCTAATGTGTTATTCAAAGCTCTTATTTCTTGGGGAGGGAGACAAACCATAAGAGACTCCTAGACTCACGAAACAAACTAAGGGTGGCTGGGAAGCAGGAGATAGGGATGGGGTGGCTGGGTTATGGACATTGGGGAGGGTATGTGCTATGTCAAGTGCTATGAAATGTGTAAGCCTGACGGTTCACAGACATGTACCCTGGGGCAAATAATACATTATATGTTAATAAAAATTAAAGCTTATTTATTTTCTGTTTAGATGATCTGTTACTGCGAGTGGCATGTTAAGATCTTCTACTATTAATGTATTCATATCAATGTGACTATTTTGATTAACAGTTGGCTTATGTAGTTGACTGCTCCTATACTGGGGGCATAAATGTTTACAATTGTTAGATCATCTTGGAGGATAGACCCTTTCAGAATGATTTAGTGTCCTTCTGTATCTCTGACTACAGTTTTTAGCCTAAAATCTAATTTATCTGACATGAGAATCACTACCCCAGCTTTCTTTTTATGCCCGTTGGCATGAAGGATGGCTCTCCATCCCTTCACTTTCAGTCTGGATGTATCTTTAGTTTCCAAATGTCTCTTGTAGACAGCATATGGACGAGTCCTATGGTTCCATCCAGTCTGCAACCCTGTACCATTTTATGGGAGTGTTTAGGCTGTTCATGTTGAGAGTGATTATTGAGAGAGAAGTTTTTATTAACATCATGTTGCATGTGAAGTCCTTATTTCTATAGATTCTAAGTTCCTGTTCTATGTCACTCATGGGTTCTTTTATAGAACCCCCTTTAATATTTCTTGTAGTGCCAGCTTGGTGGTCACATACTGTTAATCCTTGCTGGTCTTGGAAGCTCTTTATCTCTCCGACTATTCTGAATTTATATAATACCAGCCTTGCTGGATAAAGTATTCTTGGCTGCATGTTCTTCTCATTTAGTGCCCTGAATATGTCTTTCCAGCCCTTTCTGGCTTGCGAGATTTCTGTGGACAGGTCTGATGTTATTCTAATGGGTCTTCCTCTGTACGTAAGGAATCTCTTCCCCCTAGCTGCCTTCAGGACCTCTTGCCTAAGATTATAATTTGCAAATATCACAACGATGTGTCTAGATGATTTTCTAGACTCATTGATCTTGGGGGGTTTCCTTTCTGCCTCCAGGACACAAACACTTGTTCCATTCCCCATCTGGGGAAATTTTCATCCAGAATTTGGTCAGCTATATTTTCTAGTCTTCTGTCTTTCTCTACCCTCTCTCGGATTCCAATAACTCTGACATTGGAATGTTTCATGGCATCATTTCCTTAAGTCTATTCTCATGATTCCTAAGCAGTTTGTTCCAGCCCTCCTCCTGACCTTTCTTCTCAACCATCTTGTCCTCTAAATCATTAATTCTATCCTCTGTCTCCATAACTCTAGCTGTTAGACTATTTAGATTAGATTGGATCTCAGCATTTTTAACACCTGCTATACTGGTTTTCAGTTCTGCCCTTAGAGATTCTGTGCTGTCATTAATGTTTTTCTCCATCCTAGCCATTGCCTGGATAATTGTTATGCTGAATTCCCTAACATACTGTTTATGTCCATATCCAATAGTTTTGAGGGAGAGAGTGCAGTCTCTGGGTTTTTCCTCTGCTGGGTGTTCCTCCTCCTAGTCATTTTGATGAGAAGTAGGTGAGATGATGTTTAGCTGAATATATCACCCACGATCCAGGCAAGGTGCACCCTGGAAGGTTTTGGAGCAACTGGAATTCACCACCAAAAAGAAAGAATAAAGATAAAAGAGAGAGAAAAAAAGAAATCCCAGGCAGAATGGGCCCCAAAAATAAGATTTATATAATACCAGAACAAAAGCAAATACACAGAAACACTGACAGAAGGAAAAGATGGGAGGGTGGTTATAAATCCTTGATGCAAGCGAGAAGTTATTTTGGGTCTTCCTGGGTTTATCATCTTATTAACCCTCTAGTTATAATGTTTAAAAAAAATTAAAAAAACAAGAAACGCGAGTACAAGTGAAAAGAGAGAAAAACTTTTATCTATGAAATATACAGGTTTTAGGGAATCATTGGGAACTTAATTGACTTCCCCTGATAGTGGGATTTTATACTTTTATGGGGACCCTGTGGTTATTGTCCTTGTTTTTGGCTTGTCTTCTGGGGGAGGGGCCTGCCGCATTGTTCTCTAGTCAGTCTTGCTTGGGTTGAGTCGCCCTCCTGGCTATCAGGGGGCTGGGCTCTGTGGAAACCAGTTTTTCAGGCTTTTGCTCTCTGGAGGTTTTTGCTCTTTTGTGGCTTTTTGTGCCTTTTAGGAGGGTCCAAGCAAGGAATCTGCCCATGCCCAGACCTCTGAGTAACAAAGAAGCCTCAGTCTGCTCCCCTCTGGGTGGTCCAGAATACAGACTCGCCTCTGCACCCTTGCGTGACCAAAGCTGCGAGCGATATTGGTTTGATAAACTCTGGTGGCTGCCATTGCCGGAACTGTTCTCCCAGCTCCTGGCCCAGGCTGGTTGTGCTCAGATTCCTGCCCAATGTTGGGCAGCGTTCTCTTAGGGGCTTGTGGGAGTGTACCCAGTCCATGGAGTGGTGCACACAGAGGAAAGCTGCAGGCTTATGGACCACACGAGGCTCTCTAAGGCACCTGCAAGAGTGCGCCCAGCCCAGGAAATGGTGCAAGGAGTAGAATCTGCAGGTTCATGAACCACAGACTGGACCCCCCCCCACCCCCCCCACCCCCCGCTGCTGGTCTCTTTGACTCAGGTGGTCACCTGCGGTAGTGAGCTTCCTGGGAAAGTGGGCTTAGGCCCGTGCCCATGACCACCCATTTCTGCTAGTTGCTCCTTGAGATCTTTTGCTCTTAAGTGTTTTTAACCAGACTCTAAGTTAATGCTGGTCCCCAACCACAGGGCACTTTTGTTTAGGGTATTACTTTCCTTGGGTCACTTCTGGTGGCTCCCTCCCCAATCTGTTTATTCTCCAATATAGGTTCAAGTGTTCCCACTCTGCTTTACCTCTCCACAACTGCCTTCTGCTCCTATAGAGATCCAGAAGTGAAAAATCTTACTTCTCAGGCTGATTTCATGGGTGTTCAGCGTGTTTTGGTAGATATCCAGCTCACTTTAGGGGACCAGTTGTAACAGGGTCTCCTACTTCTCCAACATCTTGCCCTCCACCTGCTTTTGACTTTAGACCAGTCTTGAGGACATCTTGTATTAGACATTATGCCAGATGTCTTCATATTCACTATGTCATATAATCCCACTATGAAGCCACATAATTACTATCACATTGTGCCACAAACTGAGATTTTGACACCCAGGGCAAGCAAATCAAGTCAGTTTTCTGACCAAGACCTGGTTCTCAGTGGGTGTTAATAAAATTTTTTATTCTCTGATTTAATTATTCTTGCTAATGAGAAACTGAGGCTCTGGCTCAAGGCAGTATGTAACGAAATTTTTAAGTGTAAAATATTTTTAAAATATTATAATAAAAAATTATATGCCTGTTACTTATGCCCAGATAATGTTCTGAACCTCAAGGCACAGAATAGTGTCTGGCACATGACAAAGACGGACTTAGCTTGACTAGCATTTATACAGGTTTTTTTCTTCACCTCCCTTTTCTTAAGGCATAGGCTTTGGAAAACTTGCAATTGCAAATTCTTTCTCTGGATCTTTGAGATGTAAATCTTCTCCCAGGTTTTTGCCTGTTTTACAACCCAGGAGTGGTGTTCTCAAGAACCTGGGAACCATCCCTTTGGAATGTAATCATGGAAAGAGCTAGCACCTCTACCTCCCAGTTTCTGTGGAATGGTAGGAACTGTGTTAGTCAAGATTCTGCAGAAGAACAGTAGGGCACAATCCAATCTGTAGGATATATAGACATGTCTTTCACAGTCTTCTCCTTGACACAGTCCCAAAACCTTCAAAAGAATAGATGGGGAACCAAGAGTGGAATCAGAAGACAAGTTGAATCATCGAAAAGGCCAGAGTCAAAATTGCAGCTGCCTGAATTTCTGCCTGAAGTCTTGAAAAAAATGTGTCTGAAGACATAATAGAGCTAATATCATAGATGTTCAGTGAAGGGAGACATGCAGAAATGGCAGAAAAAAAAATGTATCAAGGTGGAGGGTGAACGAAACCCTATTCTTCCAGAAGCACTGAATAAAAGCAGACTGGGCAAGAGAACCACCCAACCAGGGAGGGATCCCTGGGCTCCCTCGTGCTGCTTCCCCTATGACATGCACCCATTAGATGCTAACCATTCCAGCTGAGAACAGGAAAGGAGAGAGGAGATAAAAGTGATAATGAAATTAAAATCTTTTTAAGATTTTATTTATTTGAGAGAGAGAGACAGCATGAGAGGGGAGAAGGTCAGAGGGAGAAGCAGACTCCCCATGGAGCTGGGGACTCCATCCCGGGACTCCAGCATCATGACCTGAGACGAAGGCAGTCGCTTAACCAACAGCCACCCAGGTGCCCGAAATTCAAATCCTTTATGACTGCTCTGGACAGGGGCCAAACTTCCTGTTAACCAGGACAAAGGAAAAGCTAGGAGAAAGGGGTTTCCTTCCCAGTAACTTTGGATCTTCTGGTTAGTGGAGTCTAGGAAGAGACCCCTGTTACCCACTATTTGTGGGCCTCCTGATGTCACATTCCTCTGGCCCAGTTAAGCTTTGTCAGGCTCTGACAGCCATGAGTGGGGTGTGTCCCTTTCTCTAGAAATCATTTAATTGTTTGGCATCCAGTTCCTGGGCTTCCTGGTGGCTTAGCACCCTATAAAGTTTGGCTTCCTCCATAGTTATTTTTTTTTCCTCATTTTTTAAACTAAGGTGCATGCATCTAATAAAAAAACCTGAAACACCCCCCTAATCCTCCCGATTTTCCTCTCCAGAGACAACCACTGTTTCTGATGCATCTGTATGGAGAAACTTTAAAGTGCTTAATTATCAGTGCGTTTTTACATTTAATAATCCAACAATCTGTGCCCATGGGCAGTGGTTATATGCAGACCCCATATTACCATTTACTTTAGGGTTGCTGTAATCTGTTTTACTATTATAAGCAGCCACTACCAAGGTGAATTACATTAAGGTTATAGCTATGAATCAACTTGACATTTTCAAAGTGCTAGATAAATATGTTATTTGTTTTTATTAATAGGATTAAAATTTTATTTTACTTGCCATAAGGAGTTCTACACAGAAATGAATGGGTTCACACTGCCAGCTCTTGTTTAATGGCACTTTAGTTAGCTAGAAGAATTATGATGGAGGAAACCATTTGCCACAGTCCTCCAAAGCCAGGCCTCATAACTGAATGGAGCAGTTTATAAAGAATAGTATTCTCATTTATCATATGTAGTAAACAAAGAAAACAGGGGTACCAATTTCCCATGTTCACCATTCACCCACTCCTGTCCCAGAAAAGAGTACCTGTATAGGCCTGACAGTCTCTTCTTTACAATGTACACGGTTGGTGACCAATGTATCTTTCATAACCCTTCCCTAAAACTTAACTCAGTTTCCCCTATAAGGCTCCTGCTCAAGAAAAGGAGTCAGAGGAATAAGATCAGGACTCAGAGCAGGAGGGGCGCCTGGGTGGCTCAGTAGGTTAAGCATCTGCCTTCAGCTCAGGTCATGATCCCAGGGTCCTGGAATCAAGACCCACGCCAGTCTCCCTGCTCAGCAGGGGACCTCCCTCTCCCTCTGCCTGCTGCTCCCCGTCAAATAAATAAAACCTTCAAAAAAAGACTCCGAGCAAGAGAATGAGATACCTGAGTTCAACAGAGTCTCCTCTCCTGGGACGGCTGGCTCTGAAGCCCATTCACAGGGTAAAAATTGTATATCCTTGAAAACCTACTATAAAGGCATTACCTTGTTGTACAATCTCTTAGTAAATCCAGTTAGTGATCCAGCACATCACTGATTCTTCAGTTGAACTCTGGTGGAAGTCTTTGGTATATGTTTAGAGGCATATTCATGAGGAATGCAAATCACCATACACTAGAAGCACACTCCACACAGTGGCTCACTCATGCTGGAAGACACACTTGGAGAACAAGGGAAGAATAGATTCCCATCTCCCATTGCTTCCTTCTCTTGGGCATAGACTCACTAAGTGCGATGGGCGGCAGAATTGCCGGCACTATGAAATGACTTTTCTTCCGAGTTCCACTCCAGCCACTTTCTGATTGCTGGCTGAGTCTGGTTGAAGACCTAAGAGTTACAAGCTTAAAAGATACAGCCGCTTTCCGCAGTGACTAACAGCTCCAGACTTGGGAATATAGCTCAGATATTTCACAATGTTCCCTATACCTCCTGCATTATTGCCCACCAAAGTCCCCAAGAACTTCCCTCCCCTGAAATTGCAATATAAGAAGAGTGCTCACTCCTCACTGGCATTCTATGACCCTCTGATACAAGTGGCAGCCTAATTACTAGTGGCTGAACAGCTGTGTGTTCCTTCATGAGAAACCCACTAATTTTAAGAATCAGCATTTTTATGACCAGGTAAACCAGTTATCACTGGTTGTGATAACCAGTATCAAAATCATTTCTACCTTGATTCCTACTTATTTCTCATTAAAATAAATTCAATACATTTTCTACTCCTCCTTTCCCCTGCTAAAATCCTATTTGAGTAATATTCTGAAGGGATCTCCTTTAATTTCTTCTCCTCAAATGCTCCCATTTGTGAAATAATCACAAATGGAACTTCAGGAAATCTCCATACAGATGCAAGAGGGATTCTGTGGTCATGGGCATGCAATACTAAGAGAAGATTATCAGTAAACCTCGCTTAGCCTAACAAACAAAAAACCCAACATAAGGTATGCTGTGACAGCATTTCCCAAAATTGGTTCTCTGGAACACTATGTCCACAGAATTTTTATAGGTATTAGAACAAGTCACTTTGGGAAACATTTTTGGTTTTGAAGAGTTCCATTTACTGCAGGACTTCTCAGAGCCTTTAGTGTGCTAATATTCATGGTATATCTCCAAGAGGAGGATACAACATATTCCCAAATGTATATGGTCATAAAACCTTTTTTACAGAATATCTTATGGAACTAGTATTCCATGGAGCATACTTTCGGAAACATAGCTCTTCTGGATATGTTGGGCATAAGCCAGGATAGGAATGGTCCAGAGACAATGGAATTGTTCAGAAGTACAAGTATCAACAACCACTATCTTTCCAAGTCTATATACAGAATTGGGCCCTACCTCTGGGATCTGCATGGAAAAGCTGTTTATGGGCGGTCTAGATCCACATCCAATAGGACTAAAGAAGATGACTGGCTGGGGAAAAGGTACCAGAAGCCAAACATCAGCAGTCAAAAAATGTTCTGAAAAAAGAAAAGGACAGAAGCAAGATTAGAGGGTGAATGGGATTGAAAATAAGAAAATAAAAGGATAGAGTACAAACAGGAACGAGGGGCAACTCTGGTTATTTCCACATATTAGAGCTCCCACTGGGTACTTTTCATTGGGTAGACAGGCATATTTTTCTGGACCAGGGACCCTCTAGCTAGGTCTGTGTAGCCCTTCAACGATCCCAAACAAGCCTCCCCTTCTTTCTCTGTGGTCCTCCCTGGCTGACCACAGCTGCGCCCAATCATTGGTATCCCTAAAATCTTACCTTATCTTACTCCCTGACTAATCCAATTCACAGCCCAGTGTATATGAGCATCAGCATGCTAGTGATAAGAAGTATGACTCCAGGTTGCTCCCCAAAACCCTTTTTGCCAGTTAGAACAAGGAACGGAGCCCCAAGAATGACTATCCAACATCTGTGTCCCTCCCACACTGATGGACTTCGGACCACCTTCAACCCTCCAGCCCCTGCCTTTGGCTCAGTCAATGCTTCTATACCCACGTTCCAACTCAAATCCCCCCAGGACCACCATCTCCCTTGGGCCAGAGCCCTGCCTTTTGGTTTCTCAACCTCTGAATAGTACCATTTACCTGAAAAAAGTTCAGAAAATAGTCCATCATGAATTCATCATTGCTATGCCCTTCCCACATGGTAGAATTTGACTATTTCATCTTGAAGGCCCATTTCACTACACCTCTGCCTCTCAAAGAAGCCAGCCCCTTACACCTGTACCTTGTTCACTTCAGTCAGATCCCCAGAGCCAAAAAGCTTGCGGCTGTCTTCTTCTGCAATGTTGTTTTCCAAGAGTTGTTGTCTAGCCTTCTGTACCCATCCCAAGATGCTAGAGTGTTTCATTAATCAAGTTCCTTGGTGACAACTTGATGCCAGGATTCTCAGTCTTTCTTCCAGGATAACTGAGGATCACTCTACTCTTTTTGAGGTCCACACAGGGCTTCCATAAGTTTCCTAACAGATCTGGTATTCCCATATCTGAGATCAAGCATTGGTAATTACCAAGTAAGAACTGGGGCCTCAGTGTCCCCTTATTGTCCACCACCTAATCTATACTCACACAAAAGAAGACATTCACATCCTTTTCTCTCTTCCAGCTCCTTAATTCTATGGGAAAACATACAGACTCAATAATACCCCATGGCTCATTAAAATTCTTCCACAAGAGAACACAAATCTAATATCAAGATACCTCTGTATTGCCACTTACCTTATGTAAGGTGCCTAACTTTTCGGAGCCTGTTTCTTTTCCTATAAAAAGGAGATAATAATGTTTTGGAAGGAAAACAGATAAGGCATATGAAGTGTTTATCTCATTGCCTTGCTCGTGACTAACATTTGTTAAGTTCTACTGTTTTTATTATTAGGGAAAACACTCACTTAATATGTGTGGATTTGTGGATTTCATAATTTGAAATAATGACTTCCATTTCGAAGATGAAGAAGAAAAACTCACAGTGATGGAAGGCCTGCAAGTCTCTGCTCTATAAAGCCACGCTCAAAAATGATTATCGATGTCACCTGACCCACTATTCCTCTGCTCCAAAGGCTTCCTTCCTGAAAAACAAGAATCATGAAAGCAGAAAGTGACATATGATTAGCAATATACCATGAACTGAAAAGAAAGGAAGGCTTAAAGGACATGCAGAGGTTTGCTGGGAAGTAGCCACCGACCTGGCTTGACGAAGTCCCTGGCCAGATTAAAGGCAGATTCAGTTAAAAATCGGAATATATTAGTCACAAGTACTATGATGTTCTTCAAACATTTTAGCCATGAGGGAATAGAGCATTTGAGAGAACTTACAGAGTTGTAATACTGCGTCGGGGTAAGAAATTTTTCGAAAGCAATAATCCTGGGTTGTTTTGTTTTTTCCATCTATAGCTTATTCCCAGAGGAAGAGAAAGGGCTGCTGTCCCGGCAATCAAGACTTGCTTTTCTTGATTGGACACACAAATAGCCAGCTTCCTTTTCAAAAATCCATTTCCCCAATGTATTTTCCCCCTCCTTCTGTAGTACACCTAAGAATCGTCCTGGCAGCAAAGAAAAGAACTGGGTGGCCTGGTCTCACGGCCGTGCCGCTCTGCTCTCCAATCCGGGGGAGGCAGCAGCCGCTGAGCTGGGACAGGCTGAGGGAGGCTGGCCTCGGCATCAGCCACCACGGCCAGGACAGTCAACACTGTCAGAGAGCTTCTCCCCTTTCCCCCTGCGGTTTCCATACATCGCTTGTTTTGGCCCAAGATTTTGATGATAAAAACAGCACCTAGAAGAACAAATCTCGCATCCTGCACAGGAGGTCCAAACATGCCCCCCACCGCAGAGGCAAAGACATCTCGTCTTTGCTTAAATCTTGGTCTCTTCAACAATTGTTACCAGGCTCGCATACTTTGTTTCCTTGCTCTGAGGCAAAGTCCCTGTTCACTCTCTAGTGGTAAAATGTCTCATGTTTTCAACAACTTTGGCCCTGTGCAATTCCCCAGAGCTGGATTTGAACACTTCTTAAAATACAGTAAATAGTTACTCAGAACTCCCTAGAGATGTGGTTGCAGGTTTTCTATTCCAATGGCTGTCACCCTAATACAGCTCCTAATGGGCCCAGGCCTGACACTTGCCAGCTGCCCCTAATCAGCATGTCGGCCAGTGGGCTGCCATGCACAGCCCCACAAGAATCATCTTTCCAATCAATACCTTTGGGGCCTTCTTCACGCACACTGCCACACTCCTGGCTCACACTCCATTCCTCTGTCCCAACACCCTCTCTTGTCCTCAGTGATGCAGACCTCCTTCCCCTTCCCCTTCTGTCACTGCACCTGCCAGCCCCTACCTTCCCACTTCTCCATCAAACCTCAGTCTCCATGGGTTCCAAACTCTGCCCGAGATTCATCTTTAATCACAAGTGAACTTCCTCTTTTCTGCACCCTGGACTGGCATATGAGAGCCTCAGGCTCTGGGAGATCATGCGTTTGCTCCAGTGGTTCTCAACATATGCTTGCAAACACCTGCATCAGAATCACCTAGGGATTGACTAAAAATAGATTCCTTGGACCTTTTCCCAGACATACTACATCAAAATCTTTGGGGAAGAAGCCCCCAAATCTTTTTTAACGATTTCCCTAGATCATATGCCCATTTGATTTGAGGCCCCTAGATTGCTCCAACCTCCTCATTTGATAAACGGTGGCTTCCATTCACTAAGCACAAACTGTCTGGCAAGCATGTGACATGCTTTCATTTTTTTTAATCCTACAACATCATTATGACATGTGTGCTATGCTCCATTTTACAGATAAGGAGACTGGAAGTGACAGAGATAGGACTCAAACCCAGGTATGACTGGGGCCTTGAGAAGTGCATGCCTAGATCCAGAAGCTGCAGAATGAGAGGCACATTGAGCCTCATTAGAGGTTTACTTTGACGTTTACATTCTTCTGCTACCAAAGCAGCACTGACATGCTTGCATTCAGCCAGGAGAAGAAGAGACTGAAAGCACTCGATGGGTTCCTGTAGATCCTAGGCCTGGATCACTCAGAAAAAATCATTAACGTCAGTGTTCCTTCAACAACAGAAACTTTGGTCTTACTCATTTCAGATTCTTGCCTCTACTTCTAACTCCTTGGCTGCACAGAAATAACCTCAAGGAGACTTAAAAAGTAAACAAAACAAAACACCCAGCAAGTGTTTCCATAAGGATCTTCATGCTCGGGAGAAAGTGTTTTTGTAATGATGAACAGTTTCATTGCCTCTTCAATAAGGCCTTTTATTAGTAATGGCTTTTGAGAAAATTGCTGACTGGGGTTCAACTCAAGCACCACTCAGAGATATGAGCCAGGCCGCCCAAATCTGATTCAGACGGTTCTAAGGAAAGCAACCTTTCTGATGATGGGATTTCCCCTCTGGAAATTATTTAATGCACCCAAGTTTTCTCCAATGAAATAGTTTTCACCCCAACAATGTATGCCTTCCTTGTGTCTCCTAAATACTCTTTGATTGAAAAAGACAAAACAAAGCAATTTGGTAGTTGTTTCATTAATTTAGTGGGTAGATACCAAGATCCCAAATAATTGAATTAAGTATTTACTGACACAAATTGTTCAAACCAGAATGCTAGGAACTTTTGCATACAATGAATTAAAACCTGAAAACATAACTAGACTAGTTGGGAAGGGTTTTGGGGCTCAGTGAGTCTTATTTTTATTTGGTGGATAGCAAATAAGTCATCATGACCCTGTGGAATCCACTTATGCCCCTAAAGGCGAGGAGGGTGAGACACTCACTCCCTTGATCTGAGTATCACTGTCACAAGATGGGCAGGGTGTGGTGGGGCACAGGCATTAGCCTGAAGAAAAACTTTGGATCTGGGAGAAAAGAAGCCCAAATTTTAACAATTTCTCTCATCGTGGCATCTCTGAGGCTCCATTATACTTCAACTATACTTCCATTATACAAAAATAAGACTTTCTCCCCCTGAACACTTATGATCTCTTTTGTGAATTTTACTTCCTTCACTACCTTTTAAAAGTCAGTGGGTTTGGGCTGCATTTTTCTATATGGGGTTCTCTGGGCAACTTCAGATGCACTCATTGGACGTTAATAAGTCCAAGGTAAGGATGCCCGAATCTTTGTTTCCAGCAAAATCTTTATCTCCTGAGCTTCAGATCCAAACATCCGAATACTTCATGGACATCTCTGCACTGCCCATAGGGCCTCCCTTTACCACATCTGAACCATCTTTTTCCAAATAGACTGCTCCTCTCTGATCCTATCACCGTAAGCAGCTGAGCCAGGAATCTGGGCATCCCAGCAAACCCTCCGCCATCTCTTACCAACCACATCTTCAAGCCAATCCCCCACATACTGGGTTCTCACACCTGCCTCCCCCTCCTTTCCATCCCCTTAGCCCCAGTCCTTAGTCCTGCAGCTCAGGACTCATCCTGCCCTCACTAAATAGTTCCCTAGCTCTTTCCCTGACCTCTGCATCTCTGATCTCTCACCCTTCAGGCCATCCTCCTCCACATGGTCCTGGCCCTAGAGAAAGTTTTCTTTTATAACGAATTTATATATATAAACATATAAAATATATAATGACATCCATGTGTAATCATTATACAAACACTATATGCAAATAGAAAAAATCCAGAACATACAAAATTACATGGATTGGGAAGTGTAACGGATTGAATTATTAGCTCCAATACTGCACCCTTGTGTTATGTGGCCAAATTGGCCATGTTATCTGGCTTCATTATCCTTCCCGAAAAGCAGAGGGTGATCCCCATCTGATTTTAGGCTCAGCCAGGGGATCTGTGGTGAATGAGTGGAAGTCATAAGATGGCCATGCAGAACCTAACAAGGCCCCTCATGTTCCCTCTGACCTTCTTGTACCAACATAATCCTGTGAGAAAGACTATCCAAGGAAGAATGAGAGACACATAGAGTCTACCTCAACCCAAACTGCAGAGTTGCCCACCGACATGTGAATGAAATAAAAGCTTATTATTAAATTGAGTTCTTATGGTTGGTTATTGGCTGTGATAATCAACTTTGTCCAAAACTACATATCGCCCTCTTTATTTGCATATATATATATATATTTGCAAATATATATTTATATATATTTACAAAGATACATATTTTTCTAATGAGATCTTTTTGTTCCTTTTTCACCTATTTTATTTTGCATATATTTCTATATTAGCAAGAAAAGTTAAAAATAGGGATACCTGAATGGCGCAGTCTGTTAAGCGTCTGACTCTTGATTTTAGCTCAGGTTGGTCTCCATGCTCAGTGGGGAATCTGCTTGAGGATTCTCTCCCCCTCTCCATCTGCCTCTCCTTTCTCTCTAAAATAAATAAATCTTTTTTAAAAATTAAAAATATAAAGGGAGGCTTTATGGCTGCCATATGTAATAGTGAAAACCAGGCCTTGCTGTAAGTACAAATTAAACTTTTCTCTCTCAGTTAAGATGCTTTTGTTTACAAATTTTAAAAAACTGAGTCAAACTGACTTAAACAATAAGGCTATTTATTATCTCATAACAGAAGGAGCAAAGATGGTATAGGCTCTAGACAGTTGATCCTATAGCTAAGTCATGTCATCAAGTACCTAGGTTCTTTCCATCTTTTGACTCTGCTATCCTTAGGGCTGGCAAAATGAAGCAAAATGGCCAAGCAGTTCCAAGCATGATATCCAGAAATATCCAGAGGAACAGCTGCACCATCTCTTCCTGCTGTCTTTTATAAAGTGAAAAAATGTTTTCCACAATTACCCCCAGAAGACTTCCCTTCACACTTCATGCCCATTTCTAAACCATTGTTCCAGCCCACTACTCAGCCCCAAGGCTATAGACAACAAAGTGATAAAGCACAGGCCTGACCTCCAGGAGTTACCCTCTATACCCTTTACTATTTGCAAAAATTTCTTATACAATGATTATATAAATAATATAATTATATTATTATTTATAATTAGATTATATTTTTATTATATTATATATAATATATATTATAAATATATATAATATATATTATATATATTATATAACATATATAATATATATAATAATATATTATATATAATATATAATAAATATATATATATAATATATATATAAATATATATATAACATATATATGTTATATATATATTTATAATATATAGTGATTATATAATGATTATATAAATAATATGATTATATGATTATAATATATACAATATAATATATAAATATATTAATATATAATATATAAATTGATATATATTAATATAAATAATATATTAATAATATAAATAATATATTAATATATTAATATAAATATATAGTCATAATATATGACTATATTATATGTATCGTATATATAATTATAATAATTATATTTTATATGTATCATATATAGTAATAATTATATATTATATATAATAATTATATTTTTATATGTATCATATATAATAATTATATATTATATAATATATATAATATAATTATATATTATATAATTATTATATATGATACATATAGTCATAATTATATATAATTATATGTTTATAAGTTATTTATATTATGTTACAAAAGAAAAATTAGATGACATGTTACTCATCACAAGAATATTTAAAATTTTTTATTTTATTATTATACATTTTTATGATTTCAAATGAGTATCTAGTTTAGGGAGGAAATAAAAAGAAGAGAGAAGACTGTAGTTAATACCCAAGAAATCAATACTGGAAATTCAAGCACCAGGAGTTGGTTTCCCCTGGTTCTCCCATAGCAACGGCTATTTGCAAGCTGACCCTACTTGAAACCAGATCCATGGCACCAACGTGGAGTCCAGTTCTATTTCTCTCCCTTAGATAAGTGGAGGAAAGAGAAATGTGGGTTGAGAGTTTGGAGGATGAAGAGCACAGGAGGAGAAATCTCAAAAGTTTACAGAAGATCACAGCACAAAGGACAATACAAAAGATTCATTCTTCATAGCACCCAGTGAGAGATGGCACAGGATTCCAGATAAAGATCCTTAGTCTTGATTCTTAAGAGAAACTAACAGCACCTGCTTACACACTTACTTACACACACACACACACACACACACACAGAGTAATATTCAAAATCATCAGCCTCAGATGCCGGCATCTAGGAGTAACCCCTCATTCACCACTAGCATGCTCGGCTCTATGGGTGATACAAATAAAATTGAAGGAGAGAAGGAAAAGCAGCTGAGGTGTTGGGTGAATCAAAAGATCTGGGCTTGAACCTGGATCCCGCTTCTCACCAGCTGTGTGAACTTAGGCAAGTCAGCTACCACCTCTGAACCTCCTTTATAAGTAAATTTAGGAAAATCCCAACATCATACTTTTTATTTTGTGAGACTAATGAGCTACCTAATGTGAAAACTTCTGGAGAAAACCAGCTGAGTAACCTCCTCCTTTGAGTAGCAGGTCGGGAGTAGGCTACACAGACTTGCTTCTATTCTGGGTCCAGAATGTGATGGTAATTCATGCCCAGGGCTCTTTCCCACCTTGGGGACGTCATCCATTCTGCAGAGCTGTGACCTCCCTCTCTCTGTGGTCCCAGCACATCTACACTACCCAGATACTGCACACCGTTCACACCAGGGGAACTCTCTC
Organism: Procyon lotor; assembly: GCA_028646535.1. Taxonomy (NCBI): domain Eukaryota; kingdom Metazoa; phylum Chordata; class Mammalia; order Carnivora; family Procyonidae; genus Procyon; species Procyon lotor. The sequence continues at coordinate 39,567,155 of CM053617.1, read as the reverse complement.
AGTATCATATGGGACTTTTCCTGGGTCATTAGTTCCAGGAGGAGGCTGGAGCATAGCCCCAGTCCTGGAAGAAAAGAACGAGATTTTATGTTATTTACAAAAGAGTAGGGTGACTTTTGCACAGCAAAGGAAACAGTCAACAAAACCAAAAGACAACTGACAGAATGGAAGAAGATATTCGCCAATGACATATCAGATAAAGGGCTAGTATCCAAAATCTATAAAGAACTTCTCAAACTCAACACCCAAAGAACAAATAATCCAATCAAGAAATAGGCAGAAGACATGAGCAGACATTTTTGCAAAGAGGACATCCAAATGGCCAACAGACACATGAAAAAGTGCTCAACAAAACTCAGCATCAGAGAAATGCAAATCAAAACCACAGTAAGATGCCATCTCACACCAGTCAGAATGGCTAAAATTAACAAGTCAGGAAACGATAGATGTTGGCGAGGATGCAGAGAAAGGGGAACCCTCCTACACTGTTGGTGGGCATGCAAGCTGGTGCAACCATTCTGGAAAACAGTATGGAGGTTCCTCAAAAAGTTGAAAATAGAGCTACCCTATGACCCAGCAATTGCACTAGTGGATATTTACCCTAAAGATACAAATGCAGTGATTCGAAGGGGCACGTGCACCCCAATGTTTATAGCAGCAATATCCACAATAGCCAAACTATGGAAAGAACCTAGATGTCCATCAACAGATGAATGGATAAAGAAGTGGTGTGTATATATACAATGGAATACTATGCAGCCATCAAAAAAAACCCCGAAATCTTGCCATTTGCAATGAAATGGATGGATCTAGAGGGTATCATGCTAAGTGAAATAAGTCAATGAGAGAAATAATTACCATATGATCTCTCTGATATGAGGAATTTGAGAAGCAGAGCAGGGGCTCCTGAGGAGCAGGGAGGGAAAAAATGAAACAAGATGGGACCGGGGAGAGAGAAAAACCATAAGAGACTCTGAATCTCAGGAAACAAACTGATGGTTGTTGGGGAGGGGGAGGGATAGGATGGCTGGGCTTTGGACCTTGGGGAGAGTATGTGCTATGGTGAGTGCTGTGAAATGTGTAAGCCTGATGATTCACAGACCTGTACCCCTGGGGCAAATAATACATTATATGTTAATAAAAAAAAAGTAGGATGACCCTGACTCTATCATAACTCGACACAGATTGGAATCTTTATTGCAGGCTACCACCATCTCCAGACTTGTCTCGGGTAATCTTGAGAAGTTTATCTTAAAAGGCCAGTCTCTCCACATTCTTCCTTTCTGTGAACTGCATAACTCATCATATTTTCCAAAAAGTAAATACAATGTTTATGCATATCCATATCATATTGGCCAGCTTCTCCTTGACTTTCGTATCAGGGAAAACTGACTTGTTTGAGGACTAGATTAGCTCCAGAGAGTACGATACAGACATTCACACCATCTCCCACCACCCACACATTGGTTAGAAGATCAAAACTGCCAAAGCATCTTTATTATATAGAGAAACTTACATAAAATGCTACTGACTTTTCATATTTTTTTCAGGTTTTATTTATATATTTGACAGAGAGAGAGCACAAGTAGGCAGAGCAGCAGGCAAAGGGAGAGGCAGAGGCAGGCTCCCCGCTGAGCAGAGAGCCTAATGTGGGGCTCAATCCCAGGACTCTGGGATCATGCCCCCAGTGGAATGCAGATGCTTAACCAACTTAACCACCCAGGTGCACCAACTTTCAATATTTCTGTAGCTCTCTACATGTGACATGTCCAGAAAAAATAACTCTTTTTAGAGATAACTCCTCCTGACATTTGTTAAGTCATAAGTTTGGTATTGCCGAACTACTATTTCATGGTTTCCTTGCTCTGGAGGGCTAGTTCTGCAACTCAGGTGCTACTGGTCAAGGACCACAGTCTGAGCATAACTGGATCACAGAGAACAAAGCAAATGTTTTTATTCAATTATGCTTTTTTAAAAATATATTTAATATTTTAATATTAATTAGAAGTTTCACCTCTTTGGAGTATACACATGATAGGATTTTATTTTTGCCCAGTAATTTTCCCAATTATGTTATGTAAAATTCAGCAATGTCATCTGCAGGAGGGTTTAAGAAGTTTCTAGTCCAGTTTAATTTCATATCCCATCCAAAGCACTCGCATCATCCCCACCGCAGGTTAAACATATAATTTGAATGACTCAAAAAAATCTTACTTTAACATGCCTTCCTTTCCTCAATCTTCTAGGCTCTAACTCTTCTGGGCTTAGGGCAAGAAAGAGGGATAGGAAGTGAATTGTGTGGCTGCAGAACACATAACCCTCAACACATAGTCATTTAAAACTATCATAATCCTATATTACCTTTCAGAGTTTCTGTGGGACAAGAAGTCAGGAGTGGGGTGTTTCTGTCTCAGCATCACTCATGAGGATGAGGTGGCAGTCAGATGTTGGCCAGGGTTGCAGTGACTTAAAGGCTAGATTTGGGCTGGAGTAGCTCATTCCCAAGACTGGCAATGTTAATGCTGGTTGTTGGCAGGAGGAGGCAACTGCCCCCTTCACAGGCCTCTGAGAGCTACTTGACTGTCTCACAGCATGGCGGCTGGATCCTCCAGAGTACACCACCTAAGAAAGGTGGAAGCCGTAATGTGTCTTGTGACATAGTCTAGCAAATCTCACACCATTTCTTCCACAGCATTGTACTGGTCACACAGGTCAGCCCTATTTCCATGTGGGAAAAAACTACACAAGACCATAACTATTAGAAGGTGGGGAATATTGGGGGCTATTGAGGAGGTTGGCTACATCAATTGGAAAAGGCCAATGTCTCTTTATTTTTCTGAGGGAGGATTCACTTTTCTTCTTGTTGATTTTCTCTTATAACACTCTCTGACCATCAGTATCTCCTGTGTTGTTGGTACCCTAATGATATCTTGTGTCCCCCCTTTGGGGCCTCCCCACTGCAGAGTAGCTTCACACAGGAGATTTGACTCTGGCTTCACCTCTTTAATCATTTCCCCAGTATCACCCACCACCAGTCAATGCCACAGTGTTCTGCTATTTAGGTCCATATTCCCAGAAAGCATCCCTCCCAGGTGAAGATAGGCAAACCGGAATAAGATACCCTCTATTGTGTCTGCTCAATCCTTGAAAAACTCCCGTCTCCTTGACATGCCAAGTGTCAGTGTGCAGGTTCTCTGCCACAGTCCTGTCTCTGACCTGCCTCGTCTCTCCAATTCTCATTTCCCCTACTCATACTGGCACAGAAGCCTAAGAGCCAGTTGTCAAAAGGGGTAATAAAAGGAATTCAGTCTTCTCTTCTAGAAAATACCTACTATCTCCACAGATGTATATCTTGGAGTGTCATCTCCCACTTGCAGGGAGGAGAGGGGAAATTTCCTCTAAGTTCCAAAAGACTAATGAATTTTTCCTTCTCCCCAGACTTCTTTCATAAAGGAAGGTAATGGTGATTAGTGGTAAGGGACTAATTTGATGACTTCTTAATAAACAAACCCTGTAAGGAGTTTTCTGGCTTCAACTCTGGGTTGTTCATTGGAAGCTCTCTCTTGAATGTGGGAGTATTTAGCAACTTTGGTGTTCACTTTTTCCCCGGGCATAACTTAATGCCTGTAAGAAAAGTTTCATCCAAGCATATATAATATTCAATCAGCTATGTAAAATGATCATATCCAATTTAAAGTAAGATATTCTTTGTACCTGACCTTCTCTTTCTCTTCCTATGACATTTTGGAATCCCCAGATACTTGGACAAAGAAGCCTTTCAAGTCTACCTGAAAGTTTTCCATGGTGACTTCAATTAAATCAAGGAAATGAGTAGGTTGTCTCTCAGATATCAAATTGTGTAACATTCACTGGCTATTTGGAAAACTGTATTGATCACTGCAAAACTAACTGTAGGCTCAGTGGAAACGTGAGCCTTGATTAATTAGCAATGTCTGCTAGAGGTACAGATTGGAGGGAACAGGCAACATTCACAGTGAATATTGCTAGTCATAATCAATACTCTTCTGATATTCTAATGGAAAGTTCATGGTTTACTTTGTCTTTTTCTTCTTTTATGAGCCAGCCTATGTGTGGACTATTTGTCCTGGAACAACCCAACCCTATGTCTGTGCCCACCAAAGTCCACAGTTCTTTTTTCTTTCTTTCAAATTTTTGCCCAGAATTCCTTTGGCTTTTATTTCAATCCCAATTATATATTCTTCATATCTTTAGCCTGAATGTGGGAACCAAACTTGAATTCGATCAAGTCACAAGGAGTTTCTAAAATGATGTTCCAATTATCTTGCACAGGATTGTCAATTATGAAGTCCATGAATGAACCCAAAGCTTTATTTTACCTTGACATCAGTCTGGAGTTTGTTTTAATATATCTCTGGGTTCCTCCTAAAGAGAAAGTTTCCGTAAATATGAACCCTAGGAAAAATTTGGAAGATTTCCCCTTAAATGATTAAAGAAGATACAGATTTAACTACAAGAGGTTTTAAGCAATCCAGTACAAGAGCTGAGTGGCCAAATGAGTGCAATGTCAATTTATAAGATGTTTCAAAATTGGGGAAATGCTGTTTCGCAACCTTTTGTAATCAGAACCAAATAATATTCTGCCTCCTTCCTCCATGTAATAGCCAGTGTACTTATCAGCAACATAAGATGCAGAACCATGTCTTTCTTCCCCTAACTCACTTCTTTTTTTCTCTAGTCACTCCTAGTTGGGAGGGTTTTTGACGAGAGTGAAGAGAGTGCTCTTGGGATCGGAGAATAACTCATCGAAGTTAAGCAATGAGAGCCTTTCAAGAGGATTATTAGATCTTTTAACTGTTCCTCTCCGAAGATTTTATGCCTAAAACCTGTTCCTTTGACAGACGGCAAGGTCCAATCCCCTCCATTCCAGGACAGGCCCAGTGATTACTGTGACCCTGAGAACCATGTGGCCACCTCCAAGACAGAGCCTGGACACCACTGTTGCAGAGGGTAGGGGTGCAGAAGTATGGAAAACAAGGTGAAAAACCTAGAGAAGGACAGACAAAAGATGGGAACCAGCAAGAGGAAGGATTCCTGTATATATACCAATGACAGATTTTGTAAAAGGTTTACAGCAACTTTAAGGGGAAGGTTTTTTTGTTTTATTTTTAAAGCCACATATTTTATGCCATTCTTTGGACTGATTATGTTTTTGGCTAGGTGGTAGTATGACTGGTTTCTTTCACTTAACCACCTGTACCTGTTTGCTCTTCTAGAAGTTACAGGCATAACTCAATTGTTCTACAAGGAGTTATCATGCTAGATTTCTTGAGGCCTGAAGTTGACCATGAAGGTGCACTCTGAATGGGTTCCAGTTGGCTAAGTCTCCATCTTTCATAGAAAGAGCTCAGCACACTCAACATTCCCCATCTCCCCACAGTCAAGGCATGGCAAGTTCTTAAAGCCTCCCTCCCACAGTGCCCCCTTACTGTGTCATCCTCTTGCCTCAATCTTTCAACCCTCCTTCTTCAGTCTTTTCTGACCCAGGTTAATCCTTTTGCTTTGGATTAGATCAAATTTCATTTCGGGCCCTTCAGATTTGTTGCTTAGGCACATCTCTTTATTCTCCAGCCATTATTTGGTTTCTAGATTCAATTTCCCTTTCCTCTGCCCTCAGCTGAGGGCTAGCCCCACACTCAGGCACCCCAGCCTGGGCACAGTCCAAAGATCCCTTTTTAACAAGAGGACAAGTTCAGACACAGTCCTGAAATATTGTAAAGTTCCTCATTTCTACATCTTCAGGGCCAATACTGTGAGGAGGAAAAGAAAAGTAAGGAGGAAGAGAAGAAGAAACAGGAGGAGGAGGAAGAGGAGGAGGGAAGGGGGAGAAAGAGAAAGTTTACGAGGGAAGGGAGGGGAAGAGAAGAAAAAGAAAAATTCAATCAACTATTTGTTATCCTTCCCTCTAGGACCCACACAGGGCATGGATGAATTAGGTAAGTGGCTATTACACTGATCTTTTCCAACAGAATTGCTTGTTGGGGCTCATTCTTCTGAACAGTCATAGAGTGTGTTAGTCAGAGACTGTGTCTATACAGCAGTGAGTTAAGTTAGAAAATGAATCCATCAGTCGAAGCATGGTCTTTGTCTTGTCACATCGATGGGTTTATTGTTTTACACTAAGTTGACTGAACTGGCTTCTTTTGACAAAGAGACACAGCTTGAAAATGAATTCTCTTTGTTTGGTGACATGATGGGTTTATTACAAAACCAGCTCTGAAAGGAAAGAGAAGCAGCATGGATTTCAAACCCACCCTCCTCCCAAAATAGCCCCTCGTGACTCATGTAGAACAAGATGCAATCCTGGTGTTTATGCTCAGAGAGAACATGGGGGGTTTTTCCATGCAACATAAGAAAATTGTAATAACATTATGGGGTAGAGCTGGTCATAGAAAGACATCCTTAATTAATCCCATTCTACAACTGAGTCATTTCAGAGGCTTCAACTACTCATGTGGAAAGAAGTCCAACAATTATGACCAAGCATCAATCAACAGTTGCTGAGAGCTTTCTCTGTAAAAGAATTGTAATAGGAGTGCCTGTGGGAAAGGAAAAACCCAAACTCTGACCTCAAATTGCCTGCAGTTTCTTGAGCCAAGACAGACAAAATGAAATACTATAAGGGGGGAATACAGGATTGTATAGACCTCGTGTGAATATAAGCTCTTAATTACAAGAAATTCAGCCTGAGGGATGGAGTGTTTCCCAGTCCTGGCTGTCTGCAGATGGAATGTCTTCTATTTATTCGTGTACGTATACAGGAACTCTTCACCATACAAAATAGAGGCGGCTGCCATTCGTCTCAGTCCTGTCACCTCAGCCTCTACTTTCAGTTATACTTCCTCTCTTTCTTCACACACGGCCCAAAGTCCTGTCTTTGTGACACAACCACCCAACAGGTCATAACAATCAAAATTGCTACATGTGTCTCCAGGCTGCTCTGTACTTTAGAAAGCTCTTTACACATGTAATTTCATGCAGTGCTCTCAACGACCATTTGAAGATATAAGTAATATTCCCATTTCACACAAGAAGAAAATGTGACTCAAAGACTCTGTTAATTGTCCTCAAAACTGGCTGAGCATTAGAGTCATTCAGGAAGCTCTAAAAAAAAAAAATTAAAATCCCCAGACCAACTGCAAAGGCGCAGTAAGTTATTTTGCCATAAATTACCAGTCTTTGGGGGCGGGGGAACTGGTTTGTCCAAGGACACATAAGCCTTAATCTGGCAAAAGCAAGTATCAAATATTTATCCTTTGCATCCAAATAAAATGAGACCATCTGATATCCCTGCAAGTCTTTCATCCCTGTAACTTTCAGCTACAACTCATGTGATCCATTTCGTGCCACGCAGTGAAGGCTAATTAAGGTACACTTTGGTGGCTTGCTGTGGGAAGATTTGAAAGTGTGCATGTGAGTTTTATCAAACCCAGAGTTAGAAGGTGAAGGCCCAGATTTGCAAGGCCCTGACAGGAACAAGATGTGTTCCAGTTGGTCAATATTTTATTGAAAAGCAATGAAGGAGAAAGAATTCCACAAGTTTCCAATGAAAAGAAACTTTAAAGATCTTTGAAAAATAAGGCTGTCGATGAAGTAGAACTGTACTTAATTTTAATCTTCTCAACCCCATCGCATCAAGAATTTGAAGCATGAATGGGTTTGTGGATGACCATGCCAATCAAAGCCACCTTAAATCCGTATGCCCTGCCCAAAGGAACAAAAATTTGGCAGACATTACAACCACTATTCTCAACTTTTATGGCACTTCCCTAATTGTGCCACCCCAAGGAGACACCGTTTCCTAATTAACATTAAGTGATGAACGTGTTCATTAACCAGGTGGTAGAAATCCTTTCTCAATGTCTATGAATATCAAATCACTGTGATGTACGCTTTACGTTTCTTAAAATTTTATGTGAATTATACTTCAATAAAGCTGAAGAAATAAAAATTTAAAATTTAATTAAAAAATAATCAACATTAAGAGGCAAAATAAGTTAGTGAAGTACTTTAAAACTCTGCTATCATGAATTATCTGGGGAGCTTGTTTAAATGTAGCTTTTTTTTTTTAAAGATTTTATCCATTTATTTGACAGAGAGAGAAAGAGAGATCACAAGTAGGCAGAGAGGCAGGCAGAGAGAGGGGGGAAGCAGGCTTCCCGATGAGCAGAGACCCCCGATGCGGGGCTCGATCCAAGGACCCTGAGATCATGACCTGAGCCGAAGACAGAGGCTTTAACCCACTGAGCCCAGGTGCCCAGGCGCCCCTAAAATGTAGCTTCTGATTCAGTCGGTCTGGGGCCCTGAGACCCTACATTTCTAACCTGCTCCCAAGTGATGCCAACACAGCAGTAGGTCTGACCACATATTGAGTCATAAGTTGCTAACTTGGACCCAGATGCTGTTTCAGCTAAGAAGCGGCCACTACAATAGCTAAGGTAGCACAATGACAGGAATCAGAGGCCACAGACAAAAAAAAAAAAAAAAAAGTCAAAAAAGAAATTTAAACAGTTCTTACAAAAAAAAAAAAATCCTTCACACATTGGTTTGTTGAAAGTGTAGAGTGTAGAGTGGGCTAAAGGTGTTTTTGTGTCCCAGATTGCCAGGGAGGGCACTGGGGGCTAAAAAATTAAGGCACTTTTCCTGGAACTATACAGCTGGTGGAAATCAACATCTCAAGCATCAACTGATACCCATGTTTCAACACTGCTTTTTACTGGATCTGTACTATGACTCACCGTTGCGGGATCAATGTGGAGACAGTAAGAAGAAACTGCTCCGGGACCCAGAAGTAAGAAGGACAAGGAAGCAGGGTGGGATTGAGAAATAAGACATCCTCTGATAGTTAAACCCTAGGTGAAGTCACCTTAAGAAGACAGAAAGCCTCCTAAGACAGTAACATCTGACCCTACTCTAATTGTAGGAATTATCACATCTAAAGAAAGATCTTAATCATAGGAAGCCTAGCCATCATGGAAGCTTGCAAAACGCCAAGTCACAGAGATTGATTTTGAGTCTGTTAACTAAGACAACTACTGATTCGAGAATATGGAGTCTCGTGTAGAGAGACAGTGTCTGTATCAACAGGCTAGAGGTAGATATATCAGACATTCAGGATGTGGTGCCACAGAACAAGGGTTGGTCAACTCAGCCTGTGGGCCAATTCTTGTTTTTGTAAATAAAGTTTCATTTGACTGCAGGCACATCTGTTCATTTACCCATTTTCTGTGGCTGTTTCTGCACTATAGTGGCAGAGTTGCATAGTCTTGACACTGGAGGCAATACGGACCACAATGCCTAGAGTCCTTACTATCTGGCCTTCTACAGAAAGAGTTTCCTAACCCTGTCAAACATCTTTCCAATCATATAATGAATTCCCTTTGCTCTGAGTCTGAGCTCACTAAGCAAATTTCTGATTATAATTTGGCTTTCTAGGTAGAATACCAATGAAGGAGAGTGTGCCTTGGCCATTTCTTATTTCTAACTGTATTTGCATCCTAGGGTTTTTGGATTTTTTTTTTTTTACATCAACATCTGGGACCTCACCTTATCTTAATCATCCCGTAGTGATGGTTCCCCCTTCTAAATTTGCTTTTAAAAGGAAAAAAAGAAAAGGAACACTTTGTTAAGCCCATAAGACAAAGGGCTAAACATCTAGATGGTGATGGGTTTACTTTTCTTCATGTTAAAGTACATTCTTAATAATTATGGTGAAGATCCTTGGGAGTAAAATATAAGCAGTGAGCCTGGGCCCAATTCCCCATCCTATAAGGAGAACATTTACTTTGTTAACCACAAGAGCAAAAGTCACAAAAGCTTACTTCTACACAGGGAGCCTCATTCACTGCTTTGTGATTGTGTTCCATTTCTGGTCCATATAGGTATTTACCTGGCTTTGTCATTCAACCTTGCCTTTTTACCCCTTTCTTAAATTTATATTTTATATTGTCTCATATATTTGGAGCAAAAGGAGACTGTCTTCTTACAAACATGCTATAACATGTTGACCAAAACCACCCCCTGCTGACCTCCAGTAGGATTCTTTTATTGAGTTTAACTTGGTATTTAATCATTCATTGTTCAGTCAACATTTATTGAGTACATACTATGTTGCAGGTACCACTTTCCTCGCTAGGCATTCAGAGGTGACATTTACATGCATGTGCTGTTCTTACAAGCTCACAGTTGGAAGTGAGTTAAACCACTTGATGATCCACCTCTAAGATTGAACAAAATTGCCAAAGTGGTAGCTTCCCACCTCGGGCTTATTAGCCATTAGGAAAAAACTAATCTTTCCCCTTTGGTTAACTTCATGTTCCTCTTTGCTTCTAATAAGCCACCCATCCCATCAAAGTTTACTTGTCATCTAAACTATTCTCATTTAGGAATGTCCTAAATATATAGTCCTTCTATAACACCTTTGATAACATATCCACAAATTAATGCTTTGATAACCAAACTAAAAAAAATCAACAATATTGAATCATTAAGTTGACCACAGTGTCTTGGAGAAGGATATTTATATTTGCATTTTGTAGTTCGTTTATGGCCTTCTGCAAAGTTCAAGAAACAAGAGGTCTCCCCGTGCAGCAGCCTTGAGCAGGGTAGGGAATAACCACGTCTCCCCTGAGGTGTACCTAGGCAGTTCTTTCCGGCACTCATCTGCTGCACACATAACCACAGTCTTATTGTCTTCAACTCCCTGCTGGGAGAAACCCACAGAGCCTTTGCTCCAGCTCCAAACTGAGGTTGGTGCATTGTTGACTATCAGTACATCCCACCATGGCTACAAACCAGTAATTTTGTTTTTAGTGCACAAAGGTGGCCATTTACTTTGCAACATCATACAGAACACTCAGCAATAACTTTCCTAATTTAAGAAAAACAGAAGGAGCATGGTGGGCCCTTACTGGAAGCATAGTTGAATCAAATATGATCGCTTCTAAGATTTTCCTACACAAAATAATGAAAAGACCTTAGTTAATAAATCACAACTTATAAATCAAAATGCATGAAATTGCTTTTCACCACATGTTTTTACTGATATGAATAAGGCCCACACTGTGTATATTTTAAATTAACCTTAATGCCATCTAGTGGTCATTGAGAAATTTCTGTCTCAGAGAATTGCTAACAACTTTAGAAATTTAAAAAATTATTAGTAATAACACTGCTGCCATTGAAGAGACTTATTGAATACTTACAATATTCCAGGACCAGGACACTATGCTCAGCACTTTTTGTGTTTTATCTCATTTTCTCTTCACAATAACCTTAACTCACACAACTCCATTATACAAAGAAACCAAGGCATGGTGGTATTAAATAACATGCCATATTCATGGATATAGCAATCCTAGCTGGAGTTCCAATAGTCATTCCATGGCCTTCATACTCAGCCAGAATGCTAAACTACTTCTAGACCTTAGCTATGGTTAAGACTAACACACACCCACACACAAGGGTACACACACACACACACACACACACACACACACTAATTAATGTGTTTGAAGGAAGGCGCAACCTTCACTTTTTCACCACACCACCAACTTCCATCATGTTCCAATTCTCAAGCTTCTCCTTCAAGCAAGATTTCAATTGTGTGGGGATTTTTACACATCTGAAATTCACATCTGGCATCTCTAAAATGAATGGATTCATCATTCATTTTGCAATGAATGCAATTCATCATGCAAATGGGTACTGAATTCCCATGCTGGCAGCACAATAGGGAACCAAACAGACGCTGTCCCTCCTTTCATGGAGCTTAAAGGGTAGTGGAAAGACAGGTGGATATAAATTACATGGAGATACAATCCCATTGTGGGAACAGCTCCCTGAAGAAATGCAGTGCAGCCTTCCTTAAGGACTAATCAGTGCATGACAACAGAAGCAATGGAAGACTTCCCTAGGAGAAGGACCTCTCGGGGGCTCCTAAACAAGTGGGAGTGGGAGCAAGCCGGGTGCAGGGAGACAGGACAGGGCATTCCAGGCAAAGGACCTGAACAGCAACCAGAAGGGTGTCTTCCACCACCATGTTCCCCAGCATTACACTCACACAGTGCACACCCAATAGGAAGTTAACGTGCAGTCCCGGTGACTCTCAATTCTTTAGCCATAAATGGAATTTGGATAAAAGGCCATAACTAAACCATATTTTTTCATACTTTGAGCAAGTCGCTTTTACTGAAGATACTAAAATTGCATGATAGTGGAACCATTTTGAATACCCAACCATAACGGTGACTGCTAACTGAAGTTTCTGTTGGTTCCAATGAATAATTCAAATGTTTCCTAAATGAAATTTTTTACTTTGGTTATGAAAATAACAGTAACAGCAGATAATACGAATAACAGAAAGAATAGCAAAAAAAGAAGGCGGGGGGAGGAGAAGGGGGATAAAAGCTCATGCTCATATCTTGTAAACCCAAAGACAAGCAATGTTAACATTTTGGAATGTTTCCTTTTAGTCTTTTTTCTGTGGGTATTTCACAAAGATTAGGTTGTATAAACAATTTTTTAATTTAATTTACTCATTTAACATAACTGTTTCACTTATTATTATAAATTCCTCATTAACATCATTTTAACAGCTACATAACATTTCATCAAGTAAATATAACCCAGTTTACCTAACTCATTTCCCAATGGTTGAGCATATGGATCACTTCCAATGTTACTAATACATAACCAATTATAATAACAAATGGTATACAACAAATAAAATAAATAACACATTGCATAAAACATTTCTTTAAAGTATAAGAAGTTAGAACAGAACTCAGTAAATAGTAGACATAATTGTCAAGTGATAAAGAGCTCATCTGTATATCTGAAGAGAACCAAAGAAAGTCACAAAGCAGATTACAAAGCAAAATAAGCACTAGTAAACACTGACCTTCAACTGCACCCACTCCTATCTTGAACTATTAACTGGTTTCTACGTCGACCTTAAGAAAAGCTGCAGTAAACATTAATGGGTGCTTTTGTCATGTTGGAGAATCTGAGCAAGCCATCCTAACATCCCATTTGTGAAATGATGTGCCACGTTAACACATTTTATAAACTTAATCTACCTAATTGAATAATGTAATATTTATGACACTAGCTTGACTTACACAATTACACAGAGAGACACACACATCCATACACATACACACAGAGGAGTTATAATTGATTACATCTTGGTTCTTCTTTACTTTGAACATGTCCTGGTGCTTTTCAAATTGATATTTAGTGACACTTTTGCAAAGGAACTCAAGAGCCATTTGAGTAGCCATTTTTGAACCAACTTCCATCTCTTTGACATAGGATATTTATTTGATGTGAAAGCAAATTTGAATTGAAACTTTTCTTCTAATTAGGTTCTGTTGAGTAAGGAAATGCCCATTTTCCAGATGCTAAGACTCTTGGACAGACTTTCCACAGAGAGGCATTTCCAAGAGACAGACAATAAATCCACTGTGCCATGAGTAAGGATGGTGCTAGATAAAAGTGAGCCTTGGCCAGTGGTGTCTGCACCTTTCAGACCCTTCAACGACCCCCTCATTCTATGCCAGCATCTGAAAAGAGTGACAATGTAGTCTGATGCATAGTGACCACACAGATGGATGCCTCTTGGCCTGAATCTGTTGGAAGCAAAGGATGTTTGGGGCTAATACTGACATTTCAGAGTCAAACTCACTGGGTTTGGTTCTGGGATCATCCATACACTGTTAATACCCTGGGACAAGTTTCTTAATCTATTTGTAAGTCACTTTTTTGTGTGTTTTTTTTTTTTTAATGGAGATGACAATAGTACCTACTATATGAGACTGTTGAGAGAATTAAATGAAATACTCCACTGAAAGCTCTTAATGCAGTGTCTGGCACATGGTAAGCACCCTATAAATTATTACTATCATTATAATTATTATTCACTTATATCAATGAGCTAAATATTTTTATTCCATTAGAACAATCTGATAAGGAATATAATTCTTAAACTTCCTTTATTCTTCTTTAATATTCTGTCAGAAATCTGTTCACTCTGGCACCAATCTATTTGAAACCCACAAATTG
>CM053617.1:39526733-39552552 GCA_028646535.1 Procyon lotor | reverse complement strand
GGGGGAAGTATGAGTGGTCTCATTAAGAGTCATGTGGGTCTCTCCGTCCATGGGTATCCAAGTCTGTTTGAAGGGTGGGTGGGGGGGTTTCTGCCCAAGCGGCCACCCATAGCGCAGTTACAGAATAAATGAAAAGAAAAACAAGACAAAACAAAACAAAAAGCTAAGTAAAACAAAACAAAAACAAAACCAAAAACAGTGTTTATACTTGCAGCGTATCCTCTGAGTTAGTTCGGTGCTAGGGGGAAGCCGAAAAATCGTGTTCCACGCCAGGAGGACCCCCCTTTTTGTTCTTGACTGGATCTCCAGGCTTATGCTGTTGGGTTAGACAAAGCTAGAGCAGGTTTTCTGGATCTCGGTGGGACCTCCACTCTCCTTTCGCCTTCTCCACTTCCGGCTCTGCAGCCTTCTTAACATGGGAGTGGTGCAGCCATAGGGCTACGCCATCCACCTAGTCTCAGGTATACAATTAGAGTGATTTAACAATTCCATATATTACTTAGTGTTTATCAAGATAAGTGTACTCTTAATTCCTTCACCTATTGCACTCTTCTTCCCACCCACCTCCCCTCAAGTAACCATCTGAAATTTGGTCCCTCTGGATTTCAAAGCCCAGTGTTATGGCGATTTGTCTTCCCTGTGTTGGTTCCCAGGAGCATAGTCTGTTTCTTACTCCTCTCCTCACCTGTAAGTCTCTCCATCCCACAGACAGTCCCTCTAGTCCTTTTAGTTCTCCACACATCTCTGCCCTTCCTACCCTCTTGATGTGTCCTCTTCTCTACATTTAGCTGTGGAGTATGTTCTGCCAGTATTTGGGTCATTTTTTGGGTTATTTACGTCAATGTGTGTGTTAGCTAGTTGTATCTGTGGGACGAAGTGAGCTTAGGGTCATCCTCCTCTCCCAGCTAAGTCTCCCATATGTGGAATTTAAGAAACAAAACAAATGAACAAAGAAAAAAACCCCAAGAAACAAGATTCTTAACTATAGAGAACTGATGGTTACCAGAGGGGAGGTGGTGGGAGGACGGGTGAAACAGGTGAAGGGGATTAAGAGTACACTTATCATGATGAGGGGTGTCTGTGTGCTCAGTTGGTTAAGTGTCTGACTCCTGATTTTGGCTCAGGTCATGATCTCAGGGTCATCGGATCGATCGCTGTGCTGGGCTCCCTGCTCAGTGGGGAGTCTGCTGGAGATTCTCTCTTTTCCTTTCCCTCTGCCCCTCTGCCCCAGGTGCATGTTCTCTCTCTCTCAAATAAATAAATGAATCTTAAAAAAAAAAGTACATTTATCATGATGAGCACTGAATAATGTAGAGAACTGTTGAATCACTATACTGTACACTGGAAACTAATATAACACTGTATGTTAACTCTACTAGAATGAAAAAAAAAGTACCAGTCGTGGGGGTTGGGGCAGGGGAACTGCAGGAAGATGGTCAAAAGGTACAACCTTCCAGTTATAAATAAGTACTAGGGATATGACGTACACCTGGTGAGTGTGGTCCACACTGGGGGATGACAGACCTGTACATTAACCAATTTGTTAGGAGATCCTGAGTTCTTCTCATAAGGAAATTTAAAAAAATTTTCTTTTTGTCTTAAACTTATACCATGATATATGTCAACTATATCTCAGTAAAACTGGATATAGGTGCAAGTCAGTTGACTATTTGGTATTTTTTTGAGGGGCAGTGTCAGGATCTGTTCCTCTTTCCCCAGCTACTGATTTTTGTATCATCCCACAATGCCCGATGTTGCAACGCAATGCATTCAAGTGCTTCTTTAGAATGAAAATTGATTTTTAGGGGTAGGGGTGAGGGGGAGAGTAGGACACCATAAACTAGCAGCTCAGCCAGAGAAATGATTTAGGGCTTCAGATTCCTGGAAATGAGGAGATGGAGTCATGGGGCTCTAGTTACTATTACTATTACTATTAGTACTAATAGTACTACTACTACTATTACTATTTCTAGTTAAGGCCAAGTGGGAACAGAGGGATAGTTCTGTCTGGGAGTTAGGAGTGGAGAGAGGGAAAGACTGAGATAGGACTAAATATAAATATAATTGAAGTTATTATTTTTCACACGTCAGACCTGTAAGCGGTGTCTCTGGGCATGTTGTCTCACACTGTGAGCTAGTATCTCAGTCTAGAATGAACGGTGTCCCTGTCCCCCTACTCTGGACTAATGTGCAATCAAAGATCACTAGAGTAAAGCATGGAGAAGTTGCTCTTCTGTTTCCTACCAACTGGATCTGTTTGTGGTTTGATCATCTTTTGGCTCCAGACAGTGAGCTCCTCGAGGACAGGCATTGCTTGGTTTTCCTCTTGTTCTTTTAATTGTGTAAGACTGATGATTCACAGATCTGTACCCCTGAAACAAATAATACATTTTATGTTGATAAAAAAAAGAAAAGAAAGAAGAAAAAAAAAATAAAAAGGGCTACTGGATACATATTTGATGCCCAAGAAAATGTTTTTTTTTAATGAACACACATATGGATACTCATGTACCATATTTAATTTTTGGTGAAAGATTAGTTGCCTATATGTGTAGGCAGATGTATTTACATCTATTTATGTTCACAGCTAAATTACTTGGGTCATCAGGATTCAATGGCAAGTACTGTGTGCAAACTTGGATCAAATTCCAGAAATGCGTGCTCACTTCGGCAGCACATATACAAATTCCAGAAATGCTTAATCTTTTACTGGTCAACCCAATTCACTTCTCCTTCAATTCTAGAGAAAGCAAAAATCCCAAGCAAAATGATAGGAGCCATGTAAACTCAAAAGTCTCAGAAAGTGGAAAAGTTACCCCCTGGAGTATAAGAGGAACCATTTTAAGAGGAGGATTTGGGAAATAAAGTACTTCATTTTTATTGACAGTAAGCCAAAATGATATAAAAACAAAAGAAGAAATGTGGTAAAAGAGGCAGCCAATTCCATCTTTGAGAATTTACTTTAAAAAAAAAAAAGTGAGATTTACTGATTATTTTCCCAGGGAGACCTGTCAGCTTGTCAAGAAAGGTTAATTTGGCAGAATCAGCTTTAAATTGGTTTCTAGGGTACACCTTAATTATATTACTTTCCAGCAAAATGTTTCTGTCCATCAGAAAATGTTTTTAAAACTAACCTGCTTGCAAAGCTGAGGTCAAGAACTGAGTTCTTTGACCAGGAGGACAGGAGGAGCCTTTACCCTACATCATGGAAGAGAGAGCACCCCACATACAAATGAGGGGCTGGGATATTCAGGGAGCACTTTGGGCAGAAGATTCACGTTAACACGCTTCTTCTTGGGAAAGTCCTACTATAGTTGAATGAGAAAGAAGTCATGAATTCTAGTCCCGGGCCTCCCAATTGTTTTATTTTGACAGTTTATGACCTGGGGCAAGACACATCTTTTCCCTGTGTCTTGGTTTCCCTCAACTAGAAAAGAGAAGAGCTGAACTAAGTCACATCACAGATATTTTTTAGCTCTAAGCCTAGGTGTGTATACAAATTATTCTCCCAAATCCATATCATGTCTTTTAAATCTATATTTAAAAGACACAGGGGATGCTTTTTTTGTTTCTTTTAAATAAAGATTTATTTACTTATTTGACAGAGAGAGAGAGAGAGAGACAGAGAGAGACAGAGAGCCCAAGCAGGGAGAGTGCCCGGCAGAGGGAGTGGGAAAGGGAGAGGCAGGCTCTCTCTGAGCAAGAAACCCAATGTGAGACTCTCAGGTCCCTGGGATCATGACCTGAGCCAAAGACAGATGCTTAACAGACTGAGCCGCCCAGGCGTCCCTGACACTGGGGATGCTTACAGAGTCAGAGATACTTGGTGTTTTCAGGAGCACAACTGTTTGCGTCCAGAGATACCTAAGGTGCTGTGTGGAACACCCATCCGTGGAGCTGGGGGGCAGCCGGGGAGGCTCAGGACAGAAGCACAGGGTGGATGAAACGTCTCTCCCATTAGCTGTGCTCTAGCTGTGGGGGGCCATTTCAGCTGACCACGTTGATGTCAGTGCTGAGCAGGACCCACAGGTCAGTGGATGTGAACAGGATACCCAGAGGACAGTGAGAAGCAGGGAGCTTCTTTGTGGGGGAAGGAGGTAAAAGACTCCAGGAAGATTTCAACCTGCAGGTGGATTTCTGGCTGTTCGTGCCATAATACCATTCCAGTACCACGTCTGTCACAGACACTCTGGAGAGAAGACTCAATAGCACAGAAAGAGTTGCTGCTGTCCTGGAGCTTATGGCCCCATGAGGCGAGCAGAAAGTAGAGAGGCAATCCTGAAGAGTGTTTAAGGCAGAGAGACCCTGCATGTACAAAGGTCTGGAGAGGAGAGACAGTAGGGCAGGTTCGGGCATCTGAAAGAAGTTTAGCGTGGCTGGAGGGTAAGAGACGAGGCAGAGAGTGAGTGTGGAGAGGCTGAGAAAGTCAGATTCTGGGACCTCTAAGTCACTGGAAGGAATTCGATATTTAACTTAAATGCGGTGGGTGCCTAGGAACAATTGTGAGCAGGAAAGTGATCTGATCAGAATTGTGGTTTAGAATGGCCCTCTTGGCCACAGAGCAGATAGAGGATTGAAGGGGCATGACTAGAGGATGGGGAAAGAGGAGAGAGGCATAAAGGCTTTTGAAATCCAGGTGAGAAGGACTGGTGGTGTGGATTGTGATGGTGGGCCTGGAGGGAAGTGATGGATTCAAGAAATGTTTAGGAAGTAGACCAGGCAGGAGTCGACGAATGACATGATGGGGGGACACAAATGTTTAGTCCGTAACAGGCAGAATAAAAATTTTCACAGCGTAGGTTTGATGATAATGCGTGAGTCGGCAGGTGCATTGGTGGAGAAGCCGGTGGAAGTGCCACTGAGGGGCGAGGAGTTCATCATGTTGGTAAAATAATTGAGGGAAGGCTCACCATTTAGGAGATATAGGGGGTGGGTGTGTGTGTATTTCACAGGGCAGTTCTAGCATTTTGACACCTGGGTACAGAGTAGGTTCTGAATTTACACATGTTGGAGGTGGCGAGCGTAAAGAACTTCTGAAATCGCTTGTCTGTCTAGTTGAGGAGCCAATAACCATCTCCTTCCTGAGAACTGGCCTTCTCTCCCATGATTCATAAAGACTGGTTTCCAAGCTGCAACTTTTGTTATACACCACCCCGGGTGTCCTGGTCTTGATTGGACAAAGGGAAGAAACTTGATAGAGGAAATTTGGCCTTTTCTCCTCGGAATTTAAAATTGAGACAGTTCGTGTGGCTAGACCTTTCACCTATAAACTTGGGGGCTTATTTCCTACTGTGTAGATTGGGAAGCAAAGAAAGACAGTGAGTGGAGAAGCTTGAAGGTTGTGTACAGATGAGCGTGAGAAGTGGAAAGAGTCCCAATGTCCTTCCTGTCCCTTCACCCATCTCCTTCTTCAGACCCAGCGGGTCTGCCTGCTATTGGAGTCCATGAGATTCTCTTGTACCCCTCTTAGAAATTCCCACCTGTCCTCTTTTTTTCCTGCTTGGCTTGAGTCGGTTTCTGCTACTTGCAATACAAAAATCTAAGTAAAATACATTAACACACTAGGTTCCTGGCAAAACATATGTCTTCACATAGCCTTCTTGACCGTCGCACTGCTGAACAGAGTTCTCTGTTCATGCTCAGCTCGGGTACGCCATTTTTCACTGAAGCTTTCAGAGGTGGTGCTCAGTTAGCTCAGTGGTGGCCCTGGACGGCTATACTCTGGCCATTACTCACAGGGCGGCTTCCTTCCTTGGTGGATATCAGAAAAAAAGCTGAGAAATCATTGCATCCAGTTCCCTTCTGAACCAAAGCTGCTCTGATTTGGTGTTGTGCCAAGCAAAGCCGTTCAGCTCTGATAGATTCAATTCTTCAGAGAAACTTATGATTAGAATGGGGAACCCTGATAACATTTTATAACCTGCTGAGGGCAATGTTTTTCTACAAATAATGCTCATAAATATCTTAAATTTTCTGTAAATCTCTCTCTGAACCCGAGATATTTTGGCAAGAATTACAGAGCATTTTGGGACTTTTATCACACGCTGCTCTCTGAATTTAGTAACTGAGTGAATGCCTTATGCACCAAATTCTTGCTTGTTTAAAGAAATAAAGAGCTATGTTTTCAAATTGAAGTCATTTTAAGGTTCTGCAGCTGTTAAATTGAAAAAGGAAAAAAAAAAAAAGAAAAAGAAAAACAACCAAGCCATATTTGGGCTGAGTCTACATAGAAAAAAAAAAGCCAGGGAATTAAGATAGTGGGGGAAGGAAACGAGCAATTGGGGAAATTATAGCAGATGAAGAATGGCCAAAAGTGTTTGTGCTGGATGTTTCCCTCATATTATCTCATTTAATTCTTCACAAATGAAGTCTTCTTTCTGGCCCTTTGTATATGGAAAGCTATGCTTCCACGATTAAAAAAAACAAACTCTTGCTACAGAATATTTTACTCCATATCATATAGACTTTTGCAGGATACAATTGGTGATTCTCAATGGTGATTGGGATGGGAGAACAGGTCACCTTAAAGGGGGGGCCCATCAGAATCACAGGAGGAACTCTGTCATTCTAAAAATTTGAATACATTTCAACAACTTTGAGACTTTTACTTCTGAGAGTGGATCCTTAGGTTTTGGGCTGAAAAAATATTTGAATAACGCTGTTTAGATACATGTGCTAGAAGGTATAACTTAAAAAGATCCAAACTGTAACGACATTCTATGTCTTAATCTGGGGAATTAATAGTCTCATTTGTTTCCACTTAAACATATTTAATATTATTTTTTCAAATTTACATTCTTTTCAAATATCCCCAAACCCTGAAAACATTTTTGGAGCAGAGATAATTTTTTTCTCTAGCTGCTCAGCTGTTGCAAGAAAATAATTTATTTGAATTTAATACCACTGTTTCCTGCTCCTGGATGCACCCTAGTGTAGATATCCTTTAAGCATTTAAAAATTCATTAAGATATTTACTTTGGTTTTTTTTTTGGTTTTTGTTTTTTTTTTCTGGACATAAAAATGATTTTATAAATCCTAGATAGGTTCTTATATGGATGTATTAATGTGATATAAATTGTTTCTATTTCTTGTCATTCCTTGCCGCCACCTAGGCTGGGACTAGGGAGTAAATAACCTGCATTCATTAATCTTTGAAATGGTGATTAAGGTCAATGCCGAACTAGTGTGCTGTCAGAATATCAGCTGTGGAAAAGAGAATCGTATCTTTTATTATGAAGTGTGAACATTTATTTTTCAGCTACAAGATTAATGTTCTGTGATATTTTGAAAGCTTTGCATGTTCACGTAGGAACTATATAGGTTTAAAATCATTCTACTTGGACACCTCAGAGGAGGGCCTGTTAATTTTATGTAGCTGGTCCCTAGGCAGAGACAGCTCTTTGACATTCAAAAGCTATTCAAAAACATTGGTTTGTCGGGCGCCTGGGTGGCTCAGTGGGTTAAAGCCTTTGCCCTTCAGCTCAGGTCATGATCTCAGGGTGCTGGGATAGAGCCCCGCATCGGGCTCTCTGCTCTTCGGGGAGCCTGCTTACCCCCTCTCTCTCTGCCTGCTTGTGATCTCTCTCTGTGTCAAATAAATAAATAAAATCTTTAACCCCCCCCCCAAAAAAAACACTGGTTTGTGTTCTATGGCTGTAATTTCACTGGATTTTAAAGAAGTTTCAATTTGAATAAAAATGATTAGAGATTAACATTCAACAACGCCTGAAGGTTACAATTGTGATCCATATTTGCCATTGTTTTGAGCTTTTTTCTTAAACATAATTCTGGTTTTAATTTAGTAAAACCTACGAGAAGAAATATGAATTAAAAACACACAGGTGCGCCTGGGTGGCTCAATTGGTTAAGCGTCTGCCTTTGGCTCAGGTCTTCATCCCAGGGTCCTGGGATCGAGTCCCAGCTCCCTGTTCAGGAGGGAGTCTGCTTCTCCCTCTACCCTTTCCCCCTTCTCATGCTCTCTCTCTCAAATAAATAAAGTCTTAAATAAAACCTCCAAAAAACAAACAAAAATCTTAGAAGGGAAACACACACATGCACACCCCCCCAACAGACGGATTAAGACTCTAAGGCTTTTTTTTTTTTATAGCAGCATAAAAAGCTTTTATTTCTTAAACTAGTTTTTTTTTTTCTATTATGTGCTAGGCATTAAACTAAATATATTCATATGTATTATCTCATTTCATCCTCCTAATAATTCTGTAAGATAGGTACTATTCCTTCAGTTTTAGAGAAAAAAATCTTGAAACTCAGTGAGGTGAAAAAACTTGCCTGAGGTCCCAAGCTCTTCCTCTAGGAGAGGAGGACGGCATTTGGCAACAGTTCTGCCTTCAGTGTGAGAATTCTACTGACGACCCGTTAGCCGTCACTAGGGCCAATTACCAGGGAGTTGTCCCTACAGCAGGCCAGCGCGATGCTCTGTAGAGAGTGAGGATGATCAAGGTCCTTTTAGACTCCATTACAGTAGAGAGCAGGAGGTGATGTGCTTTGAGGCAAGAGAATGTGCAGTGATGTCCTTCCCACAAAAAAGCAAACTGCTTCGGGTCCCTTTACCAATGGGGATTGAGAAGAGCACACAGATCCATCACTTCACACTCAAGCCCAGGATCTATGTTGCTCTGTGCCAATTGGGGTAATTCGTCCAGCACGGCAGCTGCAGCGGCTGGTACCAGAGTCCGCCATCCACAGCTGTGACCCCCTTTTTTTTTTTTTTTTTTAAAGATTTTATTTATTTGACAGGGAGACAGCGAGAAGGAACACAAGCAAGGGGAGTGGGAGAGGGAGAAGCAGGCTTCCTCGCCGAGCAGGGAGCCCGATGTGGGACTTGATCCCAGGACCCTGGGATCATGACCTGAGCCGAAGGCAATAGTCTTTAACCCACTGAGCCACACAGGCGCCCCAGTCTTCTAATCACTCTTGATTCACTTATTTGAAGTGGGGAAAGCAGAATTTATTTGGAATTTAATTTTAAGGCTGATAAACTAAATTTGCTTTGTCATCTATTGATTTTTTTTTTTTGCTTCGTTTTGTTTTGCTCTGACATTAAAAGAGACTTATTTTTATGACCCCAATCCATCCAAATTATACACTATAATGGATTATGTATGAATAAATTAAGAGATCTAGATCTTTAATGATAAGCCATTTTATAGCAGCAGGCGTTCTATAAATGGATCTTTTACCTATTAAACAAAATGCAAGAGGGAAATAAAATACACAGTCACCCAAAAAACAGCTCATGTTACCAATAATCAGTTTGGATGCAGCTACAAGATTTTTCTGGTGCAAGAGTAAATTAAACACTTCAACAAATGTGTTAAATTGATGAAAATCCTTATCCTACGCATTTTGTTTTAATAATATAGGAAGATGGACACGAAGCCTTCTTTCTTTTATTCACAGTAGAGTGAACAAAAGAATAACTTAAAGAAAGTTTCTAGTGTTTTCCCAGGAAAATGAGGTTATAGCAATCGGAAACATCATTAGTAGCTTAAGGCAATAGAGTTTATTAGATTCCCACCCTCCCCTTAGTTGGCATTCCAGGTGTAGGCAGCTACTGGTGTAGGCTTACCCTCTCGACTATGCCATCAGGGATCCAGGGACTTCCTATCCTTCTATGCTGTTATTGTTAGCAAGCTGTTTTTCATTTTCTTGTTTATTTGCCTCATGGTTGCAAAATGGCTGCAATAGGTCCAGCCATCAGGGAAAAGAGGGAAGGATCAGGGTATCTATGATCTTTTATCAGTCTACTTTCACATGTATCTCCTAGACCAGAACTATGTCACAAGTCCATATCTAGACTTGAGGAGGCTGGGTAATGAGGAATGAGATTGCCACTGTTGGTATGGCCAACCATGACTAATCCTCAGGGACTAGGCAATTGCTCCCTCTGAAAACAACTGGAGTGCTATTCAGAAAAAAGAAGAGGCTGGATATTTGTTCCAATTAAGAGGCATGTTTTGGTTATAAATCTGTTGTTCTTGCCTTATTTTCACAGAAATAGTTTGGTCAAAGTTGTGTTTGCTTAAGTGTGAATTGTAGAGATTCAGATGTGGAAGAGATCAGTGAGGACAACAGTAGCCGTGGAATATCTCATGAAAGAATGAAATTGGGGGCACCTGGGTGGCTCAGTTGTTAAGCGTCTGCCTTCGGCTCAGGTCATGATCCCAGGATCCTGGGATTGAGCCCCACATCGGGCTCCCTCCTCAGTGGGAAGCCTACTTCTCCCTCTCCCACTCCCTCTGCTTGTGTTCCCTCTCTCGCTGTCTCTCTCTGTCAAATAAATAAAATCTTAAAAAAAAAAACAACGAAATTGAAGGGTGAGCAGAATTAAGGAAGGCAGTAAGGAAAGGAAACAGCATCCAGGAAATAGAGGGATCGTACAAGTAAAGACAGAGAGGTTGGCTAAGCACTTGTCCGATGAGAAAGGAATCACCTTTTGAGTAGAGTTGATCCTATCTGTGGCATGTGTATCTCCTTATTTTGATGTGTTGATATCTGTGACCTTGTTGACCCGGAGAGATTTTTTTCCTAGGACTAGCCAATTCTTAGAGATAGTAAATGACTTGCCTGCAAGCACATGGAAACCAATTAAAGAAGAGACCTCCACCCCTGCACCTGCCCCCCCATCTCCTTTATTGAGCTCTTCCACTCCAGGGCACTGTCCACCTACCCTAATCATACTAGGACCAGGTCTGAGACAACTAGAGACAGCACCACGCTCCACAGCCTGTTGAAATAATTCAAACTAGTCAGTCCTAAACCTGCCTACTTAGCTTCACTCATTCCTTCCCATGGGAATACACTAAAGGCTCTTACCCATGTTTTCTCTTTGCTCTTTCTGCCCCCTAAATGATCCCAGCACTTCCCCAAGTGGGCAACCCCTTGGCTGTGCCATGCCATGGCTCCTGTTTCTAAGGATCTGTGACTATAAACCTCCTTCATGACACTTCGTTCCATGTCTGTGTGTCTTACCCCACTTGATTAAAACAAGTCCCAGTGCGCTCTGTAACACGCTCCTTATCAAAGGAGCGTTGTCTGGCCTGGGAAGAGCAAGAAATAAGGTCCATATCCTGAGAGCTTTCTCAGCTATTTTTATAGTCTGAGAGCTCTGGTTTTGGTTTGGTGGGGAACAGGAAGCTCACTGGGGAAGGGAGAGACTCTGAAGTGCTCCTAATCTGGCCTCGAGGATCATAGGGCTCCACTGTTGTTTGATGGTGGGCAGGTTTTTCTTCTAGAGATTCCTTAAGACGTGACTATGTTACTGTGCGAAAGTCAATTATCTTTCAAAGTGATCTTCAGTTTGCTATTAGAGTCTGAGAAAGAACAGTGAGATTATTAAAGAGATTCATGCTAATAAACTGCTGATGAAAACCAATGAGCTCATCTGTAACCTTGTTTCTAAAATGATTGGTTTTTCAGCCTAAGAAAAAGAGGTACAGGTTTCCCCTGCTATTTGAAAGTGGAATATTCCCATGCAACCTTTCATAAACTGAAACGGTGTAGAGTGAAGGAGTGATTACTATTTTCTTTTTCTTCTTTCCTTCCTCTCCCTCCTTTCCTTCTTCCTTCTTTCCTTTCTTTTTAGAGAGAGCGAGGAAGAGAGCACAAACAGAGGGAGCAGCAGGCGAAGGGAGAAGCAGGCTCCTCGCTGAGCAAGGAGCCCAGTGCAGGACTGGACCCTAGCCAGGACCCTGGGATCATGATCTGAGATGAAGGCAGATGCTTAACTGACTGAGCCACCCAGGCGTCCCACAATGACTGATGACAATGACAATGACTGTTTTCTGAAAGCAAAAATCCTCTTTGGATTTCTGTTAGTTAGTGAAAACGGGTACTAAGGTAGGTCTTTTGTAAAAGTGAAATGGTGTAAAGCAAACTTTTGGATAGTGGGGAAACCTGTATTGGGAAGACAAGGAAAACTAGTCTTTTCCTTTTAAGCAGAATCTTTTCCTTCTTTTATTCTACTATAAACTATTTTTATATATACATATAAAATATATATATATTATTTTATATAAAATAAAACTTTATTCTACTGAAACTATTTCTGTTGAAATATTCATGTTAATATCCTGTTTTTAAAATTTTAGGAACCCTTTTTTGGAAGTGTGCAAATAATGAACCAAATGAGTGTTAATATTTTATCGCTGAAATAGCAGGGCAAAGCAAAACTAATAAAACATTTGTGGTGATTATCATATTTACTAGCATGATTTTCCTACACAAAAGGTCTGTGGTTAAAATGAGAACAGAGGAATCTGTGAGGTTACCTGGCTCTGATGAGGATAGACCTTAGCAGTATTGCCACCTGGTGCTGAATTTCAAGAAACTTCCCTTGGCAAATTGCTGTGCTTAGAGGCAGGAGTGGGCCAATTTAGAGAAGTGGCTTAGGAACCCCGCGGAGAGCAGTTGATGAATTGTGGTAACTATTTAACTCTTCAACTTAAGCAAATAAGATTCAGTTAAAGCCAGTTCACACATCCTTGGGAAGTCTGAAGTCTGAGAACACTTGCTGTTAAAATCCAGCTTCCTGAGCTACCCCAAATCACTCCCTTCTCCAAATTAGGTGTGGTGCAACATGCGAAAGATAGAAAAATAAGGTACTCAGGAAATGACTCCCTCTCCCCATTTTCTTACGTGTTAGATAAAAGCCAGAGCGCCTAATAGACTAAGACATTGAGAGAACCCGAGTAGCCCTCTGAAACAACGAAACAGCTATTTTAATTCACAAAAAAGCTTCATTGTAATAGCCTTCATTATTAGGCACTCATTCTAAAGTCATTTAGGAGGAAAAGAACATGCTGTTCAGATATAGTAGAAAAACAGGAAGGCAAGATCTCTATTAGGTTTGGAAGGTTGTGTTTTTTTGTTTTTGTTTTTTTTTTATTAAACTCATTTTGCAAATGGGGTTTCAACCTGATTTTAACCACCCTTTTTCTTCAAAAGTCTGAATTGCTCTTTTGTATTTTAAAATACACTCATTGCCTGTAGAGCTGTGTCAGTGATTAGAAGGAGGACTTTAATCCCTTCTGCCACAGATACAGGTGTGTAGAGGAAAGAGAGCAAACCAGGAAAAGCAGCTTGGCTCTGCCATCCAGCAATTAGGTAACTCTGCCCTCCCCCCACCCTACCCCACCCCACCCCTGCCCCCCGCCCGGAGGATGCCTCCCTCTTCTCTGTAATATGGTAAGGTTGGACCCTGCAGTCTCCTCCATCCCCAGTACTCTGATTTGCAGGCTTCATGACACATTGACTAGAGTCCAAGCAGGTAAGTTACAGGGAGAAGCGTAAACTGAGGGAGTCAGGAGCCAGAGCCTGGGCTGATGGTAGCTGCTGGCCGGCACAGGCCCATGGAGACTGGTGCCATGACAGGGCTCATGCTGTCAACTCGGAGTTTTTCAAGAGGTTGCCCAGCAGCCCGTCCTCTTTGCCCTCCAATCTATTCCCGCACTGCCCTGTCTCTATTCTGATGGTGGAGGCTGTGGTTCCCGGACCCCCCTGTCAGATGGCTCTGCCTGGGTCCTGCCCACGGGAGGCACTGGTGGGAGATGGTGCTGGGGAAGAAAGGAGAAGCCAGGGTATGTCTAACTCTGCCCCTCTGCCTTGGACAATACCTCTTGCAGCAGAAATATCTCTGTAAAGATCCCAGCTTTTGTGAGGCTCACTGTGCAGACTCTAGCTTTCACTGGGTGACTCAAGTCCCTTCCTTCTCCCGTCCTTGTGCCTCCCCATCTCTGCCCCCTCCTCTCCCTCCAACCTGGGTGTGAGACTATCTCCAATCCAATCCCTCAGGAAGGTTCTGGAGCACAAACTGCTGGCACAGAATTAGTTCCATTTTGAGGCAAGTGGTTGACCAACTTTAGCTCTGTATGTTTGCCACTGGGCAGTTATTTATGCCTCAGAAAATCCTTCCTTGTTGCAGCCATTTTGAAGCACATGTGCTACACACACACACACACACACACACACTCTCTCTCTCTCTCTCACTCTCTCTGCAGGGCCACATGTGTAGTGGAAGTCCTGGAAGTCCCAGGGTTGGCCATGAAGCAGAGGAAGAGAAGGATGTTATTGTGGGTACTAGGAGGAATGGGTAAGGCAGGACGAATAGGCTGAGGACTGGCCAACTCGAAAAATTTCAGTGGGTTCTGGTGGCAGAGACCCACACAGTCAGTGGGTTCTGGTGGCACAGACCCAACTGTCCCAGGGGTACAGGGGACCAAGTACCCGTGGTTGGCTGGTACTTGGTCCTGGGGTACTGAGGGCGGTTGCACAATGTGGCTTAAAGCAGAAGCACCCCACAGGGGAGGGCTTTGGGAGTGAGAACTTAATGTGGGAACGGACCAGCCAGCCTCTAGCCAGGGCCTCAACACAACACACACGCAAAACTGCATTATAGTGACCAAACAGGCATTTCTCCAGGGAGACTCTCCTGGGCGGCAGGTGGCGTTGCTTTTTTAGAGAGACGGGGAAAAATGCCTAGTGATGGTGAGGGCACATCATGGTGGGCAAAGGGAGAGTCTGGGGGCGCCAGTACATATCTCGGGTGGAGAGCAGGGCCAGCCGCAGGGTCCTGGCCACACCAGGGCCCCTTCTCTCGCTTCTCCCAGCCTCTGGGGGGTGAGTGGTGCTCTGCACCCGAGGGACAGTTCCCCCAGGCTCCTTAGCCTGACACGCGAGCGCATTTCTCTGATCACTCCCAATACATTTCCTTAAGAAAGACCTTTTGTGTTTCATCACGCTAAGTTGAAAGTGATTGGCTTTGAAGTTATAAAAAAGGATCACATAATTTTTCTCCCTTACCCAGATTTGTTCAAAGTGCAAAAGCAAACTGTAGCCCAGGAGCACTAAAAGGAGCCGCGTCTTACTCTTTCTCGAAACAGCTCAGAGAAATGAAGAGACTTACCGAAGTCGTGCTGCTCATTCGGGGAATGCCAGGACGAGGTTCCAGATCCCTTTATTGAGTTGTTAGTCGCCGTATGTTCCTGCAAACCATTTGTCCCATTTTATAACACACACAAAAACACAATTCAATACGTATCCACTGTCGCGATTATGAAGCTTGTTAAAGCTGAACTTTTACGAGAGACCCTTTCTTTGCCGGGTTTCTCAGGGAGGGCAGCGGAAATGACGAAACGCGAATGGAGCAGCGGGCATGCGCCATGACGTTACGTCAGCTCACATGCGCGCTGTCCACTCGGAACAGCTCAGTGTTTGGCCCAGTCGGTGTAGCTGGGGGAGCATACCGGACCTGGCACCGTGGCATTTTCAAACGACTGCTCACTGATGTCTGTTTAGTGTGGATGCTGCTTTCGTTAATCATCGCGTTATTCCCCCTTGAGCAAGATGTGCTGCTTGAAGAGTCCTTGAAAGAGCACATTATCAGAAGGCCATCTCTCCTCTTAAAGAGGTGTCGAATGGTACCTCTGTGGACAAGAATGGAAGGCAAGCACAAAGTCTACCCCGACTCTGTCTTCAGGCTAGCCCAGCTCAGTACCCTGCGGAAATGTGATTTTGGCCGAGTGGAGAACCCGTTCGAAAAGGTGACCATCCAACAAGTCACGCGATGGTCTGAGACCCAGCCTTCCTCAACTACTTCCAGGTGGTGAGACCCAATCTTTCTGAAATACTTCCCGGTGGCGGCGTTGAGCATGTATTTGTTGATAATTACCTTGTCAACAAGGTAAGTTGAAATAACTTTCAGTTGTTAACAATTACCTTGATGTGAGTGGTCACCAACAGTATCATTCGTGCTTTAGAGAGTAAGACAAATTCTGTTTGCAAACCTTTGGTGGCTCCCCACTGCTTACGGGACATTCAGAAAGCTCCTTGGCTTGCTGCGCAAAGCCCCAATAGCATCTAATAATGAGCTGTTATTCTCTCATAGCTTTTAGGCTTCAGCCAGTGTGGACTCATCCATTCAGTAGATAGGTGTTGGGCCCTACGGTGGATCAGGCACTGTGTTGTGTATCAGGGATAAAGTGAATCCAATGGGCACCCTCTTCATCTTTATAGTGCCCACTGTCAACAGGGTTTCTCAGTCTTGAGTCTTTGCCCTTCCTGTTCCCTGACTGTGGTGTCCTTCCCTCATCATCTCATCAAAAAATGACCCTTCATCCCTTAAAGCTTTCTGCTCTAACGTTGTCCTGGATCTCCCTCCCCTCACTACAACCATGTGTTTCTATAGTATTTATCTTATTGTATACTATGTTCTTAGAAGTGTTTACAACTCAGAGTATTCCAAATACTCGGTTGTAAACTCCTCATGAACAGGGGTCATATCTCATTCTTCTTTTAATCCTGGCTACCTGGCATGGTGCCCAGAAGATGTGTGGGGATGAAGAAACATTTGCTGGGCTGATGGGGGCTCTGCTCCCATCTTTAGCCTCCTGGTCCCATGGTCAGCCTCCTGAATTCCTCCGCATTTTTGTCCCCTCATTTATAGGGACTTACATCTCTACTAAGTCCAAGAAAATGTCCATTTCCCATGATGTGGAACTCTCAGAATAGCTTGAACAGAAGTCAGTCTGTGGGAGTTTCCTCATGTTGGGTGAATCACTCACTGAGAATCAAGGGGTTAATGTACACTTGATTTTTGATTATGTTTATTTATTAATATTTGTTGGTGCTGTATTTGCTTCTTCTGATAAGGAATTTTGGTTTCCATTTCTGTTTATTTTAAGCTTTCAGCAACTGCTTTTAGGAGAGCGAAAAGCATTTTCCTCCAGGAGAATAAAGTGAATATTGTGTGGAGGATTATTTCCAAAGTATTGCTTATGTTGCTGTTCAAGTGACCTACTTATTAATGTGAAATATCCTTTTCATTTCAAAAACTGTTGACTGAACCTAATTGTTTTTTGATTGCAGGGCTAGCAAAATATATTAATACTAATTATCATGGAGTCTGTCGTTTAAAAAGGTGAATTTATTTCTGTTTTAGTCTCAAACTAAACAAAGGATATGTTTGTTCTTTTGTAGGATTTTTCCTTAAATAGTCCATAGTGGCATATTTACTTTCATACATTAATTGTGAATTATGAGAACTTCTCTACTTACACATATTTAGAATTTTGAGGATTGGCGCTTAAGACCAAACTCATCGCTCTCTCTCTCTCTCTCTCTCTGTATTTCTGTCTATAGCATCACCTACATTTCTATTTTCCACCCATCCATCTAACTTCTTTACAGAACAAGAAGTAGTAGGATGTATTTTGTTAATTTTTGGCTACAGTATTTGGATTGTTCACCTCTTAATTTTGGTTTTATAGTCTAGAATTCTGCTAGAACTCATAGATGAGTTTGCTTACCCACTGTTTCTAATCTCTGAGGATCTACAGAAAATAGAAAAGATGCCAAAATTTTCAAGTAAATTTCTGAGCAAATTTGATTCTATCACAAAAGAGAGAATAGAATGGAGTTTGCAGACCAAAGACTGGTGCCCTTGAGACTCATATTGGGCAGGGTTCTAGAACAAATTATTGAAAGATAGTTACTGAACATTTAGAAAGGAAATTTTAATCAGAATTCTCAAGGGTTTGTGAACAATGCATTTCATTAAACAGATATCATTTTCTAATCTCTTTATTAAACAAGGTTCCTCATCACACTGTTTCCTGAACAATTCCATGCCAGTCTACTTTTTCTTCTGTCATTTTTGGAGCTTAGAATACCCTTCCTATATACTCTTGTGTATTGAAAGTTTATTCATTTCTCAAGATGCAACTCAGTGTTTTAGTGAAGTCTTCTCAGGCCCCCCAGTAGTGAGTGCAACTTTTTTTTAAAAAAGATTTATTTATTTATTTTAGAGAAACAGAGATAGAGCATGAATGGGAGGGTTAGAGGGAGAGGGAGAGAGAATCTCAAGCATACTCTGCACTGAGTTGGGAACCTGGGAATCACAACCCTGAGATCATGACCTGAGCTTAAATCAAGAGTCAGTTGCTTAACCCACTGAGCCATCCAGGTGCTCCTTGAGTGCAACTTCTCATAGAATAAGAGATGTGTATTTCTTTCCCCTTCTTTCTTTGTGTATTATATTTCAGTGTTTATAAATCTGTTCCCTATCTGCTTGTTGAAGACAAAACCGGCCCCACTCAGTCCATGGCTGTCCTCTAGGATAATTTGTGAGCTTACATACATCAGGGCTGCTTTCTTCCAGAGTTCTACCACATCTTCATTTTCTTTTTTTCTTTTCTTTTTTTTTTTTAAGGATTTTATTTTTTATATGACAGAAAGAAACACAGTGAGAGAGGGGACACAAGCAGAGGGAATGGTAGTGGGAGAAGCAGGCTTCCTGCCGAGCAGGGAGCCTGATGTGGGGCTCGATCCCAGGACCCTGAGATCATGACCTGAGCTGAAGGCAGAGGCTTTAACCCACTGAGCCACCCAGGCGCCCCATACATCTTCATTTTCTTTCAGCTTCTCCTAATTGGATAAAATTAGCTGTTAAGTTACTCTTGTTCTTCCATTCTCCTATCTTTAAAGGGATTGTACTGTGACAGCAAGCAGATCCAACAGTGGTGAGAATTTTCCTTCCTTCCTTCTATCTTTCTTTCCTTCCTTCCTTCCCTTTATTTAGGGGCACCTGGATGGCTCAGACGGTTAAGTGTCTGCCTTTGGCTCGGGTCATGATCATAGGGTCCTGGGATCGAGTCCTGCATCAGGCTCCCTGCTCAACAAGCAGCCCGAGTCTTCCTCTCCCTTTGCCCCTCTCCCTGCTCGTGCTCTCTCTCTCTCTCTCTCTCTCAAATGAATAAATATAATCTTAAAATTTTTTTTATTTTTAAAATTTTTAAAGTTTTAAAATCTTTAAAAAATATTTTCCCCCAAATATGTTTATTTTATTTTTTTAGTGTTACAAGATTAATTGTTCATGCACCACACCTAGTGCTCCATGCAATACGTGCCCTCCTCAATACCCCCCATCAGGCTCGCCCAACCCCCACCCCTCCCCTCCAAAGCCCTTAGTTTGTTGCTCAGAGTCCACAGTCTCTCATGGTTCATCTCCCCCTCTGATTTCCCCTCATTCCCCTTTCCCTTCCTTCTCACAGTGCCCTCCATGTTTTTCCTTATGCTCCCCACGTGAGACTATAAGATAATTAGCTCTCTCCGCTTGACTTATTTCACTCTGCATAATCTCTTCCAGTCCCGTCCATGTTGATACAAAAGTTGGATATTCATCCTTTCTAATGGAGGCATAATATTCCATTGTATATACATACCATATCTTCTTTATCCATTCATCTGTTCAAGGGCATTTCAGCTCTTTCCACAGTTTGGTGATTGTGGCCATTGCTGCTATGAACATTGGGGTACATGTGGCCCTTCTTTCTACTGCATCTGGATCTTTGGGGTAAATACCCAAGAGTGCAATTGCAGGGTCATAGGGTAGCTCTATATTTAATTTCTTGAGGAATCTCCACACTGTTTCCCAAAGTGGCTGCACCAGCTTGCAATCCCACCAACAGTGGAAGAGGGTTCCCCTTTCTCCACATCCTCTCTAACATTTGTTGTTTACTGTCTTGTTGATTTTGGCCATTCTAACTGGTGTAAGGTGGTATCTCAGTGTGGTTTTGATTTGGATCTCCCTGATGGCTAAAGATGATGAACATTTTTTCATGTGTCTGTTAGCCATTTGTATGTCTTCTTTGGAGAAGTGTCTGTTCATGGCTTCTGCCCATTTTTTGATGTGATTATCTGTTTTGTGAGTGTTGAGTTTGAGAAGTGCTTTATAGATCTTGGATATCAGACCTTTGTCTGTAGTGTCATTTGCGAATATCTTCTCCCATTCCGTAGGTTGCCTGTTTGTTTTGTTGGCTGTTTCCCTCACTGTGCAGAAGCTTTTTATCTTGTGAAGTCCCAAAAGTTCATTTTCGCTTTTATTTCCTTTGCCTTTGGAGACATGTCCCGAAAGAAGTTTCTGTGGCTGATGTCGATGAAGTTGCTGCCTATGTTCTTCTCTAGGGTTTTGATAGACTCCTGCCTCACAAAATATTTTATTTATTCATTTCAGAGAGAGAGAGAGAGAGAGAGAGAATGAGCAGTGGGGAGAGGGAGAAGTAGGCTCCCCACTGAGCAGGGCCCTGATGTGGGACTCTATCCCAGGACTCTGTGATCCTGACCCGAGCTGACAGCAGACGCTTAACTGACTGAGCCACCCAGGCACCCTGAGAATTTCCATCATTAAGCAGAACATAATTTCCATCTTATATATCTCGTCGCTGTGCCGGAATTGTGATTTATACCAGGGACACAAACCTTCTCTTTTTGCTATATAGCCGGGAAGCTTGCAGTGTGCTGCATTCTGCTGTTACTTTATCGTGATAGTATATACCCATGGTGCATCATCTGGTTTAGATAGATCTTCTTACACTCAGGGCCATTTTTTGCTCCTCTTTACAGAAAAGGCCTGTCTCTCTTAATCCAAATTGAGAATACCATTCATTCACCTGTGTATTCAACAAATATATGTTGAGTCCTAGTGTGTGTAAGGCACAGAGACACAAAAATTAGTAAAATACTTTCTCTGTTTTCCAGGAGCTATGACCTCTCAGCAAGATAGATATACAAGAGGAGCATTTCCAATATAGTGTTCTAAGACAGTGCCAAAGAGAGGCACAAATCTCATGGGAATTCTTAGAGGCAGTTCTGACCCTGCTTGGCTGGTGGGGTGAGATAAGAGAAGGTTCCCAGGAGTCGTGATATTCAAGCTAAGCCTAGGGACCTGAGTAGATATTAGCCATGAGTAGGAATTAGTGATGTAAAAGTGGAGGATAAGGCATAGGGGTGGGGAAAAGGTCTTCTGGGCAGAGGGGAAGCCATGAGCAAAGGCACTGAGGTAGAAGCATCATGATGTGGTCTGGGAAATATAAGCCATTTGGTGTTGTTGGAACATGAAGTTCAAGGCAGGGAGTCTCCAGTGATGAGGCTAGAGAGTTAGTCTCAGGTCAGATCTCGAAGACTCTCAAAACTCAATCAGGGAACTTGGCAGCATTCTCGTCCTAAGTTCTACCCCAGTAAGTCACAGTAGCAACCCTATCATTACATTTCCTTCGTTGGGTTGAAAATGTAAGTTTTCTTCGTCTGTGTTCCACAGATAGGTATGGCTGGAGCTAGTTTATATTGACTGTTGAATTTCCAGGAATTTTGTAAGTTGATTATTAAACAGAGTTATTATAAAAAATTAAATTACTAAACATGTAATTAATTAGATTAAATTAAATACAGAGATAATAAAGACTCAAAGACATATCACTTTTCAATTACTGTACTACATTTTTACTGTACTGTACAGTATCTGTACTCTCAAGGCTGTGTCTATTGTTCCTGTAAGGTAGTAATCTGATTTAATGGTGTACTACGACTGCCCATCTCTTCCCAACTCTGTTTATTATATCAGGTTAGTAGCTTGAAGTTGGCTGTGCTGGGAATATTTACACCATGGAAATCAGCAAATGCTAAAAGTCAGGGATTGACTTACTGTTTTATTGGCTATTTAGTCTTTGAAAAGTGATAGAGCAAATGTAAATAATGTACACTAAACATAAAGGTGTGTTTGTGTCTGTTGTCATTATGTTTGCAGTAGTGTAAAAAATGGGAAAATGTTCTTCCAGTATTTGAAAACTATTTTCTAATTCAGAAAGGAAATCGCTCACATCATTGACACATGAGTAAAGTTCCAACATATGTCTTTGTTGTTTTGCCTTTGTCCTTACTTGTCAGTGTAAATGAAAACATCAACCAAAATTTATTTCAGGATTATGCCCACTTGTCATTTGCAACCGCAGGTTGAATATATATACAAGGGTTCAGCAAAAATCAACAGAAGCAGTTTGTCAGAATCAATTTGCTAGATGGAATTTATAATAAAAAGTATCATGTGTTTTATCATTTGTAAATTGTGAGCTCTACATATTTTGTGTAAGTAAAATTTATAATAAACTTTTTATGAGTACACATGAAATACACATTTTTTTTTCCTCAAAGAGCTGATTGCTAAACATTTTCCAATACACTGGCCAAAACCTATGCATAACTCCAATCTAGCTTGTATTCTCTTATTGATTCCTGAATTCTCTCCCACAGTAATTATTTTTTTCCTACATAGAAATTCCCATTATACTTGGTTTAACAAAGATCTGGGTATTTTTTCTCTCCTACCTTTTAATTTCTATCAGTCTTAATCACATTGGCAACTTTCTGAGAAAATAAGTCTTTTCTCTCTTTTTTGTGATGCAGCATGTTTTTGCCCATTATTCCATTACCAGATCCAGAAAGTGGAACTCTGTTTTGCATCGTCCAGCCCCCCATGTAGCTGCTTGCTCATTTCCCATTTTTCCTTTGTCATGAAAATTCCCAACTCTCAACTGTAAGTTGAAATATATAAACTCCACTTAGATTTGCAAATCCTCCAGCTTTCCTTCAATGACTTCATGGTCCTGATAGATTTCCTAAGCCATCTTTGACAGAATTAGCAATTTCTGCATGGATCCGTAAAAGCCAAGGGAGGGTCACTGCCATGGCCTTCATATTTTCCATAGGAGGGGCTGCTAGTGGGGGAACGTGTCAGGTTTGTGAGAACCAAGTCTCTGTCATTCCAAAAAAGCTGTTATTGAGGACTGAGTGCTTCTTACTACAGACCAAGAAACAGGGAGTTTCTAGTACCAGTCTTCTTGTCATAGAATGGGTACATCATTGCTTCCTCTCCAGGGAGATCTACATCCTGGAGATGCAGCTTCTGTCTCCTCTTGGTTCTTTTATGTCTCAGATTAGATGTCTCTTCCTCCAAGAAGTCTTCCCTGAGGGGTTTTCTCTGATGGCTGATGCTCCCATGTTCTGCGGCACTTGTGTTCCAAATAAAGTGCCGGACATGCAAGGTAACTGCACGCCTTCTGAACTGTCTTCCACACTGTTTGGTAAGGATTGAGATGGGCCCTTTCTCAGTGACTTTATTTCTAGCTCCCAGCATAGTACCTGGTTAACAGTAGTCCCTCCATATGCATGCACCCAATAAAGCAATGAGTGAATAAATGAATGGTTTCAGGAGGTCTGGATGAGGCTCCTGTTGATATAAAGACCAAGAAGACAAATATTCTGCTGGCTGACAGATATTCAATACTGAAACAACTATTAGTATACAAGAAATGTACCCATTCCAAAAGCATTAGAATGGTGAGCACACAATTATCATTGACTTACTGCAATTTTGAAATTTCACTGGACGAATGCTGTCCGGTCCTCCCCCTCTCAGGGTAGAGAATAGTCCTAGATTAGGCTTGGATTCTGCTCTCCTGGTGTGACTCCCAGTTCACTGTTCTCTATGGTCCCTGGCTTCTCCCTCAGAGATGTCTTTCATTTTCCATAAATCTGTTGGCCAGTTCTGAAAATGGAATGGAAATATATCCTTTTTTTTTTTTTTTGGAAATATATCCTTTGAGTAGACTTTTAGACTTCCTCCTGCCCCAAGAAAGTTGGGAACCCAAGGACCCTTTCACAACGTGAGACGGGTCGGTCTCCTTGAGCTCAGGCTAGCATTGCTTCCACCAACAGAGATTTTTCCATAAACTTGAGGGTTTTCTATATATTTGATTAAGTTCACTCTCTGCCAAAGGCCACACCAGCAATTTTTTTTTAAGGGAGGTTTTCCTCTCTAGATTTAATTACTCCTATTCTGGGCATTACTGGTTGCTGTGGGACCATCTTCTGAGCTTTATAGAAGCAGAGAGAGAGAGAGAGAGAGAGAGAGAGAGAGAGAGAGAGTGTGTGTGTGTGTGTGTGTGTGTGTAGATACTTTATTTCTTCCAGAGATTTTAAGGAGAGGTGTGCAACCAAACTCCTGATTTGATCTTTGCCTGAGGGCATGTCTTTCTGCAGTGCCCCAGATCTTTGCTTTCAGGATTCATCTTAATTTGAGAACCTCTTACTGCTTGGGAAGACTGGATATGAGAAACCACTTTATTTTCAGACTAGCAAGTTCCTGCACTCGTGGGCTATGCTCCCTCAGTTTGTTTGCAAATTTGTTAGTTCTCACTTGAATTCCTCTCTCTCTTGTGGTACCTGGTCAGAAAGAGCTAAGAGCAGCCAGCTGATGCTTTCAACTTTCAGGCTAGAGATCTTGACAAGTTCAAACTTTATTAGATACATTTCCTGTCTTCAACATTACCATAGAGGACAGTTTAGCTG
The DNA here is from genome assembly GCA_028646535.1 of Procyon lotor. NCBI lineage: Eukaryota > Metazoa > Chordata > Mammalia > Carnivora > Procyonidae > Procyon > Procyon lotor. The sequence goes on along the minus strand of CM053617.1, from coordinate 39,528,354 downwards.
AACATTGCATGTCTGCATAATACAGGTCACCATTCTCTAGCTGCCTCTAAGTTTTCTAACCAGCTCTCTAGCTTTCTTTAACAACATTTTTGGCCGTTTTCCCCCAGTCTCCCTATACCCGCTGGTTCCAAAGCTACTGCCTCATAATTTAGGTTTTTGTTACAGCAGTGCCCTCTTCTAGGCACCAGTTTCTGTATCATGTGGCTGTTTTTGCACAACAAACTACCTCCAAACATTCTTAGAGAACAATCATTTATTCAGTTTTAATAATAAATGGCTCTGATGGATATGGCAAAGGGAATGGATACAAGGGTGTGTGGGGGGGGTGTAGATTAATACAATCTACCCCAAAGATTAAGGCTTTTTACACTATAATTATGGAGAAAACATTTTTGTCTTTTGGATAATGATGTTATTTTCTCTTCACACATTAAAAAATGCTTATAAATGTGCATTGTTTTCTTTCTTAAAAAATCAATGGCAGTTTTTTAAGTCTGCAAAAATCAGTAAGTGAAGAGAACCAGGGCTTAAAAGTTGTAAATCCAAGTTTGAAGCAGTGAAAATTTCTATAAACTCTCACTTCAAAGGGTAAGAGAACCAAATGGGGCAGCTCAATGGAGGAAATTCTTATCTTTATTGGCAAAAGTCACTGTAGGAACCAGTGTGTTTTCTGTCTGCCAAGGCTCATGGAAGGAATATAGATCTTTGAAGTCAGTTGAACTAAAATCTTTGGGGAAATTACTCAGTAAGGCAGAGACTGAGAAGGCAGAAACTGGACATGGTGGGAAAAGTTGAAGACACTTAAGACCTTATGACCTCGGGTCTGGGAGGTGAAGAGATGCAGGTTTGGGGCTCAGCCCTTCAGGGCTTTGTGGGGGGGAAAAAAAGAAAAAGAAAAGAGAGGGCCGGAGCCTAATGGCAGGAAAGGTTACAAGTATAGCCCTTATGCCAAATTCAAATTTTAAAGCTCTTGCTCTGCATATTACTCTTATAAATATAGCAATTAGCTCATATTTTCCTATTATGAAATATTTTTGCCAAAATGTTACCAGGAAACACATGTTCCATTTTTTGTAATGTAGGGAGCTGGCCAGAGTAGGCAAGACACCCTCAAACTCAGGGGGTTTGCAGAATGAAAGATAACTTCTCCCTCCTCACGGTGTCGGGGGGGGGGGGTGAAAGGGTGGCACTGCTCTGGGCAGGCAGTTATTTGGGGACCTGGGCTCTTTCCGTCCTTCATCTCCACCCTGTGATAGCAGAAAGATGGTGAAAAAGAATGAGGTGGTCTTAAAATGGTCACGCACCGTTGGAGGTCTTTTTTTTTTTTTTTAAATTAACATATAATGTATTATTTGCCCCAGGGTACAGGCCTGTGAATCATCAGGCTTACACATTTCACAGCACTCACTATAGCACATACCCTCCCCAAGGTCCATAACCCAGCCACCCTATCCCTCCCCTCCCACCCCACAACAACCCTCAGTTTGTTTCCTGAGATTGAGTCTCTTATGGTTTTTCTCTCTCCCTGGTCCCATCTTATTTCATTTTTTCCCTCCCTGCTCCCCATGACCCCCTACTCTACCTCTCAAATTCCTCATGGTAGAGAGCTCATATGATAATT
>CM053617.1:39470148-39511990 GCA_028646535.1 Procyon lotor | reverse complement strand
CTAGGACCTGGAGCCAGCTCTTTGAAATGTAATCAGCAAGAAAGATAGGACCCCTATCTCCCAGGCTGTGTGAGTGAGTAGGAGCCTAACTTCAATAGGCATCAATTAGCAAATACAGATGGTTTAATCACATTGACCCACCTCCCCCTAACCTCCTCCAGTACTTTCCCCCTTGCTCACCTCAGTGCTTAAAGTCCTCGGGTTTTTGTTTCAGGGAAGGTGAGTTCACTCTCTCCCCTGTTGCATACCGTGGACCCCTGTGCAATAGTCTTGAATAAAGTCTCCCCTGCCTGTGTAATTCCATCCAGTGCAATCTTTCTTTGATGATCCCTTCTCTTTTAAGTAGACTTCCTCTTCTTGAGGCTCTGGATACTGCCCAGCCTGTTCTCAGAAGGCCAATGGAAGTCTCACAGTGAAGTTTCTTAGCTACTCCTTCACAACTTAACAGGAACAGCCAGGGATATGGACTGGAGTTCCTTCTTTGTGAGCAGACAGTGTGCAGGACAGATTCCACATTGCATTAAGCCTCGTGAGGATGCGCTCTTCCTTTATTTCCATCCAGAATGTTGCAGTTACTCAAAGCGATATTCTGTGTATGTGCAGGAATGAATTCCTTATGTTCTTGTATCCTGCCAGCTGAAATCTGGCAAAGAGACAGCATGAAAGAGAGGAAGGAGTACCTGGTTCTGGTCCTGAGTCGGACTCTAAGTACCTGGCTTGGTCTTAGGAAAACCCTCGCCTTTGTCTGGATATTTCTTTCTTTATCAGAGTCGTGAAGTAAAATGAGACCTAGGATTCTCCACTTATGCTCCACTAATTCCAGGTCAAATAACCTGACTCCTCCCTCTCCCCATGAGGGGAACGAAAGCCAATATTCTCTGAGGATATTTATACAGTCGCAGGACCCTCTGCTGCTGTATTTATCATCGTCTGTGTGCTTACACATTGCAGTGGTAGAGACGAGGATAAATTTTGTTGCTATCATTTCTAAGCCCAAGAAAAACAGTAATTCCATTAGTGGCTGCAATTTGTAAGATTTCATTGGCATACATGTTATTACTACAGTAAATCTAAACCATAAGCATATTTTTAAATTGTAGTGGCACCATGTGTAGTAACGAGAGGGGAGTGATTAAGAGAAATAAGAGCTGTGAAATGAATCCAAGCCAGAGATCTCATAGCTATCCATGAAGCTAGAGTTTGAGTCAGCTATCTAGCAGGGGCGCGGGTGGAGGAGAGATATTCACTCTCTTCCCCTCCTCCTACGATTCCAACACTGGTCCTACATTTCTCCCCAACTCCCCATCAACCTCCCCCTTCTGTGCTTCACTACGCAGATGGTCAGAAGGGTGAGAAAATCAGCAGGAAAGCCTAGATTTCCACAAGAAAAGCAAAAGTTAATAATGAGAGAAAAGAAGAGCCAGAAGAGATGGAGAGAAATGAAACTGGTCCCGGAAGAACATTTAGGGTTGGGAGTTGAGAGAAAGAGTTTTTGGGAGCAACTTCTGTTTCTGAGGAATATGTTTTATTTAAGTAGGCTGTATGCCCAGCATGGAGCCCAACGCAGGGCTTGAACCCACAACCTTGAGATCAAGACCTAAGCCAAGCCAAGATGGATCTTCGTAGGCCTTTCAGTCATGTATGGAGACCAAGATTCTCTCCTTGACCAAACTAGTTGGGCACCTCTGAGCTCTTTTGCAACTAGGCCCCATCCTTGGGCATGTCCTCAAGAGCCCAATTTTAGCAAGAATCTTGCTAAGTCCATTTAGTGAGAATCTCCCACCCTCCACATTTGATCATTCTCAATATCGAATTAGATTCTCCATCCTCCACCATCTCCTTCTGGCCAGGCTTTAGTAAGAATCCCACCAGGTTGATTTAGCCAGAACTACCCCCCAACCCTTGATGATTCCTCTTAGTAATTTTCCATCCACCAGCGTTCTACCCGCTCTCCCCTCCGTCCCCGCCACACACACTGTTCTTTGCCTATAAATTCCTACCTTTCCTTGTTGTATCAGGAGTTGAGCCCAACCTTTCCCTTCTACAGTGTAACCCTACTGCATTAGACCATATACCTATCTCAGTAGTCTTGAATAAGGTCAAGGCCTTATTTTTTTATTTTAAAAAGGCCTTACCGTTTTAACGGTAAGTGTCATGGATAATTTTTCCTTAATAATGGTCAGAGAATCTCAAAGATCAGATCTGGTCATTTTGAGGTCTGCTTGTGATTAAATGTAAATATGTGCCAGGATATTTGCTCTGAAACTTGCTTTCATCATAATCTACCAGGAAGTTGTAAGCAGGAGCATATAAACCTCACCACTTTCAAACATTAAAAACTATAGACATTTGCCAGAAAGAACCTAATGGTTGTACTGAGCAAAGTAGTTTGGGTCCCTTCACAACATCCACCTCAGTGATGATGCAGACGGAGGGTCAAAATCTCGAAGATCTTTCCAGCTACAGCATTCCACAATTTTGCAGTTTACCTAAAATGGGCACAACATCTGCTTCCCATGCCTAGAAGCAGTTATATAATCACGAAAGTGCTCCATGTCTTTCAATCTTCATTTTGATATTGATCTTTTCCATCAACAGCAGATAAAGAAACTGACCAGGTTTTTCCAAAGCCAGCAATCCCTATTTTCAAAGGGATTGTTAGCTTTGGTGTTAGCAGTCACTGGGACTCAACAATACGCCCCCAGAAGAGTGAAGTGGATTTGTTCGCTTACCTCTCTGTCCAAAGAGGCTTCATCACGGAGTCCTGCCACCTGAGTGGAAGTATTGTTTGAAGAATGAGGTTGGTCCGTTACCTTCCTCCTTACTTGTCTGGATTGAAAGTGTCTTGCTGATGCCTCGTCCTACTCTTTCAGTAGGGGGTCCTTTCTCCCGCAGCAGGAGTTCTGCCCCTGCAGGACAAAACCAGCTGGTGACAAGGAAATGGGATTTTAAACTCTCTTTGGGTACCTGGCACTGAGAGGTGGAGGTGTCTACATGAACGAGCGGTTGTGTTTCCATGGAAACATAAAGCAGTCTGGACCTGCAGTGTTAGCATTAACCAGCACTGCTCCACAGATCAGCTCTCTCCCTCTTTTAAGGAAGAGACCCAAATTCAATTTAAACCAGTATTTCACTGAACACCAACTATGGGCCTAGCACTGAGTTGCTCTAAGTACAAAAGTGAACACAACAGACATAGTCCTTTGTCCTCACTGGAGTGTGTTCTGAAGGATTCAAGGTATGATCAGAACATAAACTGAGCCGACTAAGCCATCCCTTGAGGCATATAATATGAAACTCAAAAGATAAGTAGGAGAAATAGAGATAATTTTATAAATAAATGCATATACATATGTTGAAGATAAATATTTAAAAATTTTTTTCACTGCTAGGGGTGAATGGTCAAAAACATTTGAAGAGCATTGCTCCAGAGCAAATGATCCCCAAACCTCACTGTGCATTAGAATCCCTCAAGGTGCTTATTAAAAGGACAGATTCCCAGTCCTCACCTGTAATTATGTTTGGTAGATTTGGGTGAGGTCCAGGAAACTTTAATAAACACTCCAGGTGATTTCGATGAGTCCTGCTCTGCACATCAGTCCCCTACAAAGCTGATTTATTTTCTCTGCCCCAAGTCCCAAAGGAGGTCTTTATCCACGGCTAACCCACATTGTAATTTAGGGTAAAGAGTGAATTTTTTTGTGTGTGTGTTTGTGGCATTTGATTATCTTACTTATGGTTATAAGTGGCCTCAGTAACTGCTCCAGCTTCTGGGTTTCCCAAATACTTAACTAATTCTACTTTGTGGTTCTGGGGGCTTACTTCAAGCAGCTAACCCCTGACCTGGACCTCTCTTACCCCTGACCCCAGCCTACAGCTCTAGAGTCCACTGAAGCTGTCTCTTTCTCAGGGATTTGTCTTCATCTTTCCCAGTAGGATGACCAGCTACCCAGGCTGGTCCAAGACAAAGAGGTTTACAGGAACTCGACTTCCATCAATATATCTGGGAAGAGAATAGGTGGGCCAGAATGAGCCAGTCATCCTAGCGGGGGAAGCTTGGCTTTCAATAAACAGGGTATTAGAAGAGCTAGAATGGTGGGCCTAGTTCACGCTGCCTGGCAGGGCTAGTCTCTTTAGCCTTACCACTTCTAAGCCTTCTTTGTTTTCATCCATCCAATTTCCACCTAGATCCATGGAAACAGGAACAAGAACAAGGCTATTAACTAGAATTTAAAAACTACTTGTCAAAGTTAGCTGCTGGCTGCCTGCAGGGACTTGGAAAGGCCAAGTTTTACAGGAGTCTCACACTGTTTGGAAGGCAGAATAACTACTCTACCAGTACCCACGTTTCTAAGTGTTGTCAGTCAACCCCATCAGATCTCTCTCTCTCTCTGGCTCCAGGAAAGTAGGAGCAATGTGTTTCCAGTCCTGTGGTTCGAAGGACTGCAGTGGACCCAAACTACACACCTCCTACATAGAGTGACTCCATTCCTTGTAATCTGTGTTAAAGCAAGAATTAGAAAGAGTGTTCTGTGTGACAACCCTCTCCCTCCAAGTTGAGTCTAGCCCCTGCAGCCCCAGGCTTGCTAGATTACCTAGAAGGAAAGTATCACTTTCTGCTCAGGGAGGAAGAAATAAGCCAATCTACGATCTATGCGTTAGGACCTGCCATAGCTACTTTAAAGCCCAAACCCCCCTTGTCCTCGAATCATTCCTAGGGAGAAGGCATTCACAATCCTCTGTGAGAAATGAGGAACTCGATGCACAAAGACTTTGCATCATCCCTGGTACACAGCTAGAAGATACAGGGCAGAGAGCCAACCAGCAGAAAAGGACCATGCTCTCTGAGCAGCGGCTTCTCCCACACCTGCCACTTTCTGCTTCTCCCCCCAGGGTCTCCGCTCCTTTCCCGTGTTCAGTTTAATTACCATGGGGCAAGCAAGGAGGGAGCTTTTTAAAACCCAGGTCCCAATGTAAAAAAAAAAAGAAATAAAAATAAAAAATAAATAAATAAATAAAAATAAAAAATAAAAAAAATAATAAAAAAATAAAAATTAAAGAATTAAAAAAATTAAAAAATAATTAACAAACAAAAACAAAAACAAAAACCCAGGTCCCAGGAATGGAAGCTCCCAGGATCTCTCCAGTCTGAGCAGCACCTGGGTTCTTAGGCAGCCGGAAAGCATGCACCCACTCTCTTCGCTTTGCCTCCCAAGGAGCAGCCCATCTGGGTCCTGTTTCCTGACTCTGGCAGGGACTAGACACTGCCTTTCTCCTGGTGATCTTCCCCTTGCCGAATCTCCTCCCAGCCCTCCCAGCTGCTCTCCTAGCTGTTTTACCTGCTGGATGTTTCCAGAGGGCTCTAAAATGTTCCTCTGCACCTGAGGTTATTTGCATGAAGAATCCCAGCCATTATGTCCCTGCTTTTTTTTTATTTTTTAAGATTTTATTTATTTGACAGAGAAGGAGAGATCACAGGTAGGCAGAGAGGCAGGCCAGGGCGGGGAAGCAGGCTCCTGCTGAGCAGAGAGCCCTGTGTGGGACTAGATCCCAGGACCCCGAGATCATGACCTGAGCCGAAGGCAGAGGCTTTAACCCACTGGGCCACCCAGGCGCCCCATGTCCCAGCTTTTGATAAGGCTTAAGAAAAACTGGTGTTTCTATTAGATTCACTGGTGTATGGAAAAGCTGGTTGGTCTATCTGTGGTTCATCAGCCATGCATTGTTATCAGGCCCTAGAGCTTAGTCAGGAATCAATCTACACAACCCCACAAAATACCACATCCATAAGCTTTCCCTGCTTTTTCCATAAGGTAGAGCTTTGATCCAATCCTGAAATGTAGGGTTCAGTCTCTCTAAGGAGCTCATCCTCTTCCTGGCAGAGGCCAAACTCAGATAACAACTAGGAAACTTGGAAAAAGTCCCCATTTCCACCTCAGATGTTCCATCTTCCTCTTCCCCTAAAAGCCATAGCATAATGCCAATGGCATTTACAGGAGGAGCTCCTGAATATCTGGTTATTGCCCCCAGGTAAGTAGGACAATTTCATCTTACTCATAATTGTGGTTACAATAAAATTAAAATGTATGTCCAAGCTCTTTATTTCAACTGTCTCTTTCGTGTCTAGGTTAGGTGTTGGACTTTATAATGAGATGGATAGAATTTTCCAGATTCTTACATTGGGAGGACCACGTAGAAGAAAAGCAGGAAAAATTTCTACTGGCAAAATAGAGGAAAAACAAATACTTTGGATCTCTTTGTTTCTGGACAGTTTACTCTGTGATGACATATCACACCTAATCTAACTCATAATTCACACTGTTCAAAGTTCTCAAAAGCAGCCTGGCCTCCCGTCCTCCAAAACTGGGGGGCGGGAGGAGGGGAATAATTGCATCAAATTACAAATTCACTATAAATTATCTGCTATTCTTTTTACCTTGGGTGTATTTTTATTCAAGCTGATTGTGGTAGCAGAAGATGCTTCAAAGAGTATCTGACCTAGGGGCGCTCAGTCGTTGGGCGTCTGCCTTCGGCCCAGGTCATGGTCCCGGAGTCCTGGGATCGAGCCCCGCATCAGGCAACCTGCTCGGTGGGAAGCCTGCTTCTCCCGCTATCATTCCCTCTGCTTGTGTTCCCTCTCTCGCTGTGTTTCTCTCTGTCAAATAAATAAAATCTTAAAAAAAAAGAAAAAAAGAGTATCTGACCTAGAGATTGCTTCCTTAGATCCATCATCTCTCTCTTAATAACAATGTCATTTCAGGCAGCAGCCAATTCAGAGCAAAGGCCCACTTCCTCAAACCTGCCCCCAGATCACCTACCACAAGCCCAAATCCCGTACGTCCACTCAAAGACCTCTGCTCTCCTGGCCCCACAGTGTTTCTCTGTGGTCTTCATTCCCCCTCATTACCACTCAGTGAGTCCCATTCTGTTTGGCAACAGGTGTGTTGCTGGGGACACTCTCCAGGGGATGGAGCGACAGAGTGAGCAAATGGGGTCTCAGACCACTCTGAGGCTCAATAACTATATCCCTGACTAAATCGCTCCCCTTTTCTGGGCCTCCTTTCTCAACCTGAAAAGCTGAACAGCACATATGGCTGAGGCAGTCATAAATAATCCAAATGCAAGCATAAAATTCACTTTATAAATTTTTCTTTCATGAGTACTCATTCATTCTCACAAATGACAAAACTATAGATTTCAGCCAATCTGAGAAACTTGGCCCAATCTAGTAATTTTCTTTCTATCATTTTGGGTTTAAAATGTCTCTTTCTTAAGTAATGTCATCGTTACCGTCAGTCACCACGCAGTGCTAAGTTCCTGGCCTGCTGCAGCCAACTCCTGACAGTCTGTCACTTCGAGGGGCCTCACACCTGACTCCTGTCCTGCAGTCTCATCTCCTGGGGGACAATCTGATCATCTAAATGCATGGAGGTGACAAAGAAGTCACTCATCTGACTTGTATCCTCTATTCATTTCCTCCCACCTGGTGAGGTGTCCTGGGTAGTCCTACAGAGACGGTCCTGTTTCCTCCCCCATCAAACTCTGTGAGTGGCCCTGGCCTGACCTACTGACCACACAGGCCTAAGTGATGATAAAAAGTGACAAAACAGTCCCTGCTTCCCACTCACTCCCAAGTTTGCTCAGGACCCACAGAGAGCCTCAAGTGCACCCACCCTGCCATGCAATGGGACCAGGCTGTCTCTTTCCCCTGTTCCCTCAGCTGTGCCCCCACACGATTCCCCCCACACCAGTCTGCATTCCTGGGGTTCCCAACATGGAACCAGCACCAGCCCGTATCCACATCAGCTCCCAACCTCTGGAGGGTTCTTTTGGGCCACCCCCCAACCCCAGGCCCAGCAGCTGCCTCCTCCCAAAAAAGGAAGAAAGAAAAGAGAACAGGAACGTTGAGTGAAGACATGACCTCTGCTTACTTCACAAAGCCGTTCACTCCCTTCCAGCATTTTCTATCTTCTCTGGCAGGACAGAAAGACAAACCAGCTGAGGTCCCCACAATCATCTTTGACTCCTGCTCCCTACCTGGGATGCCCCCAAGATTCTAAGGTAGAACCTAGGGTCACAGAACCCAGCTTGAAAAACCAGTCTTTCCCTCCTCTGCTAACATCACAAAAGGAGCCCTGAGACTTCCTGAGGTGGCCCTGTGTAGTGCCCATCTTTCTTCTAGCCAGAGACAGGAGCCAGCTCCACAGCCCTCGCTCCAGACTCTCGTCTCTGTGGGAGCATGGCTGGGGCCTTGGAGCTGAGGTGAGCGTCTGCGTGGTGCAGCGTGAGCACATGTGTCCTGAGTCACAGCGAGCAGAGAGGCTTCCCTCACCACCATCTTATGTGCGGCTCGACTTAGGGAACTTTGTCATCCTGCCACGCTCTCCAGCGAGAGATGGGAATAGCAACAACAGTGGAAGGAGAAGGCAGTGGGCGGCTCTGCCTTCCTTCCATCTGCAGAACTGAGAAAAATGAGTCCTGTGCATCAGGTGAGAGCTGCTGGTACAGCTGTGGCTTCCAGGCGACAGAAGACGTGGGTGTGACACGGGGGGGGGGAAGCAGGTCTTACCTGGCTGTGCCGGAGAGAGCCAGGGACTGATCAGCTGCGTGGCGATGAAGTTTGACCAAACCAGCGAGGGCAAGCTGGCTGGACAGGTGGGCTCAGTGTCAACATCCTCTCCTTAAACTAACCTAAGAGAAAGCGTAGCCACAGGTTAGTGCAGAGTCCCAGTATGGCTCAGTGCGGCATTGCTTTTAACAGCAAAATCCTGGGAACTCTGAAGACCTGAGGACCAAGGAAATGGGGCGGGCTAAAAAAAATTACAGCAACGGTATCCGAGAGAACACCATACAGTCTTTAAAGAAATGGAAGAAAAATGTTGAATAAAATCAGAAGATGCTCACTATGTATTGTTAAATGAAAAGCAAGGCGCAAACAGTATTATTTGCTTCTACTCTTTTGTTGAAGAAAAAATATATAGGCATAGAAGAATAGTCCAAAAGGGTATCATAGATGTTAATTTCCCCCACCCACCCCAGAAATAGATTTGATATTATATAATATATAATACAAATATGACTTTATGTATACTTTTCGTTTACTTTTTAAAAACTTGCATACGTTTAAACTTTCTGTATTAACAGAAATTACAAAATAACCCATGGAAGAAAAGCAAATATGTTTTTTAAAAACCAAAACCAAATAAAAAATAACTGGCCTTTTAGAGAGCCAGGTCAAAATGCTGGCATTTGTTCAAACATGCATCAGAGAGTTTTCAATAGCAGAGATAAGGATAGGGCAGTGGGTTCAAAGCCCTTGCTGTGAGCCTTGGGGTGGCAAAGAAGAACTTTTGCTAAGCTGTGCAAAATAATAGAGAAAAGGGAGGGAGAGACTTGGGAACAGAAAGGGGCAGTGAGGTAGATGAAGGATGAGGAGAGCTTAGTTGAGCCATGAGGCATGGCAGGGAAAGAAGGGAGGAGGAAAGTCAGGGAATTCTGCAGAACAAGAAATGGCAGAATTTGCTAATAGCCTCAGCATGTGCATGGGTGAAGATAAGACTAATGTCCAAAATGACCTACATCAGACAACAGCTGACCTGGGGACACATTGTGCTGTGGGAGGAAGCTGCAGCTCAGGAACACCTTTCTGGGAAGAACACACATTATGACTTTATCATCCTACACTTAGCAGAGGTTCTTATAAATAGTAACATCAGCTAGACAAATTCAGAGATAACAAATAGAGGAATTGTTATGTTTCAGAAAGTCCTTTGAAAGGACATAAGTTGTGATGAGAGCGGGTGGAAAGGAACAAGAATTGTGAGCTGGAGTAATACTCACTGAGGCCTTTTTTGAAAGTTGGAAGCAGGGGCGCCTGGGTGGCTCAGTGGGTTAAAGCCTCTGCCTTCGGCTCAGGTCATGATCTCAGGGTCCTGGGATCGAGCCCCGCATCGGGGGTCTCTGCTCATCGGGGAGCCTGCTTCCCCCCTCTCTCTCTGCCTGCCTCTCTGCCTACTTGTGATCTCTCTCTCTCTGTCAAATAAATAAATAAAATCTTTAAAAAAAAAAAAGAAAGAAAGAAAGTTGGAAGCAATAACATGCCTATCACATAGCAGATGCCAAAAAATGCAGATGTGATTCCTCGTATACAAGGTTTAGCTCTCCTACTCAATTAGGATGTCCTTCTCAGGTTTCCTCTTATTCTCCCTCCAAAATGTCTACCAAATGTATTGTCTTGTCAGTAGTAAGTGCTCAACAATGTCTGCTGAAGAAATAAACGGAGGTAGTTAATAATTCTATTTTGTACTTCTTAATGCCACCTTTATTGATAATGATACTTGTTTTTTCTTATCTCTGCAGCCTCTGCCACTATAACTAGGGAAGGCCAGGTGTGACCAACCACCAATGGGATCCTCACTCTCTGTGAAATGATTCACTTGGGCACCCAGACTGTCCCAGGTGGAAGGGATTTTAGAAATCCAGTCCTGTGGTTTTCAAGCTACGCTCACTTCTACCACCTTGTGGTGGGGAGTGACCATACTCCGCTTCGGTCTGCGACACAGCTATTATCTGTTTCGTATAGTGGGCTTTCTAATAAAATTTCATTTGTGCAGTTTTTGAAACTAAGCAAAATCTGAAAACCACAGACTCGGCAAACCTCTCATTTCACAGGGAGACAAGAGCTGAAAGATGGAGAGCTGTGGGGCGCCTGGGTGGCTCAGTCTGTAAAGCTTCTGGGTTTCAGCTCAGGTCATGATCTAAGGGTGGTGAGATCGAGTCCCACATAGAGCTCCGTGCTCAGCGCAGAGACTCTCTGCTTAAGACTCTCTTAAGAGTCTTAAGAGTCTCTTAAGACTCTCTCCTTCTCCACCTCCCCCCTGCTGTCTCTCTCGCTCTCTCAAATAAATAAATCTTTTTAAAAATAAATGAACACTGTGAAATGTGTAAGCCCGAAGATTCACAGACATGTACCCTGGGGCAAATAATACATTATATGTTAATAAAAATAAAAAAAAAATGAACATTTAAAAATGATTCAGGTTCCCTGCTCAGCAGGAAGTCTGCTTCTCCCTCTCCCCTTGCTTGTGCTCTCTCTCTCACTAATAAATAAATAAAATCTTTAAAAAAGATGTAGAGCTGTGTCTGGAAACCAGTTCTTCGGACACTTTTTCCAAAATTCTTCCTCATACATCAAATAGCCCCTAACTTGGGGTATGCGTTTCAAGTCACTTCCATGTAGAGTTGCCAGATAAAACACCTGATGTCCATTAAATTTGAATATCAGATAAACAAAAAAAATTTTTAGTATGTCTCAAATATAGTGGCACTTGTCCAGCTGTTCAAACACCAGGCTCCATAAATGCTTCATCTTAGAAGCTGCTGCAGCACCTGGGCCTGTATTTCAGACAAGAATAAGTCTAAGTCACATCATTATATCTACCTATTTCCTAAAATCTTGTGAACATATTTTAATCTAATTTACATGTGCTGATGATTTCTATTTGCATAATTCTTAAAGTGATCTTATGTCAAAATTTTCCACTCTATATGAGCAATATTACCCTCCTTTTTTATATGGTCTACTTTACCAAAGTGAGCTAGGAAAAGGATCAAAAATATTTCCAGATGCTAGCTCAGGTAATTGGGTGAATAGGATATATTTTTAGCCTTATGTTATTTTTTAAATTAGTTCCTGGAATTTCCCCCAGCAGTGGCAAGAATATCTGTAATTGGCAAGCAACAGAACCATGGATAATTTTACCTATCTTCCCACATGTTTGCCCTGCCTGGTCCGTGACATAAATTGGAGTTGGTACATATAAAAAATCAGAGAATGAGTTTTGTGTGTGGAGCCTTTTCCGCAGAGAAGTGCTTTGTCGCCATCTGGTGGACAACCTCGTCTTTGCAATGTCAGCGGTGGTGGTTCTCAGGCCTGGCTGCACCTCAGGATCCCCAGTGACGCTTGCAAACGATTTGGATCCCCAGGTCCCTCCCCAGACCATTTCAGTCAGGTCTGGGAAAGGATCCAGGCGGTAGAACTTTTTTTTTTTTTTTAAAGATACATAATTCTAATGTGCAATTAGGGTGAAGATCCATTGAGTTAGAAGCTGCTCTAAATTGGTGATGATACTGGACAATCTCCCTCCTGTAAGACTGCCATAAAGGAAAAAGAGCAATCTATACAGGTAAATTCTTTAATGTTCCTGAGGCCTTTGTCCACCTTCCAGAAGGGAACTCAGCAAGCTGATGCTAAGAATATAAGAAATCTAAATTTAAATTGCTTCCTGCATGACTCTCCCTATGATGAGATAATATGCTAAGCAAATACACAATCAGACCTCTCCCTGGGGAAAACTGTCAGTCTCAATCTGATTTTAATAGTTTAGGTGTTCACAAATTTTTTTTTACACATTTTTCCATTTCATTCTCTTAAGAACGTACGAAGGTGGGTATTCCTTCCCATGAGTGCCGGCACTCATCTAGGAATAGAGAGCCTTAGTATATCCTAGGTGCCCACTCAAACCCTGCTTTTCCCTTCATCGTCTCTCATTAAAACTTTAACTCTGCTGAACAGCACTGTATTGTATAATTGAAATTTCCTATTGGAACTTAAATTTGCTAACCAAAAAAAGGGGGTAAGTATGTGAGGCGATGGATGTGTTAATTAATTCAACGGCCAGGGAGATCCTTTCACAATGTATACACGTATCAAGTCACCACTTTGTACACTTTAAATATCTCACAATTTTGTCAATTAGATCTTAGTAAAGCTGAAAAAATAGAAATATCTGAGTAAAGATTACGTAAGTATTCCGTGTAATATTCTTATTCATGCAAGTTTTTTGTAATCTTGAAATTTACAAATGCAAAGTTTTTTGAAAATATTTAAAAACTAACTTTATGAAGATCTTTCTCAGCTTTTTTTTTTCAACTGATAACAGATTTACTTCATGTGCACTTGATCTTGAAAGGACAATACATCAAAGGTATATATACACTCATAGTTCTTATTAAACATGTAGCATGGAAAAATACATCTATTTATTGCTTTTTACATATTCCAGAAGATATTCAAATGAGGATAGAGTCAAACTTGTCACCCTTTTTAAGTGCTTCTCAAATTGATTCCCACTTACTCATGTCCTCTGATCCCATCTCCTGACCCCAGCCTCAAAGCAGTCACTATAGTTTTGCCTCTACTTCCAGCTTTGCCTTTCCATGATAACCAATGACTCCGAGTATCTTTTCATATGTATATCGACTGATGCTTGAATCTCCTTTAGTGAAGGATCTGTTCAAGTCTTCTTTTACCAGACTTTTATTGGGCTGGTTGTGCTCACAATTTTATATAATCTTGTATTTCTCCCAGTCAGTAGCTCATATATATTGTGTTTTTTACCTCATGATTTTTAAGACTATTTTGATTTTTCTCTCAAAGTTTTCTTTGTTGTTGATTTTCAGTAGTTTGACTATAATCTTCTGAGGTGTAGTCTTCTTTGGATTTCGTTATTGGGGTTTATAGAGATTCGAAGTCAGTGTTTCTTCATAAAACTTATAAAATGGCCATTTTTCTTCAAATATATTTTTCTGCCCTATTTTCATTTTTTATCCTTATGAATCTCCAATTACATGTCAATCCATTTGATATTGTTCTATAGGACCCTGAGACTGTTCTTCAACCTCTTTTCTCCCAGTTTGGGCAATTTAAATTGATCTGTTTTCAAGTTCACTGACACTTTCTTCTGACATTTCCACTGCTAAATCTATCCAGTATATCTCTCATTTCACTTATTTTACTTTTCTGTTTTAACAACTCCATTTTATTTTTCATATTTTCCATTTCTCTGCTGAGATTCCTCAGGTCTATAGCCATTAAGATGATATTTCCTTCAAATCCCTGAACATACACTTAAGAGTTGCTTTCAAGTTTTTTGCAAAATTTAACATGGGCCACGTCAAGGTTTGTTTTGACTCTGTATCGCACATTGTAAGAGATATGTTACAGAGAATCTGTATTGTATCTTCCTCTGAAGGGTGTTGATTTTTGTTCCAGGAGGCGGCATTCTGATTACTAACTACTTTCAACTTTATGTAGGTTTGGTTTTATACTTTGTTAGTATGAATCTTTGGAAAGCACGAGGTATTTCTCAAGCCCTTCTAATTTGGTAAACTCTGCCTCCCTCACAAATCTCGTTGAGGCTTGATTTCAGTCTATATTCAGGGACACACATTTATACTCTTGAGAGCTGCAACAAGAAGGCAGTGTCACCTTGTTCAACCTAGCTGGGAACATGCATGTTTGGCAACTCAAATTTTTTGCCCCTCTGCACATGTCTGAGAATGACTACAAAAAGTGCCTAGAGCACTGACAAGTACATTTTCCCAAGTAAGCAAATCTGCACATGTAATCCATGAATGAAGATCAACTATGTATCTATTTTTAGCAGAATGAAACCAGGTAAGATAATAAAAACATATTAGTGCTTAAAAAGTTTTAATGAACTATTTTGATGGAAATTTTCCCTAAACATGGTGTGTCTTAAGACACTAAAGATAACTTTTTCCCTGACTCAAGGTCATTATAATACACTAGAATGTTAAAATACAATGAAACCTTTAAAGTTTTACATATATAAATGTATACTCTTAGATTTAAAAGCCCCAGCTGGCAACAACTCTTGAGGCTTCTGCTTTAGTTTTTGCCTCTATTTTTTTTTTTTTTTTAAACCAAAGCTCAATAAACCTTAGCTGTATGATCTTGAGAAAAGTAAACTTTCTGAGTCTCAGTCTTATCTATAAAATTAAGAAAATGCCTTTCTTAGGTCCCTCCAGGTCTAAAATTCTATTTTTTCTAGCTAGCTGTGCTTTTTCGGCCTCTAGATGCTTCCTTTCTTTCTGCTTCTGATCTTCTGTGTTCCAAAAAAATAGGAAAGCCAACTCTATTTGCTCACTAACAAATAAAAGACATTCTAATTAAAGACTTGAGATCTTTTCTAAATTATGTACCCACTAATTCTGGCAACTAGACCTGTACACACTTACTCCTGGATCTTAGCTATAATCCAAACAGACACGTAAAATCAGTTGTATTTCCTAACAAATGAAGTAAAAGCAATTCATAAGACACTGTTAAATATAGTAATCCAAATATCTGACCTATGACATGTGTAAAAGGATAAAACAAAAATAACAGTGTCTTTCCTAGGATCCTTACTGATCCTATGCCTAGGATAAAAGGAAAATGAATACAGTTTGAAAAACTATTATATAGCATAATGTATAAACTTGTCAAATCATTAAGTTGTATACCTGAAACAAATGTAACATTGTGTCAACTATACTTAAAAAAAGAGAAAGAAAAAAAACTATTATAAAAAAGTCTTAGAAAAGTAGACAAATGGTGCTACTGACTTATCTTTATTGAATTAAAATTATACTATGTATAAAATAGCAATTTATACACAAGAATTAATGCATCATAATATATACAATTATCTTTGAAAAGTCAGGATACAAGTTACAATGATTATGAACATAAAACCTGTATTAAAACATTCTCCATAAGTGATTTATTTAGCTGTTTTAGTTCGGAGTCGTCGTTTGAGAATCTGATGATCACTTTCCTTTACTTTACGGTCCATCAAAATCTGAAATTAACAATTTCACAATATTTTATAAATAAAAGCCTATTTATGATTTAGTAAGATCTATTCATGTGCTTAATAATTGGAATAATAGGGATATTTTTGTCCTTTTAGACTATAAGTATACTAATCCAATAAAAAGCATTGTGTAAAGTAATAGATTTTGTAATGATTCTTTCAACACTACCTAACATAGCATTAAAATAATCTGCACCTTATACTGAATTCAGGACATATATAGCTTGAAGTAATTACTGAAGTATTTAGAGGCAAATGCCTCAAATAATTTTTAAGAAAAGATCTTTCACAGCAACAAGTACAATAATCCCCCCCTTATCTGTGGGGCCTATGTTCTAAGACCCCCAGTGGATGCCTGAAACCATGGATAGAACCAAACCCTATGTTTACTGTTTTTTCCTATATATACATACCTATGATACAGTATAACTTATGAGTTAGGCACATTAACAACAATCACTAATAAAACAATTATAACAATATACTGCAGTAAGTTATGTCAATGTTATATGTCTCTTCTGTCTAAATATCATACTACACTCTCCTATCTTCTTATGATGATGAGAAATGATAAAATGCCTATGTGATGAGATGAAGTGAGGTGAATGACATGGAGGCACCATGACACAGTGCTAGGCTACTACTGATCTTCTGAAATATATCAGAAGGAGGATCATCTGCTTCCAGACCATGATGGCCACAGGACATTGAAATCATGGAACTACTGTAATCCAGGGACTACTGTATATATCTGAGGAAAGTAGAAAAGTATTATATTGCAACTAAGAAAAGAAAGCACTTCAGCCAAGGGAAGAAATTATGCACTAATCAGACAGATAGTGAAAAGTGACCAAGAGAATAGTATTTCCAATACCATGGCCTAATTCTTGGCCATTGAGCAAGAATTGACCAATGGCCATTGACCATCAAAACCATTGACCCTAATTCTTCACCACCTGCCTTCCAGGATTGGTATCTGACAGCTACTATTGCAGAAGGTCTCTCCCCTGATTTCTCTGAGCCACTTCCTGTTGAAGGCTTCTCCTTAAATTACTTTTCTCCCATTCCTTTCATCCACTAGGCAAATGCAAGCTTGATGGAAAATTAGAACTTTCCCTGTAATAGCACAGACTGTTCTGAGTGAGGAGAATGAGTCATCGAGTCAGGATGACAAACTACAGTCTTTTCTTAAAAGAACCTGGAAGGCTTAGAGGAAAGGTGGGTGGAAATGACTGAATGTCAATTCTGTACTTTTACCAGGCCCACTTGGGCCAGATTTGTACAACTCTTGTAATAAAGTTAACAAGAAAAATAGGTGTTAGAAGCAAATAAATTACTGAACAGTGATAATTCTATTGATGGAATTAAAATTTCTCTGATTAATTTACAAGTGTAAATATGTGACACTTGTATACATTAATGAAGCACTTATAATTATTATAAGTTTAACACATCAAATAGCAAAAGTATAACATTTAAAGCATATTCCAAGCGATCTGATCTAAAGAATAAAATTTCAAGCCATTATAAAATTCAGATTGTTATGAATACTCTCATATTAAAAAGAACATGAACAGTTTTACTTTTAAGAAAACCAAAGAGTAGCTTACCACTTGCCCAGATATATCAATAGGAGATGAAATTTCATTTGTGTATAATTTCCGTTTGGCCCGTTTTGGTCGAGACATATTTTCTTTACTTACTTCTACACTTGAGAGCTTTGAAGAGCTCATTGTTTCAATTATCTTCTTTGCTGTGAAAAAATATATATTATTTAAATCCTAAAATAACTTTCTAAATGAAAAGGTCTGAAATCCTTAATAAAGAAAACATACCAAATTAAAGAGAAAAAGCACTGTGAAAGGACATGACTAGTCAACTCACAAAGAAAAAATTAACTGTCTCATAACACATGAATAATGGTGAACAGGAAAAACAAAAAAGCAAATAAACGGAACATCATTTGGCTAATGTCAAGAAAGGTTTGGTAAATTATAGTACAGCAAATAAAACTCAGGTGTTTTTAATGACTTGAAAAGGCTTATGCTGTTATGCAAAAAAGCCTGGACCATGCAGCAGTAATAAGCATCTGTAAAGATATCTACAATAAATATTAAGTGAAAGTTGTTTAGAACTGTGAGCCCTTTCCTTATCATTAACACACACACACATACACACACACACACACACACGCATGCAGTAAGTCAAATTCTTAATAGTTGATTGCTTCTGGGAAGTGGAATAAAAATTTTAAATTCTTAGTCTGTACATTTGTTTGTCTTTTCAACAGGTACATACTAATTTTAATAGAAACGTATTTCCATCTGGGAAAACTCCTGGGTACAAAATCCTTATACATATAATATCAAATACATTTTTTAAGATAGAAAAAACATTGAAGGAAATATGCTAAACTGAAAGTCTACTTGTCAAGTGTTAAACTGGGGTTGAAAGAGCTGAGCTGCCCTATGTCAAAGCAGCCAGTTAAGTCAATAAGCCACAATGAAAGCAACACTTAAGCCTTTAACCACTTACTGCAATAGAATAAGCAAGAGGCAAAATGTGAGAAAGTGCCAAATCCACCCCCACCTTCTGTCTTTCCCCATATGTGGTCCAGGTCAGGAAGATCAGCACAGAACTGGGGGGGCGGGGGGGTCACCCCCTGCCCAGGGAGCACTGAACAAAAAAGCTCTTGCACATGCAGTTTTATGGACTTGGGGGTTGGAGGCCAGAGGAAGGGCTAAGAGTGGAAGAGAAAAGTCAAAGGAGAAAGTTCTTCAAGCTTCCCTCCTGTTTCCTGTCATAAGAAGGTCTTAGGCAGAGGTGCCTAAGGAATTTCTTTGCTGAAGGCCCCTGGTAAAGAGGCTGTGAAGGAAGGCACCTTGGCTAGAATTACAGATGTGGATCAGGGCATAGCTGGCCAGAGTCCTGAGTCCTTGACTGTAACTTCTTTCAGAGACTGCTCTCCTTTGGTGTGGGGAGGGCAGTTTTCCCCATGAGGCCTAACAGGTAAAGCCTTTGTAACTGCCTATGGTCAGCCTAAAAAGGAAGAAAAAAAAAAAAAAAAGGAAAAGGAAAAGGAAAAAAAAGTCACACGCAGGATTTTGGCTGGTAGCCACCAAACTCCTTACTACAATGCGCCAGCCACTATCCTAAGAGCTGAGAATGGAACCACACAGTGAAGCTTATACTGTAATGAAAAGATAAGAAAACAAAAATTATAGCTTAACTAATTCAATTTGCACTTTGAAAAGATCACTGGTGGCCATGCACTGGATGGACAGGAGAGAGACAAGAAGGAAAAGTTGGAAAAATAGTGAACAAAGGAATGAAGTAACAGTGATTATCAAGAACAGAATTTTAAAAATTAACCTGTGTTTTTCCCCTCATTTCCAAGTGATCAACAACAGACACAGTGTAGTTATAATCCAAAATCGGGGTATCTTCTACTCCTAGAAATAAATTTTTAAAAATCCACACCAAGGGTGCTGCGCCTGGCTGGCCCACTCAGAAGGGCATTCAACTCTTGATCTCTGGGTTGTGAGTTTGAGTCCCATGCTGGGTGCAGAGATTAAATAAATAAACTTAAAAAAACAAACAAACAAAAAAAAACCAATAAAAAACGGGCACCTGGCTCAGTCCTTAAATGTCTGCCTTCAACTGAAATCGCAATCCCATAGGTCCTGGGATCAAGTCCTGCATTGGGCTCCCTGCTCAGCTGGAAGCCTGCTTCTCCCTCTCCCATTCCCCCTGCTTGTCTTCCCTCTCTCCTGTCTCTCTCTCTGTCAAACAAACAAATAAATAAACAAACCCACACCAGGTACACAGGTAGGGAAGAGGTTAAAGAGCTGAGTCAACCAAGTAAGGAAGTCAATTACTATATGGGTACTTCCCTTTCCTTGAAAACCTATTTTCTTTTGCTATGTAAGTGCTAATCAATATAATTTAAATAAAATACATACGAATCTAAAATAGCAAGTCCTGACTCTCCACATTTAGACATTTAACAGTTTGCTGTTTGTCCCTCCAGGTATCTTCTATGCTTATACTAATTACAGCTTTAAAATACATACAAATGAGGTTTGATAAGTCTGAAGTTCCCAAGTTGTGCACTAAGACATACTACAGCAAACTCACAAGAGCATCCTGAAATATTTTATATATTCAAAGAAAATAGTGACACACAATAATAACTCAAGATAGTTCATAGTCTCCAATGATAACACATTACATTCCTTTTGATGATGATGTATCTTTGCAACCTTGATTTTCAGAAGCTGAGTCTTCAGTGGTTGTTTGGCCTTAGCACTAACAGATAGAATATTAGGTGTTTCTTTGGGTGTAGGGGAACAATAAAAAAAAATCACTGAGACATTAAGGGCACTGTGAACCAAGAAAGTTTTGAGGACCTCTGTTGTAAGTTTTTACAGAAAGTGTTTTTATACTTCAACTGTCCCCTGCTTTAGTTCCTTTCCTTCCCCATTCTCCTCACCTCTAGTCTCTAATTTATCCCACTGCCACCACTGACGCAATCTCCTGAAGATCCACTCCACTGCCTGCCCCTTGCCCCCAATGCTCTCTCCACACTCTCCATTCCAGATGTGTACTGTTACCCCAAAGTGCCTGCACATGCCCTACACTCTCCTGGTACTCTGCCTCTCTCAAAACTGTTCCCTCCAGTAGATGTGTGTGTGTGTATGTGTGTACATACACATGTATGTTTGTGTTTACCTATATGTGTACAGAAAAAGTATGTATCTTAGGGGCACCTGGGTGGCTCAGTGGGTTAAAGCCTCTGCCTTCGGCTCAGGTCATGATCTCAGGGTCCTGGGATATAGTCCCACATAGGGCTCTCTGCTCAGCAGGGAGCCTGCTTCCTACTCTCTCTCTCTGCCTGCCTCTCTGCCTACTTGTGATCTCTTTCTCTCTGTCAAATAAATAAATAAAATCTTTAAAAAAAAAAAAAAGAAAACACATTCTAGGGGCGCCTGGGTGGCTCAGTGGGTTAAAGCCTCTGCCTTAGGCTCAGGTCATGATCTCAGGGTCCTGGGATCGAGCCCTTACATCGGGCTCTCTGCTCAGCAGGAGCCTGCTTCCTACTCTCTCTCTCTGCCTGCCTCTCTGCCTACTTGTGATCTCTCTGTGTGTATTAAATAAATCAATAAAATCTTAAAAAAAAAAAAAAGGATGTATCTTAGTATGTGTTTATACACAGATAATTAATATGGTTAATGTTATAAAGAAAAAAGCATGAAGCAACTAAACCCAATATTTACAGAAATACATAGTTTTGATATATGTGAATCAGTAATGTTTGTCAATGCACAGAAAAAGAATACTATAAGAATATATACCATAATATAGTGATAACCTCCGGAGGGTGTAATCCTGCCAGCATTTCAATACTCAAGTTAATCCCATGTCTTCAAAAAAATAAAATTTCCCTTAGCCTCTGAATCAAAATAGCTCTCTTCCTCTAATACTACCATAGCACTTTGCTTGGAACCCTGTAAATACATTAAGCAGGCCACTTTGAATGAATTAATTTGACCCTTTAACAACACAGAGCTTTGAGGAGATTACCCCCTCCATAATGTCAAGAATCTGAGTACAACTTTTGACTCTCCAAAAACTTAACTACTAATAGCCTACTATTGATCACAACTCTTACCGATTAACACATATTTTGAATGTATTATATATTGAAATCTAACAAACTAGAGAAAACAAAATGTTAGGAAGAAAATCATAAATAAGAAAAAATACATTTACAGTAAAGTACTCAGCAAAAAACATCCATGGGGTGCCTAGGTGGCTCAGTCAGTTAGCCTTTGAATCACGATCTCAGGGTTGTGAGATTAAGCCCTCTGTCAGGCTCCATGCTGGATATGGAGGCTGCTTGGGATTCTCTCTCTCCCTCTCCTTCTGCCCCCTACCTCTAAAAACAAAAGAAAACAAAAAACACCCACATTTACGTGGACCTGCACTGTTCAAGCATCAACTGTACTTACATATGGTTCTTTCTCTTCAACTCTAGTGAACGTCTGAGCATTGCATCCTCTCATACCACGGTATGACATATGTACTCCCACGGTACTCGACATATGACAATGACTATTCGAACTACGATAATCACTGTTATTGAGTTTACACACTAATCAGATATAAGAAAACATCTAACATAAAAGGTCATTTAGTTTTCTGCAAACCTTTTGACTGAAGAATTGTTGGAGAATGTTGTAAGAAGTCTCCAAATTTCTGTAGTGTTCCTTCTTTTTTCTTAGTGGTCACATTTGTACTGACTGTGGATGCCTGACTCCGTAAAGAGTATGTTTTCTTAGATGATGGACGTGTGGAAACCTAAATAATAAACATTTTTTGTTACCATCAATGAGAAATGGTAGAAGGAAATAGCTGTGACCACAGCTGAATTAAAAGAGGCCAGACATAGGTCACAAATTCGCAGGCAAGGAACTTGGGATTAAGTATATGAGGAGAGGATAAAAGAACCAAAGAATGGCAAGATGGGTGTGACAGGCTAACTCAGAAGTACTGGGCCTGCTGCTGGCCCAATGCTAAAGGTTATACCCTAAGCCAAATTAGATGAATAAGAAATGGGATATAAATGAGTTATAACTGGACAGAAGTGGATTTCTGAGTAATTACTGGGCAACTTTGACATCTTTATTTTTATATTCTACCTTATAAAAGAAAGTTAAGAAAATGGTCAATTCTGAACACATTAAAATACAAACCTTTTGTTCCTTTTTGACAGAAGAATTTCTATGCTCAGAAACAGGAGACTTCAAATTAGGTCTGGGTGTAGCATTCTTCTTATTTTCACATTTCACCAAGTCCTAAAATTAATGAATTTCAGCACTGGTTACTTTAACAATATTTTCTTTCTCTAGGCTCAAAAAAAAAAGATGGTTTTTAATCAGGGGTGATTCTGACCCCAGGGGATACTGACAATGTCTGGAGATATTCTGGGTTGTCAATCCTGGGATAGGAAGGTGTTTATTGGCAACTAGTGGTAGAGGCCAGGAATGCTCCTAAACACCCTGACAAATGCATAGGAGAGCCTTCCAAAACAGAGGTATATGAATCCAACATCAATCATGCTGAACTTAACAAACCCTGACTGAAGGTATGACTTTTTCTCCCAACTTTATTGAGGTATTATTGACATATAACATAGGTAAGTTTAAGATGTACAGTGAGAGAATTTAATACACATATATATGACAATATGACTGAAGGTATGAATTTTTCACACACATCATAATGAAATTACATAAGCTAAATAAGAAATAGTAGAAGGGATACCATCTTTTATTTGAACCCCATTTCTAAAATATAGCAATACATCTACCCTTTCCCCAACTCCCAAATCAGGCAGAGTCTCTGTTTAAGAACTCTAATTGAAATCTGACAGTAGCAAAAACAGAACAGAATAAGAACAAGTAAAAATCTTTAGTATAAGCATAGGCAAAATGCTAAAATCAAGAAATATAATCTATCTTCCCTACTAAATAGGTATGCCATATTACTTTTCTTTCTCCCACATAACTTCTCTTAGGACAAAGTCTCTTGTAGTATATTAACTGAATCAAACTCATACAAATCCTAGTTGTACCAAAGATTATAAACAAAAAAGGGGAAAAAAGGGCAAGAAAAGAAACAAAGAAAAGATCATAACTGAACCTCAGAATTCAAGTTACAAAGCAGAAGTCATAAGGATAAAAAGAAGCAGACTTCCTGAAAAGGGAAAGACAGATGGTATTCAATGGAAAACAAATGAAGAGCAGTAACTCCATCATACTTGCAGTGTGCAATAAAAAGGTCTCTGGAGTCTTCACTGGATTAGAATATATATAGCACTACATAAGTGGTTTTCATGAGGACCTTACAACACTCAGTTTATTAGAGCAGTGAAGAGCTCATAAAATCAGAAAAAACTTTTAAGTTTCTACATGATTTATCTACACCAATCTGTATATCTATTCTGAAAAACACATGGGGAGTATATACCAACAGTAAAATGAACAAAATAATTGGCTTTTAAAGTCCTGAGTACACAACCAAGTTTCCCTTTCCCTTGAAAAAATGAATCAAGGAAAAGTCAACATAGATCATAATGAAATTAAAATACTATTTTAATGTTATCTAAAATTTATTAAATATAAATTAAATAAATATTGAATAAAAGTTAAATAAGGCTCTACTAAACAAGCACTTAAGTATTCTAGGTGTAGCAGGAAAGATGCTAAATAAATTTCATTCAGCAAATTTATTACCTGACACAGAGCCTCAGGAGTATGGTTAATATTATTTCTGCTCTTCCACCAGCTTGAAAATATACTACTCTTTAAAGAAGTTGGGGAAAAAAAGTTGAAGAAAAAGTTATTGTGCTAGAGAGTTTATAATTAGTTTTAAATTTAAAACAAGTTACTTTTTAAAATAAATATTACCATTTCTTATGTATCCAGCACATGTGGAACAAAAGCTAAGCATTTTAAGCCTAGTATCTCTAATCCTTTATTTCCAAAAGGAGTAAACTGAGAATGGGAAAGTTTATGTGACCAGCCCAAACTGCTTGACTAGGATATGACAGAAGGTTTGCTAACTCTACAGAGAGCTACAGTACAAAGTAGTAAAGAGTTTGTATCCTACCACTAAATAGAGGCCCACATTTTAATATACCAGCTGACAGAAAAAGTCTCTCTTCCAAAATCTACTATAACCATAGAGAACTAAGATTTTAGTTAAATAACAAAGATTATACTCAAGCAAGTTAGTCATTTGGTTTCTCTAATTTCTTTATCAACCCTTTTCTCTTCCACTGGAGGGAAAGTCACTAAGTTTGAACAGGACTGGTATACTGAAATAGCTCTCCAGTGAAATACACCATCACTTGACCTATCACAGCTTCAATGAAACAAGGGCTAAGTTTTAATAACCCTAAGCTTTCTGTTTAAGGACTATTAGACTACAATAATATTCTTCTTTTTTTTATAAAATATTTTATTTATTTATTTGACAGAGAGAGAGACAAGCGAGAGAGGAAACACAAGCAGGGGGAGTGAGAGTGGGAGAGGAAGAGGCAGGCTTCCTGATGAGCAGGAAGCCCGATGCAGGGCTCAATCCCAGGACCCTGGGATCATGACCTGAGCCAAAGGCAGACACTTAATGAATGAGCCAACTAGGTGCCCCACGATAATATTAAGGAGTATAAAATATGCCACAAATTATGATTTTGGTCTCCAACAGCAGTGCTTATGAACAAGAGGGCAGTATAAAAGTTTATGTATAATAACTGAGCTTAAGTTTTGCTTGCTAAATTCACTCATTAGTTAAGTACTTACCTCCTCCATTTCATTACTCTTCCTCTTCCGGGCCTTGGAAATCTTAACCGTCACTGGTAAAGTGCAACCAGGGTGTTTCACTGCCATTTTGTTTGGCCGTAAAGGTGTAAATTGAATCTCTAACTCAGGTTTTGGAAATCGAGTGGTTTGATTATTTTCTGTTGACACTTCACAAGAGTCAAGGACTACAGAGCCATCCTACAACAGAATTAAAACAAAATTCTGGAAACAAATCTTATTTGCAGAATATGAATTCATGAATGACAAAGAATTAACTCTTTCAAATACCTGTCAGAGACAATGAATTGGAAAAGATTAAAGAGTGCTTGCTTAAGTTAACCACAGAAGGACAGAAAGACAGAGTTACCATCTACCCTCTCCAGGTTTATACATGATATTTTAAAATCTAAGGAAAAAGAGATCAGTATTTCCCAAACCTGTATGATCATAAGGATAATTTAGACAATTTGTTTAAAAGATTCTTGGACCCTACCACAAACCTACTAAATCAGCAATCTCCTAGGAAAGTCTAGGATTTTTAATAAGCACCCTAGTTAAGGTAGATTAAATTGGCTTTCAATTCTTTGTTACTCTTCCCATTGAGAAATGGAGTCTCATTCCCCTTCCTTGAATCTGGGCTGTCCTTAACGACTTCCACGGCCAACAGGATGTGGTGGAAATAACACCATCATTCTGAGGCTCAATCATAAGAAGCCTGTAACTTCTACCCTGTGTCCTCTTTGAAAAGTTACTTTCACTCCCCCTTCAAAATGCCTTATTCAGAATGCAGCCACTGTGCTGTGAGAAGCCCAAACCACAGGGAGAGGCCACATATAGGTCCAGCTGAGTTCCCAGAATCAACTATCAGCTCCATGAATGAATCATTTTAGACTTTAAGCAAAACGGAGCATATTGATTTCATGAAGGCAAGAAAAATATACAAAATAGCATAATAAAACCATTCACCAGAACTGCGGAATATACAATAACTGCTGGAATTTGTAATAAGAATAGGAATCAGGAGGTTTAGGACATAAATTTATATATACATATATATATCTATATATAAATTTATAAAGAAATGGTCCATATATAATTGCCTTTGCAATCAAGATTAATCTTATTTATGAACCAACTCCAATTTTTTCTTCAAATGATATGATCTGTCTTAGTCTCTAAGGCCAATGCTAATTATCTGAAACTCCACCAAAAACTATCAAAGAAAGGGCAAGAGAAAAGAAATGGCTCCTGCTATTTCTCCAGATTAAAATACCCTTCTCTTCCTATTCACAGCTTGGTAAAAGTCTATTCACCGTCAAGACCCAGTATGATGTTACCTTCTCTAATCCACATCCACAACCACTCAGGCAAAATTCATCATATCCTCCCCTTAGGCAATTTCCTTTTTAGCACTCTTCATGACTCTTAGCCCACAAGATAAAGCCAAACAAGTTGTCATTTAGGCATCTGTCTTACTAGATTCTTTACTCCTTGAGGATGGCAATCATGCCTTATATTTGTATTCTCAGTGTTTAGCAATGTTCCCAACCAACACTGAAAACTTGCAAATGTGTTTAAAAAATAAATGCAAAAAAGGAATTTGTCTTCAAAATTTTAAGTAACATAAAATTTTTATTTATTTTATATGTATTCTAAGACTCTATTATCCAAGTGATTCACAGAACCCTAAGCCCACTACAGATTAAGGAAACTCACTGTGAATTACTGAGATTTGGTAACAAAGTTATTAAATGGGTACAATTAAAAAGAAAAACTACTGAATGCATATTAAAAGGACATCTTACGAGGGCTAATATTCATCCATGTTTTATCTTTTGTAGGATTTCCTACTTCTGACCAAGTTTGTTTATACTAACAGATCTGATGTTTGCAGTAAGTATCATTTTGAGAAGAGATTAATATCCTTTGGGGATCTAATCTTCCAAAAGAATTTCACTTCTCATAGGCCTTTAGGTTTTCCTTCCCACACCCAAGAGCACACACAGCTAACTGCACAGCAAGATACTTAAAACAACTGATTAAATTAAACATGCAAGTGTTATTTATTAATTAACGGTCACTGGTAAAGAGGGTAAAAAAGTGGACTGTGTAACCAAATGCCCACCTCTACTTCATTCCTGGAAATTTCAAAACTTGTTGATTGAGGTTCCGTTTCAACTCTGCCAGGATCCATTGAACTTACATGTGTAGGCTTGATATCCACATTTAGTTCTTCCTAAGAAATAGTAAAACAAGCCATTATAACCAAAAATGTATTAAAACACTTCACCTAAAGAACAGAAAAATCAAGATTTGGATGGATTAAATCATGGAAGTAATGAAAGACTTCCTCCTCTCATCCTCAGAGACTTAGGAAAGGCTGGTAAACTTGCCAGCCTCTGGGCCTAATCAAAAGAGAAATCTAAAAGATTACTTTCAATTTTTGAAGTTTTAAGTGTATTCTCTCATTTTACTTTCATTCCAACTCTCTCAGCTAGATTTGGCAAGAATCATCATCCCTACTTTCTAGATGAGGAAACCAAAACCCAGAAATATAAAATCACGTGGCCAAGGTCTGTACAAAGTTTGAAGTTCTGGAACCCCAGCAACCGCTTTGACACATCATTCTGAAAAACTTGAGGAGTCTTGAATATGCAACTACAGTATCAGAGTAGAAAAGACCATATCAATAACTAGACCTTTTCTTGCTGCACACCTCATTCCTATTCCTCAGTCATAGGGTATGTTCTATTCCTATACCCTATTTAAGGCATCTATAAAGAAGTATCAGATTATAGTTTTAAACTTGATAAATTCACCATGGGCCTTCTCACGATTCCTATCAAAAGCAAAAAGCAAAAGTCATATATATCTCTTATGTCACCTATCCAAGTAAAAAATGTTCCACTGAATCCACAACATGGAAAGCAACTAGCATGTATTAACTTCCACTGTGATAAAAACTGTGCTAATTGTTTTACAAATGTTCTCAATTTTCACAACTCTATTAGGAAGATATTACTATCTCTGTTTTAGAGAAGTTCAGATGTAATAAGTAATTTTCCCAAAGATCCCAAAACCAGTGACAGCAACTGACACCTAGTTTTTCTAAGTTTCTAGTCTATGCTATTTACACCACATGCTACTACCTCTTTAGCGGTCTTCATCTTAGAATCATGAAGTCTTTTGTTGTAACAGAAAGGCACATACATTTATTTTCCTATTGTCTGGAGGCAGCAGTTTTTTAAGCATTGATCATTTATTCTGGAAAGACCAGCTTCAGATGTACCCTGACTTGATTACACCAGGAAGTAGCTATCTGTGAAATACAATCCTTTCTCCATGAAGGGTTCCCAACCCTAATGCAATATTACAAAAGTAACTCCTGAATGACTTACCATTGTGAGTCATTTTCAAAACAATTCATTTTCAAACAATTCAAACCTTTAAAAAGTAAACTTAGAGTGGGCCCAAATATTTAAATATTACCAAGATTTCAGATTGAATCACATTTCTATATTTGAGAGGTAGATGAGGGACTAAATCACAAATTGTTTATTTTCTAATTACCCTACCTGAAAGAGATGACCAAAATATCTGAGAAAGTACTGTTTCTCAGTTGGTCACTGGCAAATCAATCACAATGATAAAGCTCTGAAAACCTGAAATATACAATAACTACCCAAATAATTTTTCAGACTCTGATTCTTCTGTGATCTATTGAAACATTTTTTTATCCTCTGAGAGTTAATCAATTAAATAATTTTGAAAAATTCCTGTGTTCAATAAAAAAAAGGCACTGAAAGAACAAGATTCTACTCACTGTTTCAGGAGGCTCCAATGTGATCTTTCTTAATTGTTCAATTTCATTATCTTTCTGAATATTACTAGAGATCAGTTCCTTCAGCTGTATTTCTAAAGCTGCAACCAGTTGATCCCGTTCTTCTCGCCACTTCTGAAGATTCTCTTCTTTCTCTGCTAGTTGGGTTGTAAGTATTTCCTAACCAGAAAATAAAGAAAACGTTATGAAAGTAAGAATTCTCTGAAATTTTTACTAGAAATAACACAACTATGAGTAAGACATTTAACAAATTACATAGTTAAGGCCAAATAAAATATTTACTTGTAAAACAAAATACACAATGCCTTTACATATTTACTTTCCACATACTGTATTTATACCTATCCCACCTCATTCCAAAAATCAGCTTATTGGTCACTTTTTTAAAAAAGCAATTATCGTTTTTAAACTAATACAAGCGTTTCCCTCCAGTATTTTGGAAATGAGAGAGTAAAATTACAGTAAAGCAAATGACAAAACTAATAGCAACAAAAAGCAGAGAAATGAAAATTTGAAATACCATTTTCAATGAATTGAAAAACCATGAAATAGTGGTGAATTAAATAAAATATGCATAAGACCTAAACAGAAGCCGCAAAACACTGCTGAAAGAGAAGAAAAATACATCAATAAATGGAGAGATAATTTGTGCTCAGTGATAAAAAAAACTCCATATTGTTAAGATGTCAGTTTTTCCCTAAATAGATCTATAGAGTCAAGGCAATCTCAACCAAAATCCAGGCAGGCGAGAGTGTATCTGTGCGGAAATGGGAAAGCTCACTGTAAAAGTTATATGAAAATGTAAACGACCTAGGAAAGTAAATTTTTACTAGGATAGTAAAAATTATGTTGAAAATGAAGAACAAAGTGGGAACAAACACACTGTCATTTCAAACCTATTATAATAATCAAGACAATGTGATACTGGTAGAAACAGAGATCAGTGGAACAGAAAAGGTCCACAAGCTCATGGTCAATTAACATTCTATAATAACACCAAAGTAAGTCAGTGGAGGAAAGGACAGTCTTTTCAATAAAGAATGCTGGAACAACAGCCAAATGAAAAAAAAAAAAGAAAGAACCCCAATCCTAATCTCATACCATATACAAAAATTAATCTTTGGACAAAAGTGCAGAGCAGTGGGAAAGGTTTATTTTTTTTTTCAATAAATACTACCAGGAAAATCAGTAATCCACATTAAAAAATTAGTCTTGATGCCTAACTCAGTCCAACACAGAACTCAATACTAGAATCAAAATATGAAAGGTAAAAACCTATGTAGGAAATTGTGTAAGAGAACATCTTCGTGTTTTGGGGGTTAATAAAGGAAAAGATCAGGAAAATGAACTAAAATATATCTAAGAACTTATATTCATAAAAAGGCATTAAGAGAATAAAAAGTAAACTAGAGATTGAAAAAAGGTACTTGCAACACATGACAGAGGGCTCCTACCCAGAAAGTATAAGAAGCTCCTACATATCAACTAGAAAAAGCTAGACAGTCCAATAGGAAAAGGTAAGGGGACCCTATAATCTTCAACCTCATTAGTACTCAGGGAAAAAAAAGCACATTAAAACCATAAAAAATGACCAACAACACCATGTTTTTGAAAATATACAGCAACTCCAAGACTAGAGTATAAACGGGTAGAACAACTCTGAAAACCAACCTGATATTCTACCAGAGTTCCACACATGTGTACCCTATCATCCAACATTTCTATTCTTAGCTAACTATGCAAGAGAAATGCATAAAAATGTATTTTTGCATTTTGCATGTGACTGAGAGAAATGTATAAAAGTGTTTATAGAAGAATTTACACGTAATAGCTCAAAGCAGAAAATAATTCATGTATCTTCAGTATTAAAATGAATAGGCCATGGTATATTCATACACTGCAATATTCAGTAATGAAAATGGACTAATTCCAGCTATATGTGACATGAGTAATTCTCACAAACACAATGCTGAAAGAAGCCAGGTAAAAACAAATGCATCCTACATAATTCCATTTACATAAAATTCAAAACTGGCCAAAACTAAAGCACAACAGTAAAAGACAGAATAGTTACTACCACTGGGAAAGAAATAGAAGAGGAGCCCTCAGGGGGGGCTGGTAATGTTCTATTTCTTGAAATCGGTGGTACTTCCGGGGACACTGACTTTACAACAGTTCACCGAATTATCATTTGTTTTATTTACTGTGATTTACTGCGTTACATGTGGTGATTTTACAAATTAAAGATCTATACCTTAATATGGCAGACTCATACATCCTAGGTATGACTGCAGAGAAATCTTGGGAAAAAGAAGGAAGCTATCTATTTCTAGGATTAAAAACTTAAAGTAGGTTTTGGGGTTCCTGGGTGGCTCACTCAGTTAAGCTTCCAACTCTTGATATTGGCTCAGGTCATGAGATGGAGCCCCACTTGTGGCTCCTCGTGGGGTGTGAAGTCTACTTGAGATTCTCTGTCTCTTTCTGCCCATTCCTCCCTCCCTGCCCCTCGAGCACGCTATTTCTTAAAAAGACAAACAAAATAAAACAAAACAACTTAAAGTAGGTTTACTTGCTAGCATTACTGCCAGAAGGATCACTGACTGGGAAAAGAGCACTATTCCTGGTTTAGTGCTGGAGTGACTGACAGTGCCAACAGTTTTGATTTCACTTCTTGCCTCTTACTATTGCCTAGGAAGGTATGATGGGCTGTGGGACAGGGGCAGAGAACTAGTAGCAACGCTTCTTGTTAAGACAAATGAAGCATCAGAGAATCCTGCTCAACCCACCATTTTCTAAAGATACCTTCAATCACGTGGAATTGGCACATGAAATATATTGCCATTTCAGAGCTGTAGTAATGACAAGTTATTAGTCTCATATGATTTAGCATATGACAAAAAGCGTCAAGACTCTAAGGAAACGACAGCTAGGGGGCACCTGGGTGGCTCAGTCAGTTAAGTGTCTCCTGGGATCGAGCCCCACATTGGGTTCTCTGCCCAGAGGGGACTCTGCTTCTCTCTCCCCCTCTGCCCCTGTCCCCAGCTCAGGCTCTCTCTCTCGCTTTCTTAGGTAAATAAATAAAATCTTAAAAAATCAAAACACAACAACAACAAATAATGACAACTAATGTAATGTAGTATTATAGATGAGATTCTGGACCCAGAAAAAGATATTAGTGGGAAAAAGCTACAAAATTCTAATAAGGCCCACAATTCAGCCAACAGAAATATAATAATGTTAATTTGTTGATTTTGACCATTGTATTATTGTGACATGAGGTGCTAACATCAGGAGAAGTTAGTAGTAAATACACAAGGACTCTGAATTAGTTTGGCAACTTTTCTGTAAATAAAATGATTTCAAAATAAAAAGGTTAAATTATTTTTAAAAATCAATGAGAAAATCACTCCTAACTTACTGAAAATTATTATCTTGGTTTTACAGGGAAGCTTAGCTATTATCTGTAAAATTCTGTCATAAACACACAAAAATACCAGCAATGACAATGTAATACTGCCAAGTTACTACTATTAAAAGGAGAAAATCAGCTTTTCATTTAAAGATAGTGTCAATATGTTGCACAATAGCTTTCCTAAAACCAACAATACGTTTTAACTTCTTTTTTTCTGTTGGCAACATAAGTTGTCAAACAGACTAAACAGTCAATTAAAACAGGAGAGGAAAAACAAGCTAAGATAGAATTGCTGCTTAGAGCTACAGCTACTAAGGGTGCCTGGGTGGCTCAGTGGGTTAAGCCTCTGCCTTCAGCTCAGGTCATGATCTCAGGGTCCTGGGATCAAGCCCCACATCAGGCTTTCTGTTCAGCAGGGAGCCTGCTTCCTCCTCTCTCTCTGCCTGCCCCTCTGCCTGCTTGTGATCTCTCTCTCTCTGCTTGCTAACTAGCTAGCTAGATAAATAAATAAAGCTACTCAAGATAAAAATGAAGGTTACTTCTACCTATTATCTTCAAGAAACCATTTAGTTGACTTTTTTTTTTAAGATTTTATTTATTTATTTTAGAAACAGAAGAGAACATAAGCAGGGGGAGCAACAGGGGGAAAGGGAGACAAGAGAGAGATTCTCAGACTCCATGCTAAGTGTGGAGACCAATGTAGGGCTCAATCTCATGACTCCAAGACCATGACCTGAGCCAAAACCAAGGGTCAGATGCTCAACCAACTGAGCCACCCAGGCACTCATAATTGGCTTAATTAAAAGTCCTGATAGCATTAGCTTATGACATAACAGACACACACCATATTAATAGAATCTACAGTTCACAGTGCAAAATCTTATAGTAAAGATCACCCTGTATCAATCAAAAGGAAGAGATGTTTAAGTTCTCTATCTAGATACAGACATGTAATTAGGCATTTTCCCAACTTGCTAAATGGACTGAAGAAAGTTAAAATAAGAATGTAAGTGAATTTCAAGATTGGGACAGAAAAGTCATCTTACAGACAAATAGACTGCCTTTTAAAAGAGCAAGAAAATCAAGCAACCATGTAAAAACTGGTAAGAATCTCAGGGATAAACTTAACAAACTAAAGAAGCTGGTGAAATACATCAAAGATAAAATATAATTGTTACCAACCACTTCATTTTGTTGTTTTAAACAACGCTCTCTATCTTCAGCGTATTTTTTCATCTCTTTGTTTCGTAGATTCTCAGCTTCCTTTGCCTGAGTGATAAGCATCATTTTTTCTTCTAGCCATTTCTTTCTATCAGTTTTATATTTATGTTCAGATTCCTATGTATATAAAAATAATACTGGTAACTATCACATGCTTAAATAATACTTAAGCAATAGTCAACAAATTTATTTTTAGAACACATTCATATAATCCAACACTTTTTTACCTTTTTGAAAATTAAAAATAAGTGTTTTTCCTTAAACAATGATACGATCAGAGTTTATTTCAGATTATAAAATGAATACTGCTGGCTTCTTTTTCTAAATGGACCTTCTTTTATGAACTTACATTTAAGGACTCTCCTTCATCAGTGATGTTAAGAACAAATAAACAACTTCTATTTCTGAAAGAGTTATAAAGACCCAAGTCTTTCTAAATGCCAGAAAAGAAAAAGGCTTGGTTTGTGATTGTCATTTCTAATTGTATGGTTTCAAAAATAAAATATTTCTGGGTATATGGGATGCCAAGTAAAAAATAACTTGTGCAACAGGACATTCATGAATCTGAGGAACACTGGGAATGGCTAGGATGAGAATACAGCTGATCAGTAATTTCCATTCCAGAATTACAAAGTTTATAATCTATGTGATTACATCATTTGAGAAGAACATAAAATAAACCAATAGTCCTTAATATGAACGTTCCCAATATAGTTAGTATTTTCTCTAAATAATGGAGTATTTACTTTGTTCTAGCTGCTTTGGGATTTTCCCAATAGAAAGGGTAAATTCTAGAATATATAATTAATAGTTAACAAAAGATAGTACTTTTTATTTGTTCAGTATCTGATTACATATAGCATGAATTTAAGAATATAATTTAGATCCAGCCAACTTTTTAAAATCACTATTAGGCTTTCTTCAATCTCAAAACTAGTTCCTTTTAATAAAATGTATAAAATTTTAAGTGGTATTTGGTAAACCCCATTAAAAAAATATTTACTCCATATGTTGTATTCTGTACAGTATTTAGAATTGAACATGGAAAAAATACAAATGCAAAATAGAATATCCTTTATATAATACAGTTTCAAATATATTCTAATGTCCAGATACACAACTGTATTCTTTTCCAACTTCATAACTGAAAATGAAAATGATTATATACAAAATAATCTTCCTAACAGTCCTCTTTACCACAGCAGTATTTGAGGACTAAGAAGTTTAAGGAGTAGAAAAATAGATATTCAAATAGATATATTCAAACATATAAGAAGTAGTGATTTTAAGACTTAAATATAGAGGAAAAAAAAGAGAAGACCCAACCACTGTATTTTCATTGACATTAATGGTCGTTTGCATCTTGGGAATTTCTGCCCCACATCATCTCAATATATACTGAAAAATAATACCTATATGTAAACATTTCCCAGGTATTTCACCCATATCTAAATTAATTATAAAATATCTGCTGAATTCTCCTCTCGTGAGAAATACCATGGCTAGATACATACATACATACATCAAATCATACCTGTAACTCATCCTGAAGCTCACTGAGTTTTTCACTAAGTACATCTGTGTTATCCTCAAGTTCTTTGTTTGACCTTTGATTACTTTTGGCTTCCAGATCATTGCATTTTTCCTTCCATTTTTCCAATTCTAATTTGAAAACATAAAATTATTTTTTAAAGCACACACAAAAGTTATACCATATAGAGATAATGCGGCATGAGATACATACAAGAATCAGTAGAGCCCAGAATAAAAACATAAACACTGATAGAATTGAGACAAATAAATAAATTTTTTTTAATAAATAAATAAATAAATAAATAAAGTCTTTAGGGGGCGCCTGGGTGGCTCAGTTGGTTAAGCATCTGCCTTTGGCTCAGGGAATCATGTCATGATCTCAGGGTCTTGGGATCGAGCCCTGCATCCAGCTTTTAAGACTTTAAGACTTTTAAGAGTTCTTACAAAATTCCTAGAGAAAACTGAGTATGAGAGCCTCTCAGGAACCCACTGAATAGTGTTCAGAATATACAGTATAAACACATCTCAATCTTAATTATATAGGAAACCTCATGTGGTTCTCAAAAATCAAAAAAACTGTGATAGTATTCTGAAGGATGGAATCAGAGTATTTACCAAGATAAACATATAAGATCATACTAAGAAGCTGGACAGAACTAAAACTCAGTTGAAGATTCATTTTTAACATCTGGGAAACATTATAAGTTATCATCCAGTTATTACGAAAGTATCCTTAGTCCTTCTTTACTACATACAGTTTTACTTAGATAAAACAATTTTCATCACACTGGAAATGGCAAGTGATAGAACACTCCAAAAACACACCAGTAACTTTTTCACTATGAATTATTATAAATACTAAACAACTTAGGGTGCTTGGGAGGCTCAGTCGTTAAGCATCTGCCTCATGATCCCAGGGTCCTGGGATCAAGCCCTGCATGGGGCTCCCTGCTCCACAGAGAGCCTGCTTTCCCTCTCCCCACTCCCCCTGCTTGTGTTCCCTCTCTCGCTGTGTCTCTCTGCATCAAATAAATAAATAAAATCTTAAAAAAAAAACTAAACAACTTTTAAAAAGGAAAGAAATCTAGAGAAATATAGAAAATGGCAAGTAGATTTTTAAGCAGTTTTGTTTTACCTGTGGCCAGTCTTTCAGCTTCCTCTAATTTAGCCTCGAGCACTCGATCCTGTTCCACCTGAGTTTGTTCCTGTTCTTCCAGGGTCATGCGCATGTCTTCAATTATTTTCTCTTTAACATTTAGATCTAAAAATCCGGGGAGAACATTTTAGAAACTACTAACTTCTACATCTAGATACCCAATTTTTCTTGAGTTCTTCTAAAATTAAAATTCACTTTCATTAACCATAATAGAATCTACGATCCATGCAGACAGA
This sequence comes from Procyon lotor, assembly GCA_028646535.1. Classification (NCBI taxonomy): domain Eukaryota; kingdom Metazoa; phylum Chordata; class Mammalia; order Carnivora; family Procyonidae; genus Procyon; species Procyon lotor. The sequence goes on along the minus strand of CM053617.1, from coordinate 39,475,564 downwards.
TGCTTTGTCTTGTTTACTGCAGCATCTCAAAGCCTAGAACAGTACTTGCAGATAAAGCACCAAAAAAGTATCAGACATACAAACAGATACTTGAATGACTGCAAGGATCGATGGATGGAAAAAAACAATCTCTTTGGATAAAATTAACAATTTATAATATTAAACTCGTAATACTAATAAACACAAATCTTAGGATTTAGAAAAAATATTATCTGGCAAAACATTTATTTTCAGCATTAGTATTCCTAAAGCAAAAGTAAAACGTTTACTTCCTAAAAGGAAAAAGGGCTCAATCCCAATTTAACTTTTCTTTTAAATCTCAAGTAATTATGTTTTCTACAAAAATTTCCAAAGCCAAAAATCTGCTTCTAGTATTTTTAAAACCAGCTCTTCATGAATGACTGTGCTACTAGTCCTACCAAAATTGTCTCTGGCCCTTAAAAAATGACTACCATAATGACTTCCAAACAATTCCATTTTAATGCTGTCTGCTAGAAAGAGGCAAAAAGGAAAGATTACTTTATTGCCTCTGGTGATGGCCACGTTTGTAGCAGAGCACATTTCAGACACCTAATCAAAACTATTACTGATGGGGCGCCTGGGTGGCTCAGTCGTTAAGCGTCTGCCTTCAGCTCAGGTCGTGATCCCAGGGTCCTGGGATCGAGCCCCGCATCGGGCTCCCTGCTCAGCAGGAAGCCTGCTTCTCCTGCTACCATTCTCTCTGCTTGGTTCCCTCTCTCACTGTGTTTCTCTCTGTCAAATAAATTTTAAAAAAAAATCTTTAAAAAAAAAAAACAAACAAAAAACTATTACTTATGTCAGAGGTAATAAATCTATAAATGCAAGTAGTTCAACCTCAGGTTACTAAACATTAAAAATAACAAAAATCCCAAAAACTGCCTCCCTCAAGGTGCACATAAATAGCAAACTTAAAAAAAATAATAAAGATAAATAAAACAATAAGAAAAAATTGTATAAGTAATTTTCAGTATTTTTGTCCCTTCATATAAGCTGCCAGGAATGCTAATAAAACAGAATTCCTCCTAGGATTAAAGGAGTCTTGGTATTATTGTCTCAACTTTCTTTCAAAAAGCTGGATTATAAATATATTCAGATTATACAATAAAAGTTTATTCAAAGAATCCCTTCCCTCTTCCAACCTATATTTTGCTCTAAACTAGAAGGCTAGAAAGAAAAAGTTTAAGTATCCAGTTATCAATAAGGAAAGTTCCACACCACCAATGATAATTTCACGAACAGCTATCCACCTATTATTTGAAAGTCAGGTGTAGCTGAAAACAACAACAACAACAACAACAACAACAACAAAAAGTGAAAGAGAACTATTTATCCCTCACTGCCTCCAATAATTTACATTTCATTTCAGGAAATAATCAGAAATATTCAACGAATAAAACAGAAAATAGGGGCGCCTGGGTGGCTCAGTCGTTAAGTGTCTGCCTTCGGCTCAGGTCATGATCCCAGGGTCCTGGGATCGAGCCCCGCATAGGGCTCCCTGCTCGGCAGGAAGCCTGCTTCTCCCGCTACCATTCCCTCTGCTTGTGTTCCCTCTCTCGCTGTGTTTCTGTCAAATAAATAAAATCTTTAAAAAAACAAACAAACAAAAAAAAAAAAACAGAAAATAAAGCAGGATGCCTGACTGGCCCAGTCAGTGGAGTGTGCAACTCTTGATCTCAGGGCTGTGAGTTAGAGTCTCATAAGAGGTACAGAGATTAATTAAAAATGAAATCTTTACAGGACACCTGGGTGGCTCAGTCGGTTAGGCAGCTGCCTTCGGCTCAGGTCATGATCCCAAGGACCTGGGATGGAGTCCTGCATTGGACTCCTTGCTCAGAAGGGAGCCTGTTTGTCCCTCTGTCTGCCACTCCCCCTGCTTGTACTCTCTCTCTGACAAATAAATAAATAAAAATTTTAAAATAAATAAATAAAATCTTTAGGTGGCGCCTGGGTGGCTCAGTTGGTTAAGCATCTGCCTTTGGCTCAGGGAATCATGTCATGATCTCAGGGTATTGGGATTGAGCCCTGCATCCAGCTCCCTGCTCAGCAGAGAGCCTGCTTCTCCCTCTCCCTCTGCCTGACGCTCTGCCTACCTGTGCTATCTCTCTATCAAATAAATAAATAAAATCTTTAAAAAGGGGGGGGTCTGACTCTTGATTTTTGGCTCAGGTCATGATCTCAGGGTTTTATGGAAATGAGCCCTGCCTCGGGCTCTATGCTTAGTACAGAATCTGCTTGTTCCTCTCTCTTTACTCCCCCCTCAAATCCCCCTTCAAGCCTGCTCACAATTTATTTCTCCAAAATAAATAAATAAATAAAATCTTTTAAAAAACAAAAAAAAATAAAAATAAAAAATAAAATCTTAAAAAAAAAATAAATAAAGCAACATAAAGACAACTATGAGGGGCGCTTGGGTAGCTCGGTGGGTTAAAGCCTCTGCCTTTGGCTCAGGTCATGATCCCAGGATCCTGGGATCAAGCCCCGAATCGGGCTCTCAGCTCAGCGGGGAGCCTGCTTCCCTCTCTCTCTTTTTCTTGCTGGTCTTTTGCCTGCCTCTCTGCCTACTTGTAATCTCTCTCTCTGTCAAATAAATAAACAAAATCTTTAAAAACAAAAAAGACAGCTATCTTTAAAAACAAAAAAGACAAATATCTCTTCACAACTATCTAAAGATAGCAAAATAAAATAAAATAGAATAAAATAAAATATAGCTATGAGCTATTACAGTTAAATAAATGTCAAATGAACCAGCAATCAAGTGGTTAACATTCAGGAGAGAGGATCACTGAGAGCTATCGTGTCCTAGTAAGATTTCAAGGAGAGGCTTCAACATAACATTTGAGAACAGGTAGGAAGTGGAAAAAAGGGACATCCCAGAAGCTAGGGACAGAAATAAATATGTCATGTAAAACCACAGATGAGAAATACTCACTTAGTGATGGCTGAGATTTATTTCAGAATATCACTGTACCAGATGTATATGAAACGACTACAGAAGCCTGAAACCCTGTGATAACCATTTTCACATATCACAATGGCAATAAATTTGAAGTTTGGTAACACCTAATACTGGCAAATATGGGGCAAAAATGGTTATGTTATACTCTATTTTAATGTGAATATAAACTAGTACAAGAATTTTAGGGAACAATTTAGCAATATTTATCAAAATTTTAAATATCATTTGGTCCAACAATTACACTGCTAGGAATTTCCCTATAAACATATTTATATGTGTGCACAAAGACTTTCATACAAATTCATTCATGGGAATGTCTATAATAACAAAAAATATGTCTAAAACAACAAAAACTATTTTTTTCATCAAAAGGGGTCATATTTAGATGAATGGGTAAAGAGGATGTGGTATACACACACACACAATGGAATACTATTCAGCCACCAAAAAAAAAAAAAAAAGAAATCTTGCCATTTGCAACAACATGGATGAAGCAAGTCAAACAGAGAAAGACAATGATACAATCTCTCTCATGTGGAATTTAAGAAACAAAACAGGATCATAGCGGAAGAGAGGAAAAAATAAAACAAGACAAAATCAGAGGGGGAGACAAACCATAAGAGACTCTTAAATCATAGGAAACAAACTGAGGGTTGCTGGAGGGGAGTGGGGTGAGGGAATGGGATAACTGGGAGGTGGACATTAAGGAGGGCATGTGATATAATGAGCACTGGGCATTATATAAAACTAATGAATCACTGACCCCTACCTCTGAAACCAAAAATATGTTATATATTAACTGAATTTTAATTAAAATAATGATAAAAAAAGAATTCAAAAAGATAAATTTAAAGTGATTACTGATTAGAAAAAAGAGGTCCTATTACTGGAGAATAGATAAAATGTGTTGTCAATTTTTCTTAGATATAATGATATTATATTTTATTATGTATTTACCTTACAAATTTCATCATATGGTATTTAACCATAAAGTATCACCAATTTCTGCAAATACCTTTCAAGTTGCTCAGTTTTATACATACATATTAGAGAAAGAGAGACAAAGAGATGCAAATACGAAAAAATACTTAAAAATAGTGAATCTAATAAAAAGTATTCAGGTGATTTTTATATTGACTTTCTGACTTGTTCACAAAAGTACCTCTTAATTAAAATTTGAGAAAAATAGGTAAGTTGTAACCACCATTCTAACTGTATAAGCAATTAAAATTGTACGTTAAATTAGTATATAATATTATCTCTACTGGAATTTGAAATTATGTTTCATTTATGATCAATACCATGTCTTTAGCCAAATGAAGGACTGCATTTCCTGCAACAGTGTATATTAGCATCCATCTTATCTTTTCTATCCTAATCAATTTTATTGCATTACTTAAGGCTTTCTCTTAAGGGAATAAAATTCTCTTTTCCCATTTATAAAAAACTTCACATTAAATAAATGATGATTTATCAATATCAATAAAATGGAACACTATCTAGCCTTTAAAAAGAAAGGTTAAAAAGAGGGAAAAAAAGATAAAAGTGTATCTGTGTGTGAATATATGGAAAAAATTCTCAAAATTTTCCAAATATGTAGAAACTTATATTAATTAATGATTTTTTCTGGAGTCTTTTTCTTGCTGGTCTTTTGCCTTCTTTATCACAGGAATAGAGGCAAAATAGAGCAGGTTGCAACTAGTGAACAAAACAAGTTAGTCTGGATAAAGCAGAAAAGTTACCTCAGGTTAGGAAAAGGTAACCTAAAATCATAAGCTAGATGGTGAAAGTTTATTAAGTAGGGAGTATGAAAGGACTGAGCCAAAATAATCTTGCAAAAGAAAAACAAAAATGGGAAAATCCACACTTCCCAATTTCAGAACTTACTATAAAACTACAGTAACAATATAGTGTGGTACTGGCATTTTAATAGGAAAATGACACAATGAAGGAAGAGTTTTAGAAAAATTTAATCTAGCTGTATTGTTATACAAGAGAGTAAGTTTGACATAAAGACTGCAATGAGATAGGACAAGTATGGGGAGTCACCATGAAAAAGAAGTAACAGATTTTAGGTACTACAACTGAGAGTAAGGGGAAATAATATTATTTAAAGTCTAAACCCAAGAGTAGACACCATTTTCTGCAAAGGGTCAGACAGTAATTACTTTAAGGCCTATCACGACTATTTACCTCTGCCGCTGTAATATGAAAGCAGCCAGACAATACAAAGGAGAATGTATTGCTATGTTCCAATAAAACTTTACTTGCAAAATTAGGCAGGAAGCTGGATTTGGTCAAAGGCTGCCATTTGCTAATCCCTGGTCTAAACAATAGAAATAGTAGACATCAGAAGTAGAAAGAGAGATCCAGAAAGTTGAGGCAGTTTGAGCAGAAAGAGACATTCAGGTTCAAAATTTATTAAGACTTCAAAACCAC
>CM053617.1:39453001-39469648 GCA_028646535.1 Procyon lotor | reverse complement strand
GAAAATAGTTGCAAAGCCTCAACAGAATACTAGCAAACTAAACCCAGGGACTTATAAAAACCATCACATCCCATGACCAAATGGGATTTATCCTAGGAATGCAATTTTAGTTCAACATATGAAAATCAATCAATGCAATACAACTTATTAATGAAGAACAATACCACACGATTGTCTCAATGAATGCAAAAAAGACATCTGACAAAATTCAATGTTTTAATGATAAAAACATTGAACAAATTAGAAACAGAAAGGAATGAACTTCCTCAACCTGATAAAAAAGCATCTATAAAAAACCCCACACCTAACACTATGCATAATGGTGAAAGAATTAAAACTTTTCCCCTAAGATCAGGAATAAGGCAAAAACGTCCATTCTCGCCATTCTCTACTATTCAACACAGTTCTGGAGGTTTTAGCCAGAGCATTTAGATAAGAATAAGAAATAAAAGGCAAACAGAATGGAAAGGAAGAAGTAAAACTATCTTTATTTGCAGATGACATGATACCTTATATAAGAAAAAAAGAGAGAAAGAAAATCTTATTAGAGTTCATAAACTTGTTCAGCTAAATTTATAAGATACAAGATAAATATAACTAAATCTACTGTATTTCTATATACTAGCAGTTAATCTAAAAAATGGTATTAAGGAAACAATTCCATTTTTAATAGCATTACAAAGAATTAAATACTTAGAATTAATTAACAAAAGATTTGCAAAATTTATACACTAAGAAGTAAAAAATACCACTAAAAGGAATTACGAAAGGCTTAGCTAAATGGAAAGATATTCCATGCTTAATATTGTTTGTTGGCAATTTCCCCAAATAAAGCCTCAGATTTAACAATATCTCCATTAAATTTCCAGCTGGCTTTTTTGCAGAAAATGACAAGCTGGTCCTAAAATTCATGTGGAAATGCAATGAATCCAAAATAGCCAAAATAATCTTGCAAAAGAAGAATAAAAGTTGGGGAAATCCCCACTTCCCAATTTCAGAACTTAGTATAAAACTACAGTAACAATATAGTGTGGTACTGGCATTGAAAGTCCAGAAATAAATCTTTACATTTACGGTCAACTGATTTTCAACAAAAGCACAAAGACAATGAATGCAGTAAAAGAACTGTCTCTTCAAAAAATGGTACTGGAACAACTGATTCTCCATATGTAAAATAACTAAGTTAACACCTACCTCACACAATATACGAAATTACATGCAAGTGGATTAAATCAAAATGAATCAAAGATCTAAATATAAGAGCTAAAATTACAAAACTGTTTTATAAGTTGCTGGGTTTAGTTTGCTAGTATTCTGTTGAGGCTTTGCATCTAGAAGGAAACCTAGATGACTTTGGACTAAGCAATAGTTTCCTAGGCATGACACTTAAAATACAATCAATCAAAACAGACAAATTGGACTTCATCAAAATTAAATACTTTTATGCATCAAAGAACAAAATTTTTTTTTAAAGATTTTATTTATTTATTTGACAGAGAGAGATCACAAGTAGGTAGAGAGGCAGGCAGAGAGGGGGGAAGCAGGCTCCCCGCTGAGCCCGATGTGGGGCTCGATCCCAGGACCCTGAGATCATGACCTGAGCCGAAGGCAGAGGCTTTAACCCACTGAGCCACCCAGGCGCCCCGTGAAAGAACAAAATTAAGGAAGTGAAAAACAACCCACAGAATGGGAGAACATATACAAACCTATCTGATAAGTCATGTATCCAGAATGCATAAAGAACTCTTACAACTCCATAATAAAAAGAGAGATTAAGGGAAAGGACTGAAACATGGGAAAGGACTTCAACTTCTTCAAGATGCATAAATGGCCTATAGCACAAGACAAGATGCTCAGTATCATTAGTCATTAGGGAAATGCAAACCAAAACCACAATGACATATTCCTTTATATATATGTCTACCATAACTACCAATGTATTAGGTTAAATAGTGTCCTCCCAAATTTCATGTCCATCCACTATGAATATGACCTTATTCAGAAATAGGGTACTTGCAGATATAATGAAGTTAAGAATAAGGTCACCTAGGTTAGAGTGGGCCCTAAATCCAATGACTGGTCTCCTTAAGAAGAGGGTAATTTGGACAGAGACCCATAGGGAGAAGAAACCAATACATACACACCCAAAAGGAAAAAAGGCCATGTTAAAACAGAGACAGACTGGAGTTACACCTCCATAAGCCAAGGAATACAAAGGATTGCCATCAACCTTTAGAAATTAGAAGAGACAAGGAAAGGTTCTTCCCCAGAATCTTCAAAAGAAGCACAGCTTGCCCTATCAATGCCTTTATTTCTGATTTCTAGCTTTCAGGATTACATGAGAATAGACTTCAATTGTCATAAGCACGAGTTTGTGGTACATTGTTACAGCAGCCCTAGGAAACTAATATAGATAGCTGTAATTTTTTAAGTGAAAAATAACAAGAGTTGGCAACATGTGGAGACCCTAGAGCCCCCATTTACTGCTCCTAAGAATGTAAAATGGTATAGCCGCCTTGGAAAATACAACTGTTCCTCAAATAGTTAAACACAGAACTTTCAGAGGATCCAGTAGTTCCACACCTGGATCCCCAAGAGAAATTAAAACAAATGTTCACCCAAAAATTTGTACACAAACAGTCATAAAAGTCAAAAAGTAGAAACAATCCAAATATCTATTGACTGATACATAAATAAAATGTGGTATATTCATTACAATGGAATATTAGTCAGCCATAAAAAGGAATTTAGTACTATTACATGCTACAATATGGATGAAACTTGAAAACATAATGCAAGTGAAAGAATTAGACACAAAAGACCATATATTGTATGCACCCACTTAGATGAAATGTCTGCAACAGGCAAATCTAGAGACAGAAAGCAGATTAGTGGCTGACAGGGACTGAGGAGTGACAGCTAATGGGTACAGGTTTCTTTTTGGGGTAATGAAAATGTTCAGGAATTAGACAGTGGTAGTGATTGCACAACCATGTGAATATACTAAAATGCACGAAACTGTACACTTTTAAAAGGTAATTATATGTATTGTATCTCTATTTTTTAAAAAGAATTTTATACTAAGATATCTAAGTATATAGCATTCAGTGTTTAAATGGAAATATAGAAGCTGAACTGAAAATGCACTTTTTTGTTTGTTGGGGAATGTCTCATGCATAACTGAAATCATAGGAGCAAATGGACTCTCCAGTTGAGTAAACAAAGAAAAAAGATGATGACGCCTTAATCAGGCAAGTTGCCCAAGTAGCTGCAGTTCATTCTGAGAGACAGTCACTGACTGGCACAGAACAGATCACAACAGCTAAGACAAGTTTCAAAGGGGGGGAAGCTACACATTACCATTTCATTTAGAAAAAAATATAGTCACACATACTACATAAAAAATGAAAATGAGGAAAAGGAAGAAGGTGGACAATTATGTCAAAATAATGTAAAAAATAAAGGGAAGGAGGGATTACAAAAAGCTAACAGATTTGAAAACATGTAGATTCTAAGTGCCTTGTGAGCAAGTTTCAAGAGCATGGAGAAGATGGAAGTCGGATTAAAATAGTCATATGGGTCTGTGCCAGAGTTCTTGGTATTTGGCAAAGAGAGGAAAAATTAAAATATGATAGAAACTCTAACCTGGTCCAAGGGCATGCTTTTTCGGAAGAGCTAAGATCTCTTCACAGTTGCCAACAATGATAAAGAAGCCAAAGTAAAGAAAACCCCTAAAAAGATTAAGGAAATAGGAAATAATAAGGAATAAAAGCCTAAAAGAAAGGCAAGAGAGGGGCACCTGAGTGACTCAGTCAGTTAAGTGTCTGCCTTAGGCTCTCAGGTCATAATCCTGGAGTCCTGAGATTGAGCCCCATGTCGGGCTCCCTGCTCAGTGGGGAGCCTGCTTCTCATCTGTCCTTTGTCCCTCCCCCCTGCTTGGGCTTTCTCTCTCTCTCAAATAAACAAATAAATCTTAAAAAAAAAAAAGCAAGAGAAAAGAGGACAGTGTGCAGAGAAACATACATATACAGACACACAGACACACACACACACACACACACACACACACACTAAAGTTATTGATCCAAGTAAATCCCACAAATGTCCAAATCATCTAAACAAGTAATAATCTGGTCGTCCTATACCGTTTTTTCAGTTGGCCAAGTACAAACAGCACAAATTAGTGAAAAAAATATGAAACTTAAGAGTGAAACAGACCTAGATTCAAATCCCAGCTCCACTACTCACACAACCAAGAGGTTAAGGTCTGAGTGAGGGGAAAGAGAAGAATGAGCATATTATGAACCGAAAGATGTATGTATCATCTACATACAAAAAGGTATCATCTACATGCAAAAAGGTAATTTCCTATTTCAAATTAAAAATCAAAATCTGAGTGTAAAAAAGCATAAATTAGCACATAAGATTTGAAGCTAAAGTATTAAATGGTTTTTAAAAACTTTTAAAAATACTTTCATTTTAAAGATGTCTTACTTGACATATATTATTATATGATTTTGTCTAAAAATTTATTCCATTCATTGTGACCAATGCAATTAACTGACTTTATGTTTCACAAAATATTGGCCATTACTTAGAAATCAATATTCCTTTAACTGAATATTTCTTAATGTTTTATTTTTCTAAGAGTAAACTTTCTAGAGAATCTTGGTGGCTGAGTCATTATGTGTCTACCTTTGGCTCAGGTTATGATCCCGGGGTCCTAGGATTGAGCCCCACATCGGGCTCTCTACTCAGCGGGGAGCCTGCTTCTCCCTCTCCCACTCCCCCTGCTTGTGTTCCCTCTCTCACTGTCTCTCTCTCTCTCTGTCAAATAAATAAATAAAACTTAAAAAAAAAAAAGAATAAACTTTATGTTGACAAGTCACTCATTAAAATCAATGCTTTTCTCTTTTGATAAAGTTAAGATATCTTATGTTGACCTTCCTTTACAATTTTCAAAGGGAAATGCTAACTCAATTGTTACGGTGACTACCTATTCTGCAGTTATTTTAGTACTGGAAGTAGAGGTTTGTTCCTGACCTTTGCACACTCTCTCATATTGTTGCATAGCTTCTTCCACATTCTGATTACTTAACTGCTCCTGCAAGATGAAAAAACTTGAATTAAATGCAAATGTAACTAAAATGCACAGCAATATTTAACAGTGGGACTGAAAACAGGGTTCAATGTTGGGTTTGAAATCTCTCTCCACAAGGCTGACTACTAGTCTCATGCTTCCAAGTTTCTTTTGCCTTGGAGAAAAGGGTTGGATAAAAAAACAAAACTTGACACCTTTAATCTACCTCAAAGTTACTGGCTAGTCATTTTATTTACTCAATTGTTTAAGCTACCATGTTCTCTTATACACCAGAAAAAGCGGAAATGAAGAAATGGAGGTTTATTATGCATTTAACACAGGAGGAACAAGAGAAGCCATAAAAATAAAGTTCCTTATCTATAAACTTAAAGGGCAGAAAAAATAGGGTCCTTCATACCCTCTATGTAGGAAGTAGCTGGGAAGTTTGAAAAAACTAGCAGGAGCCACAAGAGGCAAGAGAAAATTATGGGCCCTGGAAATCCTCCAATTCTAGTTTTAACCTGTCAGGTAATCCAACCTTCACTCCCTATCTCATTTAATATCAACACTATCTCCTTACATTTCAAGTCTTGGAATGAATGAATCATTACAGAACCTGGAAATCTCAGAAACCTATTATGAAAGTACAAACTGCTTTATTAGGATTAAATTCAGTTAAAAATTCAAATCATGTGTTTACACCTGAATATTCATTAGTTTGCTTCATTAAAAGCCAACACTGCAAAGAATACAACAAATCCATTTTATAATTGTTGCCAAATCCATTTAACTAATGTCAAGCAAAATTTAACCACTTATCAAGGGATTTTGCTTTTTAAGTATCCTTTCGAAAAATAATTTTTTATAAGACATGAGCTTCATTTTCTTTTTGCTTTTTATTTTGAAATGATTTTAGATTTACAGAAGAGTTGCAAAGATTAAGTAGACATATCCTGTAGAAACTCCACGTAGTTTCCTCTAATGTTAACCTTATATTACCATGATACATTTATTTAAAAATCGAGAAACAGTGGACCAAAAAGTGAGCAGTTGAGTTTCTATGCTCTATTACTTAAAATATGAAAACAATCACCTTTGTATGAAAAAAAGAAATTAGCACTACTATAATAATATTAACAACACTATAGACTGTATTGGATTTCATCAGTGATACCCTTTTTTGCTTCTAGCATCTCATACAGGACACAAGACTGAGTTTAGTAATCCTGTTCCCTTCATCTCTTCCAATCTGTGAGGAGTCCTTGGTAGTCCCTTTCTTTAATGGCCCTGACACTTTTTACTGGTCAGGTATTGTGTACAAACATCCTCAGTTTGGATTTGTCTGATGTTGTCTAATGATTAGACTGAGGTTATGGATTCGGGGGGAAAAATACACATAAGAGATGTACCTTTCTGGTCCCATCAAATCAGGAAGCACATGGTATCAATATGATTTACTACTGGTGATGTTATTCTTGAACACCTGGTTAAGGTGGTGTCTGCCAGGTTTATTTTCTGTAAAGATACTAATTTTTCCTTTCCATACTCTATTCATTAGAAGCAAATCACTATGGTCTTATTTAATTTTAAGTATTTAATTTTTAGATTCCAGAAATAGTCAAAAAAGAATCTGTTATAAAGAACTGATACACTGGAGCACCTGGGTGGCTCATTAGGTTAAAGCCTCTGCCTTCGGCTCAGGTCATGGTCTCGAGGTCCGGGGATCAAGCCCTGAGTTGGGCTCTCTGCTCAGCAGAGAGCCTGCTTCCCCCTCTCTCTCTGCCTGCCTCTCTGCCTGCTTGTGATCCCTCCCTCTCTCTGTTAAGTAAATGAATAAAATCTTAAAAAAAAGAACTGATACACTGAGGTGCCTGCCTGGCTCAGTTGGTTAAGTGTCTACCTCTCGATTTTGGCTCAGGTCATGATCTCAGGATCATAAGATCAAGCCCCACATTGAGTTCCATGCTCAGTGGGGAGTCTGCTTGAGATTCTCTTCCTCTGTACCCTCCCCCCGCTCACACTCACGCTCTCTCAAATAAATAAATAAAATCTTTGAAAGAAAAAAAGAATGGATACATTTAAACAGACACTAAAATACACCAAGAGAATCTACTTAAACTATTCTTAAAAATAAGACTCTTACCTTGAGTTGCTGAATGGTTCGCTGTTTCATATCTATTTCCTGCAAACACTGGTTTTTCTTTTTCTCCAGTTCATTAATTTTAATCCTCAGTAATTTCTCCTCATCACGCATTACAGATACCTAAAAAGTAAAGTTTATAAAACAAATTAAATATTTTTAAATGCTAATTTTTTGTTGTTGTTTAAAATTCATGGCCAGTGGTTCAAAGACTCATGTCTTTTAAAACCCATTAGAGGGGTGCCCAGGTGGCTCAGTCAGTTAAACGTCTGCCTTGGCTGAAGTCATGATCCCAGAGTCCTAGGATTGAGCCCTACTTCGGGGCTTCTCCCTCTAGCCCCTGTTCATGTTCTCACGCTCTTACTATCTCTCTTCCTGTCTCTCTCAGATAAATATAATATTTTTTAAAAAAACATTAAAAAAAACCCATTAGAAAAATTATAGATTCTAACATACTATATGATATGGCTTCAAATTATCATGAAATTTCTTAATACACTAAAGGAGAATGCATATGAAAATATCACTTTCTTCTCATAATATTTTAAGAATCTCAAACTCTGTAACTGCTCTCAAAAAAGAATCAACATAGCACCTTGCAACAGTAAAACCATTATCACAGATAAATCAATAAAGATACTCTAAGAGGAAAACACTGGCTCAGGTTTCCAGCAGTTATTGAGTAATGTGATCCAGTAATACAAGAAATACTTTAAAAGCTAATAATGGCCCACAGAGGATGAAAACGGAACAGTTACAAGAACAAAAGTTATCTATGTATGCGAAGGTCAATTGATTTTTTGATGTTACTGGTAACCTAGTTCTACAAACTTGTTAGAGAAATCAAAAGCCCTATGAACTAATATGTAAATCTTCACTAAAAAAAAAAAAGATAATCTACAAAAATCTTTACACCAATTTCCATCCCATCAATTCTAGAGATTTCATAAAACGAAGAAAATTAATTGAAAAAAGTTCTCCTTCACAAAAAACATGGAAATATACTTAATAATAGTAGCTCTGACTGGTTTGGTTTCGGGGAATTTTTACATTCCTTTTTAGACTTTCTGAATGTTCCAAATTTACTACAAATACCTATTTCCTTTATAATCATACATTAAGGGGAGCCTGAGTGGCTCAGTAGGTTAAAGTCTCTGCCTTCAGCTCAGGTCATGATCCCAAGGTCCTCGGATGGAGCCCCCGCATCAGGCTCTCTGCTCAGCGAGAAGCCTGCTTTCTCCTCTCTCTCAGCCTGCCTCTCTACTTGTGATCTCTCTCTCTCTCTGTCAAATAAATAAATAAATAAATAAATAAATAAATAATATTTTTTAAAAATCATATATTAAGACAATTTGTTTATCTGTTTATCTTGTTTAAAAATGTGGGACTTGTAGTAATAAACACCAGTACTAAAAAACACTTATCAATTTTACAGCTATAAACTGTCAGCCAATAATAAATAAAGACCATGTGTTACACCAATATGCACATAAGGACCATGTCAGTTTCCATCCTAGCTCTACCATTTACTAGCTGGGGAACTTGAACAAGTTATACTTCTCAATATATAGTTAAAAACAGCGCCTACCCCTAATATTTGTCTGAGAATTAAATGAGATGTTATATGTAAACTCAGAATAACTGACCCAGATTAAGCCGCTATTACTGTTATTAGCACTAGCATTGACATTACACATTACTTTGAAAAAGAGAAAACACTCTTTATAACTATTATTAGAATAATAGTAACATAACTTAAAAAGAGATACCCTTACAAAAAGTAGAATGAAAAAACTCTCAAAGTTAAAAAGCAATATTTATATACAAATCATCCCATATATAAAAATAAAAACATATAAGTACATACAGTATTTACATAGATTGTTAAATACAATATACGTATCTAATTAGATATACAAATCTAATATACTAGGCTAAATACAACATAATATATGTATCTAAATAATTACTATATATATATTTGTGTTTTCATGATCTAGAAGTGTGTTTTTTTAGGGTGCCTGGGTGGCTCAGTTGGTTCAGCATCTGCCTTTGGCTCAGGTCATGATCCTGGGGTCCTGGGATGGAGTGATACATCAGGCTCACCACTCAGTGGGGAGTCTGCTTCTCCCTCTCCCTGTCCCTTCTCCTCTCTCTTTCAAATAAATAAAATTTTTAAAAAAATTTTTAAACTAAAAAAAAGTGTGCTTTAGTGATCTAAAAGAACACGGACAGGAGTTGTTATACTAAAAAAAAAAAAGAAATGATTGGGAAGAAGGCTTTCATTTGAATCTACACTTGTTAAAAAATATTTCCAAATAAAATATATAATAAAAAGGTTTTTATTAGAAAAAGGAGCTATTACTTAATTGGAAAAAAGGACTATTATTTAAGTAGTTGTTTCTACTTGAGTCAAAGTCAATTATACCATGCCTTAAATGCTTACTGATAATCACGGTGCTCAGAAATAGTATCTTAGGGGTGCCTGGGTGGCTCAGTGGGTTAAAGCCTCTGCCTTCAGCCCAGGTCATGATCCCACCAGGGTCCTAGGATCAAGCCCTGCATCGGGCTCTCTGCTCAGCAGGGAGCCTGCTTCCCCCCTCTCTCTGCCTGCCTCTCTGCCTACTTGTGATCTCTCTATCAAATAAATAAATAAAATCTTAAAAAAAAAAACAACAACTAGTATCTTAAACCAGGAAGTTACATGTCTAGAAAGTAAACAATCCAAATCTCTTGAGTGACAAACAATTGCTTTCCCAAATTATGCCACATTGCTCTGAACTTACTGATTTGACTAAGAATCTTCCTAGAACTAATTATAGTTTAGGTCAGCTTTACTATCTTACATATCTAACCTAATCTAGTACAGAAATATCTGTCACATGACCTGGAAACCTTCTGTATATAATTATAAGAAACAACACAGATTTTTGCATTGTAAAACAAGGGCACCTGGGTGGCTCAGTCAGTTAAGCGTCTGCCTTTGGCTCAGGTCATGATCCCGGGGTCCTAAGATTGAGCCCCAAATCTGGCTCCCTGCTCTCCCTCTGCTCCTACCCACCCCAGAACTTGTGCTCTCTCTCCCTGTGAAATAAATAAAATCTTTAAAGTAAAAATATAGGATTGCACAATTAAAAGAAAATATGGGGGCGCTGGGTGGCTCAGATGGTTAAGCATCTACCTTCGGCTCAGATCATGATCTCCAGGCTCTGGGATCAAGCCCCAAGTCCGGCTCCCAGCTCAGCAGGGTATCTGCTTCTACCTTTCCCTGTCTTTCACCCTGCTTATGCTTTCTCTGTCTCTCTCTCTAAAATGAATAAAATCGGGGCGCCTGGGTGGCTCAGTCCTTAAGCGTCTGCTTTCGGCTCAGGTCATGGTCCTGGAGTCCTGGGATCGAGCCCCGCATCGGGCTCCCTGCTCAGCAGGAAGCCTGCTTCTCCCGCTACCATTCCCTCTGCTTGCATTCCCTCTCTCGCTGTGTTTCTCTCTGTCAAATAAATAAATTCTTAAAATGAATAAAATCTTAAAAAAAAAAAGAAAATATGAACAAATGATTTCATAGAGTAGAAACCATAATAGACAAATATCCAACAAAAACATGAATAGATGCTATACTTCATTAGTAATCAGAGGAATGCAATTTCAAACAACAATGATATTCCTTCATATCCTCTGATGAAACAATTCCAACCCCTGGAATATAAACTCTTGCACAAGTGTACCCACAGGCATGTATAAGGGAGGAATGCAGTTTCCAAGAGCAAAAAAGGAAGAAAAAAATCTAACTGGTCAACAGGCAAATGGATAAATAAATTGCAGAATGTCACACAAGGGAGAAAGTGATTATTACAACTATATATAAATAAACGTCAGGAATACATGAAAAACAAAAAGTCTCAGAAAAATACAATATACTGTTTAGAAATAAAAAATGGATATGACTTAAATTATATTTTTAGAAGATAAAAGATAAACACTAAACATTCAATGTAATAACTTCTATGGAGGCAGGAAACCTATAGGGATGGGACACACAAGAATTTGCTGTATCAATTTCTTCAGACGTTACATATTACGTATTCTTTTTAATTAACTCGAAGTAATATTAAATAATTCTTTAAAACTCTCTCAGCTTTTAAAAAAGTAAATAAAAATAAAATAATAAAACTTTCAGCTTAGACTTAGAAAAAGTCTAAGTACAAGATAAAATCAAGAAGTCACAGTAGAAAAATTAATAAGTTTAAATTCATGAAAATCAAAATTTGATCTAAACGAAAAAGAACCTTATCAAGGAAAACAGCAATAAGGGGAAGAGGTCTATAATTCATACTCTTAAAAAGGCTAATTTCCTGAATATATAATAAGCTCCTATAAAGCAAAACTATTTAAAAACAGAATGAAAATTGGGGCGCCTGAGTGGTTCAGTGGGTTAAGCCTCTGCCTTCAGCTCAGGTCATGATCTCAGGATCCTGGGATAGAGCCCTGCATCGGGCCCTCTGCTTAGTAGAGAGCCTGCTTTCCCCTCTCCCTCTGCCTGCCTCTCTGCCTGCTTGTGATCTCTCTCTGTCAAATAAATATTTTAAAAAAAAAAAAAGAACAAAAATCAATAACCCAAATTTAAAAAGCCAAAGATATGAATACACATCTCACAGAAAACAACAACACATAAATGGCTTTTAAACAAAAATATGCTCAGTCATAATTAGAAAAATGCAAACTGGAATTATAGTGAGTTTTTTAGAATTCAAGTTTTTAGAATTAGAATCATACATTTTTTTTTTTAAAGATTTTATTTATTTGACAGAGAGGGAAGCACAAGCAGGGGGAGCTGCAGTCACAAGGAGAGGAAGAAGCAGGCCTCCCACAGAGCAGGAAGCCAACAAAGGGCTCACACCCAGGACCCCAGGATCACAACCTGAGCCAAAGGCAAACACTTAACTTACTGAGCCACCCAGGCACCCCCAGATATATACTCTTTATCTGTCAAATATCAAAAAGTACGATAAAATACTACTTTGTGGCTAAGGGTGGAAAAAATCTTATTCTCATACATTACCTCTGGCTTATTAATTGGTGGCATAAAGAGCATAATAAATATCAAAATTACAACGTACAGACTAGTGACCATTAATTCTACTTATAGAAAGACCTGTGATTGTTCAAATGACTTTGCTGCATAAGCTCAATCAGAAGATGAAATTACCTGAAGTATCCAACAATCCAGGACCAATTAACTAATGGTAAATAAATTTTGTCGTCATAAAATAACTATATTACTCTGATACGACAGCCAAGATACACCATTAAGTGAAAAAACTAAGATCCACAACATTGTTTACAGGATGGTTTCTTTCTTTTTAAAGAAAGAAAAAAAAGAAGGATAGAAAGAAGAAAAAAGTAAAGAGAAAGAAAGTTAACTGGTATTGTTTGATACCTTGAAGAGAAACTTGATTGCTGGGAGGGTTGGGAGGGAGTTTTTTTCTCACTGTATGTACTTTTGTATATTTTGTATTTGGAATCAGTGACTGTATTTCCTATTTTAAAACTAAACTACAATAAAAACTTGTAACAACTATACTGCATACTCCCATGAATATTATCTGCAAACAAAAAGTTTGCTTTTTACTTTTTGGGGGAACTGAACTTGGTAGCCCTTAACAGAAAAAAAGATTCTAATACTACATGAGGCACTTTTTTTTCTTTTTTTGAAATTTATTAATTTTTGTTTTAATTACAGCACAGTTAACACAGAGTGTTATACTAGTTTGTGATTCAACAATTCTATATATTACTCAGTGCTCATCGTAAGTGTGCTCTTCTCAATCCCCATCACCTCTTTCACCCATCCCCCATGATCTCCCCCACATATTTTTCTTTAATGTTGGAAATTGTTCACTTTAAGCTTTATTTTAAACATTTAACTTTAAACATTTTAAACATTTAAACTTTAAACATTATTCACTTAAAGCTTTATTTCTCTTGTGAAATAAGTGTTCTCCTCATTTAAAAAAATTATGAGTTGATAAATGTTTTATTCTAAAATCAGTGTCTAAAAACGTACTCTATAATGAAAACAATCTTTGTTATTTAAATTGGCCACGCAACTTTTCAAATAACCTACCTCTTTCTGAACTTGCTCGATCTGTTTTTTGGCATCAGCGAGTTTCTCTTTCAGCTCAGCATAATCTTCTTCCTTCCTCTGAAGATCTGCTTTCAGATTCTGTGTAAGGGCAGAGCTTGCAGATAGCTCCTCTTTCAACCTGAAGAACACAAATCATTTTTCTATAGTGACACACCACAAACCACACAGGATCATATATGTGAGCTAGTAACAACCTACAAAATTCTAAATATTCAGAAACTCAGAATGTCCAATCAATGACTGAGTCCTTCATAGAGGATTTCATGTGATTTTATAAACAGATTTTTGCATATAACTTTTGGTTCCAATGACTCAGTTGAACTAAGTTCAAGTTCTTTACTCTTCAAACATGCTATGCTAGATTAAGTTATATCCACCTAAATTATTTAAAAGGTAGAGAAAAACCAGTAAAATAAACACTTTGTACATTTTTAAATATTTTAATAACATTTATCTTACTTTTCTGCTTTTTGCCAGTTGGTTTCCTTTTCTTCTTCCTTTAACTGAAGTGAATGCTTTGCATCTTGCAAATTACTTGTTAATTGTGAGATTTCTTCTCTCAACTTGACTTCCCTTTCACTTAAATCTTTGGTGTTTTTGATAGAATCCTGAAGATTGGCTTGAAATTCCTTAAGATTTCTTTCTAGCTTTAAGATAATAGATTCCTTTTCCAAAATTTCTTGTTTTAACTTGGCTGAATGATTGCATTCATCTTTTTGAGTTTCTAAGATTGCTTCAAGTTCTTTTATTTTCATCTTATAGCAAGTAACATCTTGTGTAAGTTCTGAAAGCGCTCTCTTCCCTTCAACTACATGCTGTACTTGAACATTAAGAGAAATATTTTTTTCTTGCAATTCTTGTTTCAGCTGCTGTATAAGATTTTCTTTTTCTTTTAGTAGGTCACCTTGATTTTTATTCTCCCTCTCCTCTGTTTTTAATCTATTGTTTTCATCCATACAACCTTTTAATTCTGCCTGTAACTTTTCAATTTGTTGTTCCAGTTCCTGGATCTGATGACTTTTTTTGGAGGAGGACTTTACAATTTCTTTACATTCTTCCCAAATGGCTTCAATACTAGAATGGAAAGAACTTTCCCTACTGCGTTCTTGAATATGATACTCTTTAACCTGCTTACTCACCAAATTATCATTCTCTAAAAGGTGTAACTGTGTATTCGGCAAATTATCCTCTTGAGAACCACTTGACAGATCCTTGAGATTGAGTAAATCTATGTTTGAAATCTGAGCAACTGAATCAAGTGTTCGCAGTTCATCTATTTTTGCTTGCATTAATTTAATTTGTGAGACATTATTTGTGATGTTTTTCCTAGCATTTTCTATCTCCTTTGACAATTTCATAATCTTTTCTTCCTGTTCTTGATTTATACTTCTCTGCACATGTAATTCAGAAATTGCATTATCATAATTTGACTGAATCTGTTGGACCTCTGTACTCAAAGTAAAACTCTTTTTTTCAGAAAAAGAAAGTTCCTGCTGCAAACTAACAATCTTTTTATTTAATTCTGCTTTTTCTTCCTTTACATTTTTAAGTTCATTTTCAGCAGTAAGTAAACATGTTTTCAGCTCTTCATTATTTTCTTGTAAAATTCTAATGCCCTCATCTTCTGAAATGCTCTTTTGCATTTCTTCACTTTTCTTTTCATCTTCAGTGATAGCTGGACTAGCATGAATAGGTCCTTCAAAAATAAGAAAATTGTTATTAATCTGGTAAACCTTATTAATAAAGCCAAAAAGTTACCATATAAACCAACATTTAAACATAAAAAAAGGAAGCAAACTTAATGAAAAACAAAAGCCACTGAGTGAAAAAAACAGGTTGCAAAACATACACCAACATAAGCCCATTTATGTAAAAACTATAGTTCCTTTAATTAATACAGAAAGAGTTGCTAAAAAGTTGGCAAATACAGAAAAAATTGATGCAAACTACCCAAGTAGGATTACCAGTTGTTTCTATTTCCTTTTTATAACTTTCAATATTCTTTCAATTATCTACTACAAATATTTGTTATTACAATATGGGACAGAGGGAAGGAAATCACATGAGACACCCCAAGGTAGACATTCCAAATTCTAAAGATAATTTTAAAGCACAACTGTATTACAGATCTACTAAGTGAGTGACTTGAAAACTGAGTACATTATATTTTCATAGCTAAAATTAGGGGGAAAATGGTTGAAATTCTGGGAACTTTCATGCAGCCTTACCCATCACTAGCTGTAAAACTGTCAAACTCCTTAACTCTATGACCACTTCTTCAAATGTAAAACAACAATAATAATAATATCATCTATCTCTGTTTCCATAGTATTTATGCAAAACAAGCTTAATGGTTAAGTTTTCATTCTTCAATACAATCCATATTCGTTTCCTTCACCCAACTGTCTAGACGCTCCTGTACAGCCATAACTGTGCGATCCCATTATGCGATCCCAACATTTCTTTTCTTTTTTTTTTTAAAGATTTTATTTATTTATTTGACACAGAGAGAAAGAGAGAGATCACAAGTAGACAGAGAGGAGGCAGAGAGAAAGGGGGAAGCAGGCTCCCTGCTGAGCAGAAAGCCTGATGCGGGGCTCGATCCCAGAACCCTGAGATCATTACCTGAGCCAAAGGCAGAGGCTTTAACCAACTGAGCCACCCAAGCACCCCCAACATCTCTTTTCTTTAATACGGATTAATTTTAAAAGTTCAGTGAATAAGGTTTTATTATCTATTTTTTATTATCTATAATTCACATTGGCTCCTCTGCCAAAGAGTGTAGGGAAAGCATGGCATTATCCTTGTAGTAAAGTGTCACTTTCATCAAAGCTGATGAGTTTATTTCTGAAGCTTTTCTTATGTTTGTAGTTACATTTTCCTAATTTACTGCCTTAAGATTCATGATTTATTCTAAGGATTCCAGCTACTCTGGAATCTTAAAGATTTACCCTATTTTTACAACAAACTTGCCCACTTACTTATACGGATTTTTTTTTTTAAATAATCTTCAGCCAATATATCATTCTTCCATCAGATTGTCTCCTACCATCTTACAGTTATGGCAAGTCATCCAAAGTGGAATGACCCCGTCTACTCCACTGGTTCAGACTTCTGTTCTACTTTCCATTTAATGTAATTCTCTACTTACAATGCTATTTTTATATCTATGACTTCATCAGTGGAAATGACTAATTAGGAAAACTAAATGAAGATGGATTTTTTCTTAAATTAGAAATGGTTTTTTAAGAAAACCATGCTCTTTAAAAAAACAAGTTATAAAAC
>CM053617.1:39423951-39446522 GCA_028646535.1 Procyon lotor | reverse complement strand
TGGGGTAGTACTTTTTATTTTTATTTTTTTTATCACAGCAACCACTGAAAATCCAGCTTCACTGAGATATGACAACAAAAGAAATAGTATGATCTAACATTGGAACTGTGAACTACTTCAAGCTAATCGTTCATGGTGTTCAACATATGTCAAGTACTGCTGTGATTCCCTCAGAAATGTAAAATATTCCACTATGCCCCTAGGAATTGCAGGCTTTAGTTAAAATAACTCAATAGTGTTTAAAAAGTAAAAGTCCTTCCTTCTACCACCCTACCTACTACCACTGTTTGTTGTGTGTCTTTGTAGACTTTATTCCTTTTTTTTTTTTTTTTTTTAAGATTTACTTATTTATTATTTAAGAGATAGAGGGAGAAAGGCAGAGAGAGAGAGACTCCAGCAGGGGGAGGGGCAAAGGGAGAGGGAGAAGGAGTCCACAGGTAGACTCCCCTGCTGAGCCTGCAGCCTGATGCAGGCTCACTTCCAGGACCCTGAGATCATGACCTGAGCCCAAATCACAAGAGTCAGCGTTGCACTGACTGAGCCACTCAGCTGCCCCTAAACTTTATTTCTTACACATTTACTTTTCAATCCATTTATATTCTATTTGTTATATTTTCTATTGTTAATTTTGATGCCTTAGATGGACTATTGCATTTTTTAAAGAATGATGGAAGGGGAAGGGAACATAAATTAAAAAAATAATATTTATTAAATATCCATCATATGCCATTTTTACTTGAGCTCATTTAATCGTAAATCAAGAAAGAGGGGTGCCTGGGTGTCTCAGTTGGTTGAGCATCCAACTCTTAACTTCAGCTCAGGTCACAATCTCAGGGTCATGGGGTCAAGTCTCATGGGGCTCTGCACTCAGTGGGCAGCCCACTTGGGATTAGCTCCCTCCCTCTTTCTGCCCCTCCCCCTCATGCACTCTTTTTTTCTCTCTCTAAAATAAATAAATCTTTTTTTTTTTTTTAAAGATTTTATTTATTTATTTGTCAGAGAGAGAGAGCACAAGCAGGCAAAGGATAGGCAGAGGCAGAGGGAGAAGCAGGCTCCCACTGAGCAAGGAGCCGGATATGGGACTCGATCCCAGGACTCTGGGATCATGACCTGAGCCAAAGGCAGCTGCTTAACCAACTGAGCCACCCAGGCGCCCCTAAAATAAATAAATCTTAAAAAAAATAAGAAAGAAAAGTAAAGAAGGGACGAAGGCATAAGTGCCTCTTGGTATTTACATGGAACTATGCATTGTGTAGTCTTTCACTTAACACAAAGGTCTGTAAGCAATGGGCTATTTTTGTATTGCTCACAAGCTAAGAATGCCTTTGGTGTTGAATCAAAAAAGTCATCGCCAAATCCAAGGTCATCTGGACTTTCTAGGACTATAATAATTGTGTGTTTTATATTAGGGTCATATCCATTTTGAATTCATTTTTGTGAACGGTATAAGATTAATTTTTTTTGCATGTGGACGTTCAGTTGTTGTAGTACCATTTGTTGAAAAGACTTGTCTTTGCTCCATTGTATTATTGCTTTTCCTTCTTTGTCAAAGATGAGTAGATTGTATTCATGGGCATCTATTTCTGGGCTCTATATTCTATTCCATTGATAGATTCTGTTCTTTTGCCGATTCCACGCTGTCTTGAGGACTGTAGCTTTATAGTATGTCTTTGAAGTTGTATAGTGTCAATCCTTCAACTTTGATCTTCTTCTTCAATTTTATATTGGCTTTTCTGGGCAGTCTTTATTTTAGCCATTCTAATAGATGTATTGGTATCACATTGGTTTTTGCATTTAACTTAATAACTAAGGATATTGAATATGTTTTCATGTGATTATTTGTCATTAGAGTATTTTTGGTGAAGTATCAATTTAAATCTTTGTCCATTTAAAAAAATGGGGTTGTTTGTTTTTATATTATTATTTAATTTTAAATATTCTTTATATTTTTCAGATGCATCAGTTTATCAGATATATACTTTGTAAATATTTTATCCCAGTTTATGGCTTGCCTGTTATCCCTTACTAGTGTTTTTTTGAAGAACAGAAATTTTTAATTTTATCAATTTTTTTCTATTATGGATTGTCCTTTTGGTGTCATATTTAAGAAATTTTTGCCTAGGGGCGCCTGGGTGGCTCAGTTGGTTAAGCATTTGCCTTTAGCTCAGGTCATGATCTCAGAGTCCTAGGATCAAGTTCCATGTTGGGCTCCTTGCTCAGGGGGGAAGGTTGCTTCTCCCTCTCCTTCTCCCTCTGCCTGCCGCTCCCTTTGCTTGTGTTCTCTCTCTGTTAAATAAGTAGATAAAATCTTTACAAAAAGAAAGGAAAAGAAAAGAAAAGAAATCTTTGCCTAACTCAAGTCCACAAAGATTTTCTTCTGTGTGTTCTTTTTAGAAATTTTAGTTTTAGTTTTACATTTAGGATATGATCCATTTTGAATTAATTTTTTTTTTCATTTTGAATTAATTTTTATATAGAATTTGAACTGTGTATCCAAATTCTTATTTTTTTTTATGAATAGGTATCCAGTTGTTCTAGCCTGATTTGTTGAAAAAGCTGTGCTTTCTGTACTGCATTTCCTTTCCACCTTTATCATCAATCAGATGTCCTATGTGGAGGTTTATTTCTGAATGTTATTTCATTTATTTGTCTTTCTGCTAGTACCCTACTGTCTTGCTCACTGTAGGGTTGAAATCAGGAAACGTTACGTTAGCTTACCAAATTTTTTTCATAGTTGTTTTGACTATTCTAGGTACTTTGTATTTCTATGTGAACTTTTTTTTTTTTTAAAGTAGACTCCATGCTCAGCATGGAGCCCACTGTGGGGCTTGAACTCAGGACCCTGAGATCAAAACCTGAGCTGAGATCAAGAGTTGGACGCTTAACCAACTGAGACACCAAGGTGCCCCTCTTTGTGAATTTTTATTTTAAAAAGTTCTTTTTTGAGCCTTTAAAATATATATACTTTATATGTGATAAATAGGTTTGCAAGATACACCGAAAAGAGTTTTAAATTTGTTCAATTTTCCTGGAATTAAAAACCACTTCCTTTTCTTCCCTTTCATTGAAAAATCTCTCAACAAAATTATTTTGACAATTTAGGGGTATGGACAAAACAGGCCAGTGAGAAATATACTTCTGTGGTTGTCAGGTGTCCGAAAATAGACTGGACATTCTGTCTTTTTAGGAAAAAGAAAAGAAAACAACATGCAGGGCATGAAAATGTAGCTTTTATTTTTAAAAGTTTTTCCTGTACATATTTTTTAGAGTTTATTTATTTTGATTTTTTAAAAATTTAACTTCAGTTTACACATAGTGTAGTATTAGTTTCTGAGGTAGAGGTCATCACTGAACTCTGTGAATTTTTAAATGAGCTCGTCAGTTGCCACAACAAAAGCCTCTTGGGATTTTAGTTGCAGTTGTATTGAATCTGTAGATCAGTCTTGGAAGAATTGATATTTTAACAATATTGAGTTTATCAAACAATGAGCAAGTTATATCTCAGTTTCTTTTGGTCTCCTTTAATTTCTCTGAACATTGTTTTATCATTTCTAGAGGCTTTTACCTCTTTTGTCAGATTTATCCTTTAAGTATTTCATGACTTTTTTTTTTTTTAAATATTTTATTTATTTATTTGACAGAGAGAGAGAGAGAGATCACAAGTAGGTAGAGGCAGGCAGAGAGAGGGGAAAGCAGGCTCCCTGCTGAGCAGAGAGCCCGATGTGGGGCTCGATCCCAGAACCCTGAGATCATGATCTGAGCTGAAGGCAGAAGCTTCTGAGCCACCCAGGCGCCCCCAAGTATTTCATGATTTTTGATGCTATTCCAAATGATATTGCTTTTTAAAATCAATTTCTGACTTTTTTCCCAGTATATAAAAGAATAATTGATTTTTGCATATTGAGCTTATATCCTGTTACATTGCTAAACTCATTTAATAGTTCTAGTAATGTGTTTGTAGATTTTGTTTGATTTTTTTGTATGTAGGTATTAATGTTGTCTGTCAATGAAGACAATTTTATTTCTTCCCAATCTGGATGCCCTTCTTTTCCTTTCCTTTTCTTTCCATTTCCTTTCCTTTCCTTTCTTTTCTTTTTCCTGTTTACATTTACTAGAACGTCTAGTACAGAGTTGGATAAAAATGGTGAGGGCAGAAATCCTTGTATTGTTACTTATATTGCTACTCATCTTAGATTCAGTCTACTATTAAGTATGATGTTAACTGTAGTTTTTTGTAAATGTCCTTTGTCAGGTGAAGGAAGTTCCTGTCTATTCCACTTTGCTGAGAATTATTATGAATGGATGTTGAATACTTATGTCAATTTCATATCATCATTCAAATGCTTTTTTTCCTACATCTATTAGAGATAAAAATTTCTTTTTTTTAAAGATTTTATTTATTTGAGAGAGGGAGAGAAAGCATGAGGAGGCCTGAGGCTGAGGGAGAGGGACAAGTAGACTCCCCACTGATCAAGGAACCCTACCTGGGGCTTGATCCCAGGACTTTGGGATCATGACCTGAGCTAAAGGCAGTCGTTTAACCAACTGAGTCACCCAGGCGCCCCTAGAGATAAACATTACTTTATTCTTTTATTGTGGTTATTTACCCAAATTGATTTTTGAATGCTAAATTGACCTTGCATTCCTGAGATAAAACATTTTTGGTCAGGATGTATTATCCTATTTTATATATTGGCTAATACTTTGTTAGGGAATTTTTGTGTCTGTCTTAATTAGGGATATTGTTCTGTAATTTCTTCTGGGGATATCTTTGTCAGGTTGTGTTGTCAAGATTATGTCATACTCAAAATTAGTTGAAAAGCGTTCTCTTTATTTTCTTAAAGGCCTCTCTATGATTGGTATGATTATATCCTTAAGTGTTTGAAAGAATTGTCTAATGAATTACCAGCACCTGGAGTTTTTTTGTGGGATTATTTTGTTTATTTGAATATAAGTTGAATTTCTTTAAAAGATATAGGACTGTTCAGATTTTCTAGTTTCTGGGTGCTTTTTTTTTTTTAGTG
Organism: Procyon lotor; assembly: GCA_028646535.1. Taxonomy (NCBI): domain Eukaryota; kingdom Metazoa; phylum Chordata; class Mammalia; order Carnivora; family Procyonidae; genus Procyon; species Procyon lotor. The sequence continues at coordinate 39,441,498 of CM053617.1, read as the reverse complement.
AGACATATTTAAGTAATGATTTCCTTTTTTTTTTATTTTAAATGTTTTATTTATTTATTTGACAGAGACAGAGATCACAAGTAGGCAGAGAGGCAGACAGAGAGAGGGAAGCAGGCTCCCTGCTGAGCAGAGAGCCCAATGCGGGGCTCGATCCCAGCACCCTGAGATCATGACCTGAGCTGAAGGCAGAGGCTTTAACCCACTGAGCCACCCAGGCGCCCCTATTTCCTTTTTTACTTAAAAAAAACCACAATTCTTTTTTTTTTTGAAGATTTTATTTATTTATTTGATAGACGAGAGAGGGAACACAAGCAGGCTGAGTGGGAGAGGGAGAAGCAGGCTTCCTGCCAAGCAGGGAGCCTGAGCTGAAGACAGCTACTTAACGACTGAGTCGCCCAGGTGCCCCAAAAACCACATTTCTTTAGAATTATTTTAAGAAATAAACTAAACTTATTTCTTCTCCAAAGGAAGGAGTAAAGAGAATGCTATATAGCAAAAAAATTTTAGATGGAATTGAACATTTGGGTTAATAGATTATTCTGGTTGCATGTAATTTATTCTAGAGTACTATGTTTTAGTGACTTAGAGCCCTGTTATTTGTATTTAGTTATAGAGGTAAGGATTTTATGGAAAAGAGGTATATTGTAAGCTTCAAGTATAAATATAGGAGGTAGAGGAAGCAGTCTTTTGTGGTTTTTTTTGTAAGTAGATTTGCTTCTCTTTAGACATATAAAGTGGTTACAAACAGAAGAATCACTGTTTGCTTAGAGGTTCTGTATAGTCTCAGGTAGTTATGTAATAGCCACTTAAAGAAAGGTGATTTCTGAAAAGGCGTATTTTCAGAACTGTAACTGTAAAAATGCAGTTTTTACATACAAAAGTTTTTACATACAAAAATATGTAAAAATACAGTTATTTTGTTCTTCTTTTTTAAGGCAAATAGTCTGGAATCCAAAGATTATCTCCAGGTTTGTCTTCGAATAAGACCATTTACACAGTCAGAAAAAGAACATGAGTCTGAGGTTTGTGGTGACTTTAATTGGATTTACTTTATTAAATGGACAAAATGCCATTGTTTTTATTTATTTATTGTGGGATTATTTATGTTTATTTATGTGTTCTAGGGCTGTGTGTATATGCTGGACTCACAGACCATTCTGCTGAAAGATCCTCAAAGCATCCTTGGTCGGCTAAGTGAGAAAAGCTCTGGGCAGATGGCACAGAAATTCAGTTTTTCCAAGGTAAGTACTTATATGAAAGTGAAGGTTTTTCTTTTAAGTAGAAGAGATTTAACTTAGGCTAAATAGCTACATAGTTGTATGTAATGAACTATACACATTATATACTTATGGAATTTAGGTATTAGGCACTGGTATAAAAGAATACCTCTCAAGAGTAGGACTCAAATTTCAGGTTTGTAAATATATAATTGTAAGTGAATAAATTATAGTTCTTTAACCTTTTTTGTTTTAAGAAGTGTTCTTTTCAAAATTTAGATGAAAACATTGACTAGGTCAGATTTCTATCTTGAAAACTTTCTGATAGTAGTTAAACTATCATGTATATTTGTGAGAGTTGGGGATATGGCACCTATCCTAAATATATGAATCTTGCAAAAGAAATCTTAAGTTTTTGAAGCATAAGGGGTGCCTGGCGGGCCCATTTAGGGGAGCCCACAACTCTTGGTCTCGGAGTCATCAGTTTGAGTCCCATGTTGGCTATAGAAATTACTTAAATAAATAATAAGCTTAAAAAATAAATTTTCTTTTTTTTTTTTAAGATTTTATTTATTTATTTGACAGAGAGAGAGCACAAGTAGGCAGAGAGGCAGGCAGAGAGAGGGGGGTGGGAAGCAGGCTCCCTGCTGAGCAGAGATCCCGATGCGGGGCTCGATCCCAGGACCCTGCGATCATGACCTGAGCCGAAGGCAGAGGCTTTAACCCACTGAGCCACCCAGGCGCCCTCCCCCGCCCCCCTTTTAACTAAAGTTTCAAAAGTTGAGTTATGGGGGTAGAACTGAAAATTTACTTGAATTTTCTAAAAAGACTTGTTTTAAAAAATGCCTATTAGGTTTTTGGCCCAGAAACTACACAGAAGGAATTCTTCCAGGGTTGCATTATGCAGCCAGTAAAAGACCTCTTGAAAGGACAGAGTCGGCTGATTTTTACTTACGGGCTAACCAATTCAGGAAAAACATATACATTTCAAGGTAAACTTATTATTTTTGCTGGAAAGGAAAAAGCACTAATAGTCACTCATTCTCATAATACTTGCATGTAGTTATGTTTCCATTACCTAGTACATTTGCTCCATTTTTAATACTAGTAGCATTTTGATTGTATATTGCTGATGGCTTTTGATTCCGATTGATTTAATTCATTTGTGAAATTGCTTTACCCATATGATAGAGAATGAGATGATAAAAGTTCAGAACAAGGATTTATGTGACATAGTGAATTAAGCATGGATAACCAGGGAAGCATTTTGTTTACTTTTATACTTTGTGATTATGGGTGATTGCAAATGTTATGGCTGATCTGAATGGAAAATTTCAGGTTTTGCATCAGTATAACAGTTGATAAAATGTCCATTATACAGTGAAGAGCAAAGTGATGGAAAACTGAGTAATCCTTCAACTTCTCTTGCTCTTGTCATAGCTGTTTATTCTTGCCTATTGGTGGTATAAAAGGAGCCTTGGTAATCCAGGAGTGTTTTCCACTTTCCTAATACTCTAAGAGAATATAAAACAAAAATTCTTCTCATAGGCACAGAAGAAAATATTGGTATTCTGCCACGAACTTTGAATGTATTATTTGATAGTCTGCAGGAAAGACTGTATACAAAGATGAACCTTAAACCACATAGATCTAGAGAATATTTACGGTTATCACCACATCAAGAGAAAGAAGAGATTGCTAGCAAAAGTGCATTACTTCGGCAAATTAAAGAGGTATGGAAGTAGTCTATGTGAAAAATATATACATTATGATCTTTTATAAACTCTTTGTTTCAGCCTATATTAGAATATTTTGTGATGGTGGTGGTGATGGTGATGGTGGTCTTTTTGAGAAAAGTATAAACTTGTTTGAATACCTCTCTTCTTGCTTTATATTGTATAAATAACAGAAATGTTTAAACAGTACAAATGTAAATGGTTCTGAAATTTTTTTTGGTTGTTGTAGAGACTATATGTAATGATTAAAAAATTTTTTTAATTGTAAAAGTAATTTGTACATAAAAAATTAATCAAGGGAATATGAGAAATAAGTGAAAATTTCTTATGACATTTATCTGTTATGTTATATTGGCCTCTTTTCTTTCTTTCCTCAATCAGTTTTTCACAGAAAGTTTTTTCTAAAGGAATATTTGTATATTCTTCCTGTTTCTTACGGATTTTGTGTTATGTTTTCAGACATTTATCCTATTCAAGACTGTTAAAACTAAAAACAGTTTTTATATAGTTGCAAAATATTGATGGGGTTTTTCTAAGACATTTTAGAAACCAGGGATTCAAGGTAATAAAATATTTTTGCTCAGTGAGTTTAAAATTCAGAATCCATCATTATGATCTCTGTAAAATAGGGAATATAAATAAAAATTATGGAAATCGGTAGGTAATAGCAAAGAAAATTCTTAGAGGAAATGGAAGTCATTAATATTGAAAAAAATTTCCCTTACAAGTTACCCAGTTAAAACATCATATTGTCTATGAAGTTATTAAAATATTAGAAAAATGAAAACAAAATATTAGAAAAATGAAGTCACACTTCCATACATTGATTGTAAAATGTGTTTTTAGAAAATGGTTTGGCAATACTGTGAGTGAGAACTTAAATATTTTTCATATCTTTTCATCCACTAATTCACATTTTGGGATATATCCTAAGGAACTAAATAGAGTGCAGAAGAAAAAAATTAAAAATGAAGATATTTATCTTAGTATTATTTTTATTGACATTGTATATAATCTAAATGTTTAGTAATAGGGGAATAATTTATTTCACATCTATTCAGTTACACAGCCACCATTATTTGTTTTTAAATAAAAGTAAAAGCTGTCAGTGTAATAAGTGGGGATTGGAATAGAAAGGAATATATTGAAATATTACTAGTGGGGTGCCTGGGTGACTTAGTGGTTTAAAGCCTCTGCCTTCAGCTCAGGTCATGATCTCAGGGTCCTGGGATTGAGCTCCACATCAGGCTCTCTGCTCAGCAGGGAACCTGCTTCCCCCTTCTCTCTGCCTGCCTCTCTGCCTACTTGTGATCCCTCGCTCTTTCTCTCTCTCAAATAAATAAAATCTTTAAAGAAAAAAAAAAGAATTATCACTAGTGATTGCCTGTGAGTGGCAGGGATCATATGTGATGATCTTCTTTTTAATACTTCTCTGCGGTTTCCCAGATTTCTTATTTTGAGACTCTGTAACTAGGGGAAAGAATTAATAGTGGTCATTGAAATTGAGTAGATGAAAGGTTGTGGTTTAGATGCTGACTTATTCAGATAGATAATCAAGTGCTGGTTAACCTTAACTAAAAATGGTTTTTAACTTAAAAAAAATTGTTCCTTTTTAGGTTGTGATGCAGAATGATAGTTATGATACTCTTTATGGTAAGGTTTCCTTTCTCACTTTTCAAATGTTGATTATATGGAATACATTTGAATAGCTTTTAATTTTTGAATCATTCCTAGTGACTTAATTTTTTTTAATGACAATAATTCTTAGACAATGGTACATACTATATGAAATATCAGTCACTGTAAAGTTTTATTTGGATTTAATATCACAAATAATCCCTTTCACTGTAACTTTCATATAGAATTCAAGAGATACTATTTTTTCTTTGTCCTTTACAGGTAATTTCAATTTGATCCATTGGCATTCTTTCAAAAAGAAAAGAAAGATAAAAAGAAGCCAAGCTTTGGTTAATATAGATTTTTTTACATCTGCTTTGGCCCAAAAAGTATATAACATTACTGGTTAAAAGGTTAAGGATGCTTAGTTTTTCAAGCTCTTGATCTGTCTTGTCTCATTTTTAGCCAATTTCTTAATTTTGTGATTATCCTTTTTTATTTTTTACAGGAAGTTTAACCAACTCTTTGAATATCCCAGAGTTTGAAGAATCCATGAAAGACTGTGAACAAGCTAGCTTGAATGTGGATAATAATATAAAATTTTCTGTGTGGGTTTCTTTCTTTGAGATTTACAATGAATGTATTTATGACTTGTTTGTTCCCATATTATCTAAGTTCCAAAAGAGAAAGATGCTACGCCTTTCGCAAGATGTAAAGGGCTATTCTTTCATAAAAGGTATAGTAGTGAATGCTTTTTATCTTACTGCTCTGAAGTTTTTCTAGGCTTTGTTTACAGCAAGCTGGAGATAGAACATTTTTATATTATTAGCATAATTAATATTATTATTAATTATACATAGTAAGAGAAGTTTGTGCTTTGGAGGTATGTTTTGGTATGTTAACTAAACCTGAGTGTTGATATTGTTTTGCTTGAGTATCATTGATGGCCTTTGGGAGGTGGGAAAAGCTGTGTGTGTTGGTATTCACATTATTCTGCTGTTTTGTAGCAGCTATGAAGCTATGGAAATGCATCTGCTCTTCTACAGTGGTGTTTTTCCAACTTTATAAAATCACTACTCAAAATAGAAAGTACATACATATATTAATAACATTATCTAGTACCCACATATGTATATGTATACATACATATTTACAACTCAGAAGTTTCATTAATTATACTTACCCTTAGTACAAGAATTATGCTTTGATATTTTTCTATATTCTGCTTCGTTTTTGTAAAATGCTGGTTATGACTCTAAATTTGACTTCATGATTTACTAATGAATTGCAATCTGCAGTGTCTCACATCTAGGTAATTTTGTAGGTTTAATCTATAGTATGCTTTTGTCTTTGTCCTTTTTTTTTCTGGGTGTTTAATTCTAAGGAATCTCTTCTATTTTTAATTTTCCCTTTGGCCTGCTGTTGAAAAACATCTGTGTTTGTATAACTTAAATATTGGAAAATAATTGTAGTACCCTCCTCTTGTGTCTCTTTTCTAGTGGAATATAAAATACCTGAGTGGATTCCACCTAGGGGGTGTTATTAAAAGATTTCATTATATGTCTTTGGGAAAAGAGGTTACAAATCTCTAAAGAGATTACATTGTGTAACAAATGTTGTTTTTTATAAAGTGATATGTGTCCTCTTTACTTTTCAAAGATCTACAATGGATTCAAGTATCTGATTCTAAGGAAGCGTATAGACTCTTAAAACTAGGAATAAAGCACCAGAGTGTTGCCTTCACAAAGCTGAACAGTGCTTCTAGTAGAAGGTAAAGAGGAAGCCCTGCTGTGTGAGCTTGACTTACCAGGGTATTCTGTGCTATTGTAAATACAACTAAGATTAAAGTGGGCAATAGCTTCTCTGAGGTGTTAAGTGAATTCATGGGCATAAAAAATATTTTGTTAAGAGCACTAAACATAAAAGATTGTCAGGACTATTTAGTGTTCTAACCAAATTTACTAATTTGCATGAAGTCTCTTAGATATTTTTATTCTTTATGTGAATATCTAAGCTCAATATTTTAAGAGTTGCCTACAGTATGCATCTCAAGGGGTTAAGGAATGATGTCTTTATTTATTTATTTATTTTTTGGGAATGATGTCTTTAAAGGAAGGGATTGAGGCTTGAGAGACAAAAGGAAATAAGTTTAAGCAGTGAGATATTTAGAATAGGTTGTCTCTTAAGGGGGAAAGAGCCCTGTCCCCCATACTCAGTATGACATGAAGATAGTGTGTAATCCAGATAAGCCTGTATTGGGGCCTAATGTATGCTTTGCTTTTAAGTGTATATTAAAAGAAAATTAATATGTATACATTATTTTAACTAATAGTATGATCTTTGCAAGTAAATTGAGATTTTAATGTGAATGATTTCACTAATAGAAGTTTGAATGTTAAGAGAAGGAGAGGGTTCAAAGAATTTGGGACTTACTGAAAGATAAGATATTTGGTTTTAGAGAATTAGGTATGTAGGTGACAGTGGAACATTGGATTGAAATATCTGGCAATTAGTTGGAAAGTGCAGTGCTGGAGGTATAGCTAGTATTAAGATATAAAAGTTGAATTAGATGCTTGTGTTGCCTATTTAGAATACAGAAATTAAAAATGAAAGATAACATTTGATTTTTCTATATTTCTTTTAGTCATAGCATATTCACTATTAGAATATTACAGATTGAAGATTCTGAAATGCCTCGTGTAATACGAGTCAGTGAGTAAGTTGAGCATTCTTTAAATTGTAATTATTTTGGGGGCATCTGGGTGGCTCACTTGGTTAAGCATTTGACTCTTGATTTCGGCTCAGGTCATGATTTTAAGATGGTGAGATTGAATCCTGTATTGGACTCTGCACTAAGCATGGAGCCTGCTCAAGATTTTCTCTCTCCCTCTCTCCCTGACCCCCCATAAATGCTCTCTCTCTCTCTCACTTAAAAAAAAATGGGAATTTTTTTGAATTGTTTTGTTTTGAAGAATTTTTTATAGTTTCTTCTTCTTTTTTTTTTTTTTTTTGGTTAATTCAGATTATGTTTATGTGATCTTGCTGGTTCAGAAAGAAGCATGAAGACACAAAATGAAGGGGAAAGGTTAAGAGAGACTGGGAATATCAACACTTCTTTATTGACTCTGGGAAAGTGTATCAATGTTTTGAAAAACAGTGAAAAGTCAAAGTAAGTGTTGCTGGAAGTGCTATGGGTATATTGTTAATATTTAAACTTTCAACTCTTATTTTAGAAAGTTATCTTTTTGTTTTTAACCTGCTTTTATGTAATGGTTATACATAAAATATGAAAGAAATACTTAGAGTTCTTGGATTAGAAAAAATCGAAATACAAAACAATGTCAGTCAATGCTAATGACTCATCAAGTAAACACAATATTTTCCATAGCAAGTATATGTCAACAGATACTTGAGATAATAAACTTCTCATGATCCTGGCTTAGCATCTATAACTACTTTATTCTTACTAATAATTGTGTTCTTCTAGATGTGACGGATTTCTGGATTAATTAGCATTTTAAGTTGAGTAAATTGTAATTAGCCTTTATCACTTTTAGTAAAGGTGCTTTATGGCATATATTGTAAAATTGCTTAACACTAGAAAATACAACCCACTTCAATTTGATTTTCTTAACATTTTGTCTATTAAGTTATTGTTATTGTTAGTATTATTATCTGCAGTATTTTAAAAAAGTAGTATGAATAAACAGAAAATGACTTTTATAGGCTAATCACTAACTTAGAAGTCCATGATAGCTAGATTAATTATTTCTTTGTAAAATTTATTAGTATTCTGACTTTATGAGATTTGTTTTAACTTAGAGTTTTTTGAAAATTTTTTCCATAGGTTTCAACAGCATGTGCCTTTCCGAGAAAGTAAACTGACTCACTATTTTCAAAGTTTTTTTAATGGTAAAGGGAAAATATGCATGATTGTCAACATCAGCCAATGTTATTTTGCCTATGATGAAACGCTCAATGTGTTGAAATTCTCAGCCATTGCACAAAAAGTAAATATATTCAAATTTCTGCAGAATTTATTAAGTCTCTTATTAGAATATGAATAATTTTTTTCTCAGCATAGCTAATACATTTTGTACTTACAACTGTAAACCTAGGAAATAATTGAAAATTAAAAATGTAAATGTTTGACAAGTAAGAGGACATGTGACGAGATTGAAAGTTTCCTCTCATATTATTATTTTTTCTTAAAGATTTATTTATTTATTTTAGAGAATGAGAGAGAGGAGAGAAAGAAAGTGTGGGAGGGGGAGAAGCAGAGAGAGAGGGAGAGAGAAACCCAGACTCTGAGCTGAACGTGGAGCCCAACATGGGGCTTGATCCCATAACCCCAAGATCACGACCTGAGCTGAAACCGGGAGTCGAATGCTCAAGTAACTGAGCCACCCAGGCACCCCCAAGTTTTGAGTATTCTTGTAATGGATTGACTGCTCTGCTCCCCTACCTGTCTAGTTCACTTAATGGCTAATGAGGAAGCCCTTCTGCTGTTAATCCTTGTATGTTTGTTTGCATAGGTCTTTTTTTAAACACTAGAATTGTCATTTGACTTAAATTTATGAAATTATTTTTTAGTTGACAGTTTTTCCTTTTCTGTTTTAAAAGTCACATTGGATGTTTTAACAGGTTTGTGTTCCAGACACTTTAAATTCTTCTCAAGAGAAATCATTTGGACCTGTCAAGTCTTCTCAAGATGTATTATTAGACATTAATAATTCAGTTAATAAAATATTAAATGTAAAAAGACCCACAATTTCATGGGAAAGTGGTCTAGAAGATGTGGTGGAAGATGAAGATCTAATTGAGGATCTAGAAAAAGGTGAAGAAAACCAAAATGTGGAACCTGAACTTACTGATGAAGATCTAGATAAAACACTGGAGGAAGATAAGGCTTTCATTAGCTATGAGGAGAAGAGAGTATGTATTAAGAACTTGTATTTCTAAGCTTGGCTTATTATTATGAAATTAGATTTAACAATACTTAAGCTCCCTGTCTTCCAATTTTTTTCAACAATATGCTAAATTTTATATATATCTCAACTTTATATTTTGAAAGAAAAGAATTTTTTAAAAGATTTTATTTTTAAGTAATCTCTACAACCAGTGGGGCTTCAACTCACAACTCCGACATCAAGAGTTGCACACTGTACCAACTGAGCCAGCCAGGTACCCCTACAATTTGAAAAATTTTAAACCCACAGAAGGACTAGTACAGTGAAAACCCATTGGATTTGTTAGTTAACATTTTACCACGTTCAGTTCTTTATACACTTGTGAATACACAATTTTTTTTTGCCTGTACCATTTGAAAACAAGGTATAGACATAATGAATGATACCTTACAACCTACTACTTCAGCGTGTTTCCTAATACTGTAGACTTATTCCTTATGGTCACAAGACCGTTTTCACACCTAAACAACTTAGCATTCATATAATAATATACTCTGTTATGCTTTCCATATTGAGATTTCTTCAGCAATCCCACTATGTCCTTTATGGGCACTTTGTTTTTGATCTACAACCAAAGTCAAAAATTGCTTTTGATTGTCATGTTTCTTATGTTTCTTTACTTATTTGTAATCTAACAAAGATATTTTTGAGAAGTTAAGGCTAGTTGTCTTATAGAATACCCCCAATCTGGATTTCTCTGATTTTTCTTCATGATTCAGGTATTACACTATTACATAGGTCAAGTTGTGAATTTCCTATTGCATCCTATCTGAAGACACATGATACCTGATTTCCCCATTCTTGGTGATGCTAAGTTTTGCTCATTTGGTTAAAGTATTGTGTTTCAGATCTCTTTTCATTGTAAAAGTGTATCACCCGTGGAATGATACTTTGAGACCATGTGGATACCTTGTTCTGCAGTATCCTTTCACTCAGTGATGCTGGCATATTCCACTAAATTTAGTTTGCAGTCTTAAGTAAAAGCACTCAAAATGGCCACCTAGTACCAATTATTCTTTCTTCAAAAACAGGAATTGGTTGGTCGTCTATATATTTATGGTAAATGAATAAGATTGAACAGCAGTAATTTTAGCCTCTGTCCAGATACAGTGCACACATTTATTTACATTGTATTAATCCTGAGATTTAGCTAATTTTGGTATTACTGGTTCCCCTAATTAATTGGCCATAACTATATCCATATATATGGAGTCTTCTTACCATTGTCCTAGGAACCCTGATAATCTTATGCTCATGGGTGTGCTTTAAAGGTGTTGACATCCTAGTACCCTTGGATTGTAGAAGTCCAAGTAGATGGATGATATATTGGGTTAAATATTCTCATTTTAATAATTTACTTCATTGTCCCTAAAGGCCATCAGGGCACCTGTGTTGTTTGGAAATGAGAATGAAAGATTCAGATGCTAGTCCCAATTTATCTGGTCACTATGTGATAGGATCTTGTTTATTATGGACCTCTGTAATGTAATACTTTACCTCAGTGACAAAAAGAGTGATCAGGAGTCCTAGTTTAGTTTGTATTGATGTTCTCAAAGCTGAAGTTTATATATGATGTTGATTAAAGTTGAAATGTTAGTAAATTTCTGAATTTATCAGAGGAAAATTATGCCACAGTTTATAATTGATTATATAGTATAAGTGCATATCTCTCTATAGCACTGATAAAATAAAAATTTTATCAAAGCATATTATAGTATTTAACTTTTAAAAATGAAACTGATTAGATTGCTTGCTTTATATTATTAGCATTTTAATTGTCATTAAAAATCAATGAGATACATTGATATTAGCACTTTAATACTTATGGTTCATTTAGCTAGAAAGACCAGATTTTTTTTTAGCAAAAACTTTATCATGTGCTAACAATGATAAAACATGAACTGTTGAGAATTACTGAAATAAACCAATTTCCCAAGCTATTCCCACATTCATTTAGATTTCTCGAGGTCTTCCACATTTCTTCTTTAATCATTACAGTTTGTTTTATTATATTTTTAAAATTTAAGTTCAATTAATTAAACATATAGTGTATTACTACTTTCAGAGGTAGAATACCCAGTGTTCACTACATCATGTGCCTTCCTTAATGTCCATCACACAGTTACTCCACCACCCCACCTCCAGCAACCCTCATTTGTTTCCTGTGTTGAAGAGTCCCTTATGGTTTCTCTCCCTCTCTGGTTTCATCTTGTTTTATTTTTCCTTCCCTTCCCCTATGATACTGTTTTGTTTCTTAAATTCCACATATAAGTGAGATGATATGATGCTTGTCTTTCTCTAATTGACTTATTTTGCTTAGCATAATGCCCTGTAGTTTTTATCCACATTGTTGCAAATGGCAAGATTTCATTTTTTTGATGGCTGAGCAGTATTCCCTTGTGTGTATACATGTGTATATCCACCAAATCTTCCTTATCCATTCATCTGTTGTTGGCCATCTAGATTCTTTCCATAGTTTGGCTATTGTGGACATTGCTGCTAAAAATACAAGGGCACCTAGGTGGCTTACTCGGTTAAGCTTCTTACTCTTGATCTCAGCTCAGGTCTCGTTACAGCTTATTGTTTTAAACAGTGGGGAAATATGGTTGTTTGAAATTATAAAAGTATTATTTAATCATTGTGGAGCCTGGAAAAAGAAAAAGAAGGAAAAAGTTAATATAAAAATCTCTTTACACACTACTCACGTTAATGGATTTTTACTGTTCATTACTCTTTTGTGTCCTGATTTTCTTCACTTAATAGTGAAAATTGTGCAAAATTGTGCAAAGTATGAATTATTAATATAACTCATCATTGTTCATTACAGTAGGTTACTATGTGATTATACCATAATTGAACCAGTCTTTTATGTTTGACTTTTGAATTAGGTTTCACTTTTCCTTAATTAAATATACCTGCTACCACAAAACAATACTCTGATAACAATTTTCACAGCCAAAATACTGGGTCCTGTTATATAAGTATTTTCTCAGTATAGGTTCTTAGGAGAATTTCAAAGTCAAGATATATATAGAAAACATTTTCAGATATAAAATTGAGACAATGAAATATCTGGAGCTTTGAGAGAGTTTATTGGTTAATTTATCATTGAGAAACTTTAAGTAGAAACCTTAAGGAAATGAGGGTATTATCTGATGCTCTATTTTGTTATGAATCTGTATTGGCCATGTCAAGTGTTAATTGCTTTATTTATTCATTGTCCATATTACATGATTATGTATGCTTTTTCCAAGGTCTTGGAGTTGTTGCTCACATTTGGATAGTTGTAAAGCCAAATAAGTTAAGTTTATGTAATATTTCTTTTTTTCCATTTTGGAAAGTGTTTCTGGATTCTTAGTAACTATGTAACACTTAAGCTTTAGATCTTGACTAATTTAAAATTCAACCGTTAGCACTTTCCACAGACCTGGTCTTTGTTTTCTTCACCCATGAGCTACCAAGCTCAAGAGGTTGTGTGGATTGAAAGGCGTCAAATATGAACTCTCCAGAGTGGTTCCTGGTAGATAATAGATTTTCAGAATTTTTTCTTTTTTCCCTTTCTTTGTGTAACCATACAGTAGTACATTTGAGTTACTGTAAGTGTATTTTTAAAATGCAGAGAGGTCCACCTGATATTTCAGATTAATGAATTTCTGTAATACATAATTTTCAGTAAGAATATTACCATTATTAAGAGGATTCCTAATTAAAGTCACTAAATTAAGAGTTATCTTTGAATGCTCAGACTGTAGTATTTCTTTTGGGATATACTTGTTCTTAGGATTTTAATATTTATGTTTTAGAAACTGTTAGATTTAATAGAAGACTTGAAAAAAAAACTGATAAATGAAAGAAAAGAAAAGTTAACATTGGAATTTAAAATTCGTGATGAAGTTACACAGGAGTTTACTCAATATTTAGCTCAACGGGAAGCTGACTTTAAGTAAGTTATTTCTTTTATGTCCTGGTAAAAATTGAGAATTTTATTTATTCAGATTTTTTAAAAGTTATTTACTTATATTAAGTGGCTTCTGAATTCTGACCTTTCAATGGGCTTGAAAGTAACTTGCTAATCCTCACAGTGATTCAGAGTTGTACATGGATGATTTAAAATCTGCTTTTAATTTATAATGTACTTAATATTAGAAATTTATTTTTTTTTATTTTATTTATTTTTTTCATTATGATAAGTGTACTCTTTAATCCCCATCACCCATATGACCCATCCTCCCACACACTTCCCCTGATTTGTTCTTTGTGGTTAAGAGTCTGTTTCTTGGTTTGTCTTTTTTCCCTTTGTTCATTTGTTTTGTTTCTTAAATTCCACATATTAGTGAGATCATATAGTGTTTGTCTTTCTTTGACTTACTTTATTTAGCATTATAATCTCAAACTCCATCCATGTTGTTGTAAATGGCAATATTTCATTCCTTTTTATGGCTAAATAATATTCCAGTGTGTGTGTGTGTGTGTGTGTGTGTGTGTGTGTGTGTGTGTGTGTGTCACATGTTTATGCATTTGTCTATTGATGGACATTGGGCTGCTTCTGTAGCTTGGCTATTGTAAATAATGCTGCAATAAACATAGGAGTGCATGTGTCCTTAATCTTGGAAATTTAAAAAAACACAGTGTTGCTTTTTCTTAATGGGATTAATTTGTGTTATGAAGGGAAACTCTCCTTCAGGAACGAGAGATACTTGAAGAAAATGCTGAATGTCGTTTGGCTATCTTCAAGGATTTGGTTGGTAAATGTGACACTCAAGAAGAACCAGCAAATGAAGATTGTGCCGTGAAAGTTGAAACCAAAGTATGTTAGCTAAAATATTAAGTTCAGTGATGTTTTTGGTGCCAGCATGTAGTGTACCACTTCAATAATGAAAAAACATTAACATACTTTAGAATTAAACATCTTACTATATAGCTTTATTATAATCAAGCATGCTTTCTTAGGAATAGTAAGCACAATTAGTTTAAATATAGGTATTAGAAAAAATTTATGTGTGTGTTATGTTTACCTCACATTTTGGTGTTCCTTTTGAGTCATTGTATTGATTATAGGTAAGTAGGTTCCTCAGTCTGATTATGGGAGGCCTCAAACAGTTTTAAAGGGACCTAAGAGTCCCTTATGCTGCTCTGATGAAAGCAAAAGCATTATATGTAAAAAGGATTGCTCTTGTTGGCTGAGTGACCATTCCCTGCTGTTGAGGAAAAGTTATCCTTTTCTGTTGCTTCCACTGAAATTGATGTCTTTTGGGGTTGTTTGATTTTGTTTTGTTTTTTTAATAACTCAGTTTGGGGTCTGGGGATGGTGAAGTCCTGGCTCTTGCTGTCAGATCATCTTTATGTGTCCCAGACATGGTTTGGCTCTTGGACTGAGTCATGATAATGGAAGTTTGTTTCCTCAGCTGTCCTAACAGAGACTTAGGAGACATATAAGTGAAAGTATACCTGAACTGATGTCATAATTGTTCTGTAATGACTTATAGCTCATGACATTTTTTTTTTAATGGTGAACTATGTCTCCCATTCCATAAAACAGAAAATGTGTAATAGAACACAGCTTTTTCATAATTGGAGATATTTTAATATACTTTATTGAAAAACATTTTAAGTTGTGAGTTTTTGCGATGTGTTAAAACTGTCTAAATCAGAAGTGCCACATTGTAAGGGTGAAAGCCACTGTTAACATCAGGCATGTGGTTTTTGCTATTTTTAGGAAGCACATAATTATGTAGGAATTGAAGATATTATTGATTCTCTTCAAGATGATGTCACTGATATTAAGAAACAGGCTGAAATTGCTCACTTATATATTGCATCTCTTGCTGACCCCCAGGAAGCTATTGCTTGTTTAGAAATAAAGTTTAATCAAGTTAAAGCTGAATTAGCTAAAACCAAAGAAGAATTAATCAAAACCCAGGAAGAGTTAAAAAAGAGAGAAAATGGTAAGTAGATGTTTTTTTATCCATATTTAGATGTTACAAACGCATAAAAAGATAGTTGGTGAGTATGCTTATTTACTGTAGTGACTAGACGATTCTTTGATCTAGGTAACATATTTAAAGTTTAACATTTAGTGGCTTGGGGCACCGCCTGGGTGGCTCAGTGGGTTAAAGCCTCTACCTTCGGCTCAGGTCATGATCTCAGGGTCCTGGGATCTAGCCTAACATTGGGCTCTCTTCTTAGTGGGGAGCCTGCTTCTCCCTCTCCCTCTGCCTGCCTCTCTGCTTACTTGTGATCTCTCTCTCTCTCTCTCTCTCTGTCAAATAAATAAATAAAATCTTTAAAAAAATTTTAGTGGCTTTATAATACTTTACTATTAAAAATTTTTTTTGCCTTTATTTCAGACTAATATTAGTAAAAAATGGACTTCTCAAAAAAAGCAAAACAAAACGAAAGAACAACCACCACCAAACTAAGCATTAGTTTTATCAGCAAATAAAGAAATCTTACAGGAAACTGTAATGCTGTGAATTTTATTCTGTATTTTTTATGAATTGTCATAACGTAGTAGTAGATTCTGCTCTGGGCTTGTAAGTTTGGGATAAAGTGACTCCAGTGGAGTGGTCTTAAGTTTATTGGTGCTCCATGCCAGCTCAGAGCTATACATGTGTATGTGTGTATATATATTTTAAATTTACATATATATTTATAATGTTGTATCTGGTTTTTAAAAGTGTTTGATGGAATATTCTGCCCTTTTCCGTGTGAAACAAAATGGGTAGAAAACAGCAGGTGAGTGGTGTTTCTACATAATTGAGTGGACTAGAAAGGTACTATTTTCCTCTCTTCACTGAAATTATACCAGAAATTTTTTGCAATATAGTCTATGTCATTCATTTTTACTCTGCATGGGATATTGAAGGTGGCTTTTTCAGAAACATTGCCCTCTGTGGGTAGAATTAGTAGCTGAGTGCTGTGTGCTTCTAGTGCTGTCAAAATCATTTTTACCAAATATAACATATAATTCGTGATTATTCAGTGATCTACTTTTTTAGATATTTATTTATTTTCAATATTCTTATTTTTTCAGAATCAGAAATTAATTTAAATTCATTGGTTCAAGAGTTTGAGAAGTCTAATAAGGTAATACTTCCAGTTTTATTTTGTCTTGATAAGAAACTTAATAAGTAATTGAAGGAGGATGAATTACAACAAGGTACTTTTATTTTAAAAATAAGAAATAAGAAAAAGTAATAAATGAGTTGATAAAAAATTGAAAATTTTAAGTTTCCAATGATAGCCATTGGAAGGTTTCTTCAGTCTTTCCAGAAGATATTTATTTATATATAGAGAACATATACATACATCTTTTAAAAAGTTTACACAAGGGCACTTAGGTGGCTTAGTAGGTTAAAGCCTCTGCCTTCTGCTCAGATCACGATATCAGGGTCCTGGGATTGAGCCCCACATCGGGCTCTGCTCAGCAGGGAGCTTGCTTTCCCCTCTCTCTGCCTGCCCCTCTGCCTATTTGTAATCTCTCTCTCTGTCAAATAAATAAAATCTTAAAAAAAAAGTTTACACAAATTAGGGGCACTTGGATAGCTTAGTTGGTTAAGCATCTGACCCTTGATCTCAGCTCAGGTCTTGATCTCATGGTTGTGAGTTCAAATCGTGTGTTCCATGCTGGGCATGGAACCTACTTAAAAAAAAAAGTTTACACAAATAGGATTAATTAGTTTTTTTTGTTTTTTGTTTTTTTAGTTTTTATTAACATATATTGTATTATTTGCCCCAGGGTACATGTCTGTGAATCGTCAGGCTTACACATTTCACAGCACTTAACATAGCACATACCCTCCCCAATGTCCACAACCCAGCCACCCTATCCCTAGCCCCCCCACCCTCGCCTCCCAGCCACCCTTAGTTTGTTTCGTGAGTCTAGGAGTCTCTTATGGTTTGTCTCCCTCCCCATCCCTTCCTGTTTCATTTCTCTCCCCCACCCCACCCAAACTCCTGCCTTGCCTCTCAAATTCTCAAATTCTTCATATCAGAGAGATCATGTGA